>CM060873.1:1017288-1612875 GCA_030737845.1 Acorus calamus
ATATAAATATGCACATCATGAGAAATAATATATACATTAAAAAATAAAAATAAAAGAGGTAAAGGAGATTGTAAAAATTATTGCCCTTAACATTTTCTCTCTCTTTTTTATAATAAGTTATCTCTTAATGGGCAAGTTGTAATTAATTTATAAGTCCTCATGTTTTGTACCAAAAAAGTAACTGTTGCTTGTAACAAGTGTGAATAACCTACTCCCCACCCATGCAAATGTGATCCAAGGGCAAAAGAAACAAAATAACAATGGAAAATGATGTGCAATCTTGCATGCAACCCCATGTGCACCCCTCATCGATTTTTTTTATATAAAAAATATACACTCGTACATTAAAGTGCATATTATTATATAAATTAAAATATGTATCGAGATATACTAATATATTTTCATTAAAAATTTTAAAAAATCACAGTCTTATACACTGCAATAGAACTCATACATTACACTATCGCAATGTATGAGATTACATACATAGCTGCAAAACCACTAAGTGTATCAGCACGATGAATAGCTATTATTCCACTTTTGCAACTGGAATAACGAAAATTCGGACCACTCATGTATAACGTAGTGAACAATTTTGATTTCACCACTCATGTATTACTGTCTTAGGTCAACTATAATGTCGCCTATACCATACCTACGTAAGGGGGTAACAATATATATTATTTATTTTTAACCTACCACAAAAGATATTATTGTTGAGTAGATTGCATTACGAATTAGTCCACAATTGCATTAACTATACATTTTCTAAGAATATGTAATAATCACATAGATGATATAACCATTTTTACTGAACATGTCTGGGAAATACAAAATTGTGTATGATTGAACACATTTTTGTTGGTCCACAGTATTTATCACACAAACATTTTTTTTATAGGATTTTTTATTTTTAAGTCCCCATAAACTATATGATTTAGCGATCGATTATTCACTTCTTCATATTTTGATTTAAGTCTCCAGATTTAAAGGATATGTTCTTTTTAGTCTCTCTCAAGAACTAAAAAGAAAACCAAATAATTTAGGGATAGGTCCATCCCAGGGACTAATAAGAAACATACTCTTTAAATCTACGGACTTAAACTGAAATACAAAGAAGTGAGGGATTGATTACTAAATCATATAGTTTATAAGAACTAAAAAATAAAATAAAAACCCTTTTTTATAATAATATAATACAGTTCATGTAAAATTGGACAAAAAGACATGGGAACGCACAGACTTGCTAAAGTTAGATAAAAAATGGTCTTTGTAGTCTTCATATTATATAAAGAAAAAAAAAAGGCTTGAAACTATAAAGACACCACCACTGGTCAAGTTTTTTGACCGGATTTTCTCCACCAAAGACGGGTTGCAAAAACATGGAGGACTTTATTGCAAAAAAAAAAAATCAAGATCTTCACACGCATACACCCCATAAAGGACTTTTATTTAAAAAAAAGGCTTCCCATACACACAACAAAGGCATTGAAAGTTCTGTTTTCTTGACTCTTTGGTCGAGCATCATCAGATGTATTGCCAACCTCACAAGTTTTTCATGTATGCCCTCCTTTTTTTTATTTTCTTAAACAATATATACAGAGGAGTTGTTGTTGTTGTTTTTGTTGGGGTTCAGTATGAAAGGTTTCTATTAAGAAAAAAACCTTGATCATTTCATGTGTGGGTGGTCACATAAAACACAAACCAAGTCTCAACACGTCTCTCTCTTTCTAGAGGTGCCTCTGTTTGAATTTTTGGAGATGTGGGTTATATATATATATGGAGATCCTTTGAAGTTTGAAGAGAACTCTCTCTCTCTCTCTCTCTCTCTCTCTCTCTATAAAAAGACAGTTTTTACAGAAAGAGAGATTGGGTCACATAAATTTTTTAGTTTTTTTGGCTTCTCTGTTTGATTGAGAGGCTTTTGAAGAAGAGGAGGGCAGTTTGGTCATTTCAATAGACATGGCGATGGGAACCTCGGCCACGTTCGCCGGAGTTGTGTTGTTTCTGAGATTGGTTTTTGCACTTTCGGTCTCAGAGTTGGGAGGAATTACGGACTATACCCTTCATGGGGGTGGTGAGTGTCTCTCAAATTCATGCGCTATGCATGCTCGGCTTATTCAGGATTGAATTACCCATTTTGACCCTGAATACCAATTCTGATTTGGAATTTGATGTTTGTTTTATATCAGGGAGGATGTTGTTGGGGGATAACTCTTCACCAACCAGCTTAAATTTATCCAGGACAGATAGGGTTGATCCCTTGAATCACTTGAAGAAATACAGAGGAGGTTATGACATCACAAACAAGCATTACTGGAGTGTGAGTCCTCTCATCATTCATGTCTCTCATGCTTTGGAATTATGTGTTTATATGATTTGAGTTGGTTTGCTCAATACAAAATATTATAATTTGAATGATATCAGTAGATGAAATGCCACTTTTTTAGCTAGATGTTATTGTTATGGAAAATGCTAGACTCAATCATTTTTATAGTATGAAACTCATACCACACACAATTTCATTTTTTGAGAAATAATAAACATCGTCTAATGAGATAAATGTTTGATAAAAAAAGTGTGTATCGTTTCATTGCGAATTGAATTAATCTATTTTTAATAAGTAAAAGAAAAATTTAATGAGGTATATGCAATATCTAATTATGTATATATTTCATTAGATTTTTAACAAGGTATATAGGACTATATTTTGGACTTTTAAAAAAAGTGAGTGCAACAACGTCCCCTGTTGTTATCATTTATATATTCTACATTAAAAATTAACAGCTGAAATATTAAAATTTTCTGATTATCAATATCACTAAGTTTTTAAAAAGCTGTGTTTTATTTTGGATTGGATTTTAGTTTTTGTTTTTCATAATATGTAGTGCTTAGGATGGTCAGTAATTAAATAATGTTTACCTGTTAGAAAACACTGGAAAAAAGGCTGATTTTATTTAAATCATATTGAGAATGAAAAATTGGTTTAAATATAACTGTTAAAATAATGCCAAGGGAGGGAGTAAAGTATGTCATTAAATTTAAAAAGGTAGAAAATAATTGGTTTTTAAATATTTTTAAATGGGGTTCCAAGACTCATTTTCTTCAATAAATAATTAAATAAATCAATTCGCATAATCATTTTGGAGAATTTCTTCATTATTTGTTTTTATATATAAATTTGAAAAAACCCATTTAGAAGTGATTGTTAGAAAGGAAAAAAAAACTATTTCCTACAGAATGAGAATATACCAATAATCAACTCCAAACACTACCTTATTAGCATTTAATATGTAGTTCATGTGCACAGACACAAACAATTATATATAAAAATTAGAGATCAATTTCAATATGTAAATGAAATAATTTGAACAAAAAATAACTGATGACATGCATGTCCTCTGTTTCCACAGTCCACAATATTCACAGGCATCTATGGATACAGCATTGCAGTGCTATGTCTCTTGATTGGGATCCTTTATTTCACAATCCTGCTCATCAAAAAGTGCTGTTCAGACAACAAGAAAAAGAGCCATCTCAAGAGAGTCCCCTGCTCCAAGCATTTCTGCTTCTGGCCGATCGCCGTCGCCGCCTTCCTCACATTGCTAGTCATGTAAGCATTCATGTCATACATACTAATAATCTTTTAATTACATACTTATAGATGGAAAATGTTATACTCAGACTACACAGTTTGAATTCTTTTATAAATATATACACTCTTACACATTCAAATTAATTGAATAAATGTATTTTACGTTGTTCATAATAGAATATATACCGTCATAGTATAGTCTCTACAAGAATGACTACAAAAGTGACTTGAGTGTAATTACAAGAATTAATACATTGTTTGAGTTCTTTTTGAAATACATACTTGTCTAATAAAATACATACTCAAATGAATTGAATGCATATTGTTTACGTATTTTCATAATGTAGTGTATACTTTACTAGTAGAGTATATACTGCGTCAGGTGAAGTGATGTAGTGATGTCTATAGGAATGATTGTAGAAGTGTCTATAACAATGCCCTTATAGATTATATTATGAACTCATACATATATTGGGATGTCAATACAGAGTAGTATCAGGTGTGGCTCTTGGTGGAAGCACCCGAGTCCATTCGAGGGCGAACTCGATCAAGAACATCGTAATAAGAACTGCGAACGAGGCGTCAAGCACGATGCAAAACATCACCGGAGCGGTGAAGGGCATGCAGGACAATGCAGGCCAAATCTACAATAGACTGCAGGACTCCGGCAGGCTGAATTCCACGATCGAGAGGATCAACGATGAGGCGTCGGACATTGAGAGGAAGGCAAAGAAGGATGCCCGCGCCATCAATAAAGGACTTAAAATTGTGTAAGTCACAAAAAAATTGTGTTTGGAATCGATTATCTGAAAACCAATTTTGCACAAGCAGAATCAGTTTGATAACTAGTTGCACCTTTTCTAGCTGCAATTGACAACAATTCTTGCATTGCAGGTATGCGACTTCAGTCATCGTCGTGTCGCTGAATCTCATCGCGGCTTTATCTTCATTGGGTGAGTAATTTTTAAGACATGTTACAGCTTATTCAATACATCAGAAATTCCAATTAACATTCTTTCATCGGGCGATCGCAGTGTGTCGATTGTTGAGGATGCGCAGAGCTTTCAAAATGTAAGAATTCAACAATAACCAATTCACATACGTTTTCCAGATAATCTATGTGATGTCTGATTTAAAACTTTTGTTTCTCCTGCCACAGTCTTCTAATACTCTGCTGGTTGCTGACATCCCTCTGTTGGTTACATTTTGGCTTGTACTTCTTCATTGATAGGTAAGTTTAAGCTCCTCTCATTATGATTCGCAATTGTTTACCAACTGTTTAGAATCAATTGTCAAACTGATTCTTCTTTTACAAAATTAGTTTTTCAGATGGTTTAAGCAAGTATTTTTGAACTTCAGTTTTTTATTAGTTCGTACTTTATGAAAAAAGATGGTTGAGAGCAACTTTATGGGAAACAAAAAACTATTTTTCAAAAATTGATTCTAAACGGGACCTTAATATGAAGGGAAAACAATGTTGTACTGCAGATTCGCCGGAGACTCTTGTGTGGCCCTCGAAGAGTACAAGATAGACCCTAGCAACAGCAGCTTCAGCTCCATCCTCCCCTGCAACAACTTAGGCTCGGTCAAGTCGATCTTGGTCGATACCAGAGAAGGCCTACATGATCTCATTGATCAGGTAAAATCATAATCCTCTAATTTCACTTCTTCATCAGCTATGAATTACATGTGACACCTAATGAAATGACTGTCCAAACATATGAATTATAGGTGAATGCGAACATATCGCGTCTCCAATCATCATCCACTCTAAATATCGAATTTGTTTGCAATCCCTTCTCTCCACCACCTGCATACAATTACCAGCCAGACGGCTGTCCTCCCAATACGATCAAAATAGGCGACATACCCCAGGTAAAGTCTCAGTATCATATGCATAAGTTCACATTATTAGGCTTTCAATGGGGGAGAAAGCCTGACTTTTGCCTTTTCAATAGGTCTTGAGGAGATATGCATGTGTTTCAAGCACTGATGGGGGAGGTTGTCAAGAAGGGGAGTTCATTTCGGCTAGCGATTTCAGTAAGGTTTCGACATACACAACCTCTGTTCAGAACCTCCTTAACACCTTCCCAAGCATGGAGAATCTGGTGAACTGTGAGATTGTGAAGAATGCCTTCTCCGAAATCTTGGCTGATCAATGCAAACCTGTGAAGAAGGATGTCCGCATGACATGGGCATCAATGGCAGTTCTATCAACAATCATGGTGTTACTTGTACTAATGTGGGTGATACAATTTCATTACGATGATGTACTTCGCTCTTCAGATAGATCAGTAAAACCCGATGCATCGACAGCAAAGGAAAGTGAAATCAGCAATGAAGGAATGGAAAACATGACAGAGCCATAACTTGAAAACAAGTTCTACATATTGAACCTGGCAGACCTCAGGTGAATTTTTTTTCTCTCAAAGGGATATGATAGAGAAGAGAGAAAACTATATACAACACAGAAAGAGAGATTTATAGTTTGGCCAAGAGTTGAGACTTGGATCCAAAGGAGAGAGTCCACCTTGGAAGATCAGAGACAGATGGAACAAAATTGGTTTTGTTGATTATATTCATTTGTTACAGTGAGAGGATCGTCATTTTTTTCACACTTATATTAGCTTTACAAAGGAACAATGGATACAATGTACATGTGAATATGTTGAGATCAGATGATTCAATGTCTTCTATTTGTTTTTTTTTAATCGAATGTAGGCATATCTATTTCAAGAAACAGACAATGTCTGAAATTGAGGTTACAGGGAGATGATGAAAATGAGCAAAACACGAAGGAAAAAAATAAATAAAGAGGGGGTGGGGTGGATGACCCTCATCTACACTCCAAAGAAAATTAAGTGCAGTATTGAGTAGACAAGGGATCTACCCAAACTCGCACAATATCCTTCTATTCCGTGATTCGCAATATAGTTTCGTCCACGCGAATGTAAGCAACTCCTGCCATTCCCACACCCCATTCCTTGATGCATGAGATAACTCTCTCCCATACATTTTCAAAATAAAAGGTGGCCCCTTTGAACACAACTTCATTTCTTGCTCGCCAAATCGTCCATACACACGCCGGGACAATCGAAAGCATTACTTTGCCCGACTTACTTTTGTCACCCTTCCTCTTCAGGCGGGCAGCCATCTCCCAGAAGTCATGTAGTGAGTTGAGTCCGCAATGCACATTCGTGATGCGTTCAACCCACTGCCATAACCTTGCAATGATCGGGCACTCACAAAATAGATGTAGCATTGTTTCTGATAACCCATGGCATAGAACACAGTCCTGTGGTTCCATTGGTCGCCACTTTGCCCGTCCCTCCTTGGTGACGAGTCTTTCATGGAGAAATAGCCACATAAAACATTTTACCTTGAGTGGGATCTTCACTTTCCAAAAGAGACGAGCTCGTCGAACCAAAACGGGGTCAATCAAGCTATCGCGTTCCCACCGGTCATAGCACCAACGCACCTTGAACTCGCCGCTCGGGTGTGCTGCCCATGCCACTGTGTCTGTCTCCCCCGGCCTCAGCTGAAACCCGCCAAGCAAGTCTAGCAGACTAGTGAAGTGGGAGATCTCTTCCTCACGGAGACCCCGACGCATGCGGGTGTCCCACTCATCCCCTGCCATTCCGCCATTCCAGAATTGCTGAACTGCTCCCCTGTTTCGCAGAGCCTTGCCCCAGAGTCTTGGAAATAATACCTTTAGTGTGCGATCAGCGCACCAACGATCTTCCCAGAAACGAATGCGTGACCCATCTCCCATTAACCACTTAATTTAAGTCAGCCCAAAGTTCAAAAAAACCTCTACTGATAGAAGAGCAATTAGAGAGTAATGTAGGGATCATGCCCCCTGCATTGTTTGGTATATCATGGCGCTCCATCAGTTTCACCCACGCTGCCTTTGGCTTTCTATTTGTTCTTCTATTTGTTAAGTTCTATATACATTGATATCTGCACTGCTAAATTTAAAATGCGTTGGCTTTGGTTCCTTTACAGTTTCATCTGCTATCTTGATGTGTCAAAGATTTTCAAGTATTCAAATAAGAACAACGGTTTGAACATGGCCAATGATTACAAATCATGTGTTTTAAACTCGGCTTAAAAAAAACGTTGTTTTCACAACTTTTTGATTTCTTTTTTTATATTTCAAAAAATATTTATTTTTGACAGCATCAATTGACATCTCATCTTTCACTATTTCAAAGGTCTGAATTTCAGTTTCTAGTAACATTGAATGTGTCCTACACCAAAAATTTTAGTATTAGTCAATAGCAATATTTCAAAACATTATCTCACACGACCGTTTTGAATTACTATCCAATTAGCCCTCAAAACCTGGTGGTGTACAATATCAAATTCAAATGTCAAACATCAAAATCAGTTCATAATTTTTGTGCTGAAACAAATTTGTGGTGAATATACATACATTTTTCAATGTAATTGCATTTGAAAATAGGGCCCCATTGGTGTCCCTGTGCACATCTGACATAATACTGTGGACTAAGTACTAGCCAGCTAAGCAGTTAAATGTGCAAGACAGTCCAATTAGAATTTAGAAATATCAGAAACAAATGGAACAAAAGTAATTGTGTAGATTGTGTTCAGTGGTTACAATGAGAGAATCATCAATTCTTCTTACAATGTAAATGTGGTATTGTCAGACTTAAAAGGTATTTGCTTAAGCTCCTTTTCAACATGAGGATGGCCCTTATTTTTTGCAGTTCCAAAACATCCATTACATATAGAGTTCTATTCCATAGGATATTTACAATAATATAATGACCTATGAAAATAGTTTTTAAAATAAAACTCCACTTTAACAGAGAGAAGAACTTTTGGATAAAATCAAGAACCTTGACATAATTTTAAATTCACAAAGGTTTAGATAATCGAATTTCAATCCAATTAACAATGTAACAGATGAGAAGAGTTTGAAGATATTAAAAAGGTTAAATCCAACACAGAATTTCAAATTATGAAATCCAAGAACTCAAGTCAAGTCAAGATCCAAACCAAAAATATTCCATGTCTATTTACAAGCCCCTTAATAGAAAGAGATGAAATCCAACATAGTTCAAAAAATGCTTTCAGCAAATGATAAAAGCATCATAGTTCCATGAAACCCTAAATTTCTCCACAAAAAAAATTTCACCCAATCTCTTGGTTGTTCACCCAGAGGACTCAGTTTATTTACACTCACACCTGCAAAATATCAAACAAAGCTAAATGTATCAGCTCAAGATCACCTGATTCACATATAGAAATTGACTACTTGCACAGCCAAAAAAAACACAACATAAAGCATCAGAGTTAAAATTCAATGACCATTTTTACTTTAAAATGTCCCATTTGTTGATAGAATTGTCATTCCACAGAAATACAAGAGTGTTTTCAGGAAAATTTTAAAAAATGTTTTTTTAGCAGTAATGACTAATCTAACTTTCTTGATTTGGTGGAATTATATTCTTTATTAACAAATTGAGATTATGTTCATTGTCACATAATAATGATAAGAAGAGGATATGAATTCATCAGCAATATTGCAAAAAGAAAATGCAAACCAGAAATCAAAACATTTCTGACAGATAATACGAACAAAACAGCTTTATGAGGAACATTTAATTCCAGGAAAAACCTATACAGTAGCATCAAGAGAAAAATATAATGTTACTTTATTGCAGGTTTCATATACTTAAATCATGTTTCTAAAACTCAAAAAAAGGAAAAACAAAGAACCTCCTAGTAAACCTCTACGAAACAAGGACGTGAGATTTTATCATTAAAATCACATTCAAGAAGTTTCAATGAACTCTTACAAGTTGAAACATGCTGTGTTGAGCTCACATGAAATCTATTTAAATTATATAAGGGTATGCAAAAGATGCGAGTTTAGAAGGGATTCATATGCTACGGGGGTGGAAGGTTGTATACTTGGTGGTATATTAAAGTTTGTGTATGGGTTGATTTTTCCTTTGGTAGATACACCACCCTCCATTCAAACAATAAAAGGCTCATGCAAAAAGGGTACTGAAAATATGATATATAAGAATATATGTCCATGTATTTGTTGACACTGAAACTGATTATGATGTCCAAGGATAAGTGTTTCTTTGTTCTTTTACAATGTATAGAAGAGATGGGAAAAAATCCAAGCCTCTGAAATTCTGAAGGCAGTGTCCATACATATATGGACGGTGCCAGAATCTCCAGCTCGGTTTGTCTCTTTATCTCAGCAACGTACAACACTAAACATACCATTGAACACGCATATTAGAGACTCATAAGTTAACATGCGACATGAACAAAAACATACTTCAACCAAATTCGTTGTTTACGATGAACCCATATAAGTTAACAGTCAGATCACCTAAGCAATTTTTATCACATCAAACAGCAAGGAAGGCATCACAAGAGTACACACACAAGAAACAAACAGGAAGTTCATCATATTAATGACGCTGAACAATCAAATATACCATCGCTATATAACATAAAATTGATTATGTGCAGTAAAAAATGCAAACGATCATAAACAGAGGGAAGTAGGAATGTTCTTGCAACCAACAATTTTCCCTTGTTTTCAAGCACAGAACATTAGGGAAAAAAATAGAGAAAAAGAAGGGGAAAAAAAAAACCATACAGTACCAAACAGTGACTGACCAAGCATTAAAAAAAAAGGAAAACATAACGGGAAGTTTTTGGAAATTTCAATACTTTAGACATTTTAAACAATTCATTGCTTTAGTCTAAGAAAAAACTATTTCGCTCCTACTCCAGATTGCACTTACATTCGCTGGTTGGGTGGTTCAGATAGATATTTGAGAGGTCTGGAAGTGGAAAACTAAAGGTGAATGCAATGTAGAATAAAATTTAGATATTTGAGAGGTCTGGAAGTGGAAAACTAAAGGTGAATGCAATGTAGAATAAAATTTGTTTGAACAGTCATAGGCACAATGTTTTTAGATGAAACAAATAAAATGCATGCCATAACCAGCTAAGTTTTTTTCCAGATATACTGTGTGTAGGTTTAGCAAAAGCAATGACGTATATACAACAAGTAAAGATATTGTTTACCTGTAAATCATTCATGGATTTGCCATCTCACCAGATGTTGCCCCAAGCCTTTAGCATTTTTTTCCAATGAACACAGTAGTTCGCGCAGTGTTCTGAAATAGGCTGAAGATGAAGGAGCAGCAGCCTGTTCTCTCTTAAGATCCTCCATCGATGAAAATTCAACTCTTCTTTCACAAAGTGGAGGCCTCTTTTCTTCATCATCCGCTTCGAAGAAATCATGTGCACAACGTGCCATAAATCTAGCAGGTACATTGCAGCTACGGGATATATCTGTGACCATTAAAGCCTCTGGCTTTGATTTCTCATATTCATATCGATATTGCTCGCCCTTTGTTCCATGTAGCCATGCAATATCATTTACAACCTGAACGACACCTACACAATCATCCTCCAACCAAACCCTTCTGATACCATTTTCGGTGCCTCAACCATGGCTTCGTACTCCCCCATTCGAACGGCATCCTTAGCTTCTACGTTTTCTGTGTCTACTGCCCATCCCTTTGCATACCTAAGATTGAGGTACGCGTCGCGTACAATATACACCGAAAATACATGTCCCCCCCTCATCCTGGCCTTTGCATTCACTTTCGACCAACCAAACGGTGGGAATTCCGTCTTCAAAATCAACTCTTCATTATCACCACCACTCAATGATGCATCTTTCCTACCACCTTCAGCCTTAAATTCAATGGTTGCCTTAGTTTCATCACGGCAACAGCTATACTTCAAAAGACTGATGTGCTCACATTCACAGCACCAATAAAGTTTCCCCTTTTTTTTTTTTGCAAGAAAAAAAAAACATAATCAAAACCTCTCATTTATAATGATTTTCTTTACAAAATTTTAAAATATCGTACCCTCCATGACAGTCGCCATGATTTCTCTGATCCAACAAGAGAAATCAAGTATCTGAGGGAAGGTGCCTTCGATCGATACGGCGGCGGCGGTTGCACTGACTTCCTCGATGAGAGGAGTAGCGTTGGTGCTGTATTCGATCTCGGGCTTCATCTTCTCGATGTAGGAGAGAAGCTCCTTACCTACGGACACCTTCGAAACATGCCTTTGGGAATCGAAGGATTTGAAGACGTAAAGGCCTCCGATGAACACATGCGTCCGAACGTCGCACGACGCATTGCCGCAACCACCGGAGAAGAATCTCTTGCACGGCTTCAATCTTCCGAAGTTCTTCGGCAATAGTTCCATTTTTCGATTTGATCGATGTCGGTGGTGAGGACGAGTGAAGGCAGAAAGGGTTTGAAAGATTTTTTTTCGGATTGAGAGGAAAGTGAAACCCTAACCAAGAAAGAGGAGGGAAAAAAACTCTCTCACTTTACCCTTTTTTTTTTTTTTTACTTTTTTGTTTCATTACGAAATGGGGAAAAAAAATTTGAATAATGTTTTGAATTTTTTATTTTAAAATATACATTATGTTTTTATAAATTCCATTAATTACATAGATATATTTATAAAAAATTAAAAAAAAATTAAAACGTATATATTATTAATATGAGCATATGTTTTAATAATTTTCTATCAAACTGAAATTGTGGCGGAAAAGAAAAAAAACGTGTGCAATGGCGCTCAAACCTTTTACTTGACGGCAGAAATCAAATTTTTTTGAAAAAAATTCATATGACCCCTTTATTTTTCCAAACATCCATATAACTCCCTGAAAACACATTAATAAATCCAAATAGTCCATTGAGTTAAATTTTCATTACCAGATGATATTATATAAGGGGCTATTTGAATTTTGCTCAATTTTTTGCTCAATTTATAAGGGGCTATTTGAATTTTTTTCAATTTTTTGTTTGAATATTATATATTTGATGATATTGAGTACTTTTTTTGTTTTTTTATTTTATAAAGGAAGGAAATATTTATTTATTATATGACATGTCTTTATTAATCGTTTTCAAAACTTTATTTATTTAAAAATATTTAACTAGTTAGATTGTTTTTATATATTATATTTAAATTATCATACAAACAATAGATTTTATTTTGTTTGTCATTTTTATCACTTTTATGATAAAGCAAACATTGTATTTTATTTTCTATCCTATCCCATCACAAGTACAAAAAACTTTTTTTTATTTTACGTCATTTTCCATCTCAAATACAAACAACAGTTTTTATTTTCCATCATTTTCTTTTACAGACAAAAACAATATATAAATATAAACTAGTCAAATGAGAAAGATATTTCTTTTCTGTCAATTTTCTTTTTATTCAAATTCCTTCATTTTCCTTTCATTTTCCTTCATGTTTGTGCACAAATACAATGTAACAAGATAGATCATTACAATATATAAGACTACTGACGAAAGTGAGTATATACCTTATTAATTAACTAGGTTTACACCTCATTAAAAAAATTCACAACAAATTTAAAACTGAAAATGGATTGTACATAAAATACATCCCTATTTGCTTTTCCTAGATATTTTGATTTATTTTTTTAAATATATAGTTACGTGATGAACTACTTACAAAAATAAAAAAAAAGTTTATTTTTCAAACACTATACTAGTATACTAGACTAGGACTAGTGGAGTGTATAAGTCGTTGGAAGACTTGAACTCTAAAATAGATTTGTCTCTGTTTTAACCCCTGTTTTAATTTGTAGAGCCCCTTAACAAATGAATTGATAAACCAAATGCGAAATGCAAATGAAGATGAGGAGATGGGATTGCTAATTCAAGTCCACCAAGTAAAAAATTAGGGGGCACAACTTGAACAGGTTGAGTCGGGTAGAGGTCAACATGAACCAAACCCTCAAACCCGATAAATTCAACCTGAACTCAACCCGTCAAATTTAGTTCATAACTGAGTTGAGTTCATGTTTAACTTTTAAAAAGTGTCAATTTAATAATTGGAACATAGTAAGAGTCCATGTTCCACGTAAAAATAAAAGTAAGAAAGATGAAAATAAAAGATGAAAATGAATAATATTTTTACCCCCCGTTTGGATAGCGGAATTGAATTATTCTGGATAGATAACTATGTCAGTATAGATAACAAATCTACAAGAATAAAAGATTTTCTGTTTGGTTGTATTTTTTTTATTCTCATTGGAAAACGTAAGAATAAAGGTTGAGTTGTTTGTTTGATAAAGAATAAAATATAAATAAAGTGTAAAAAAATTGATTTGACATGTGGGCCCATTGATGTATAAGAAGTGTTGATAGATGATTTGATGTGATGAGGTGTAAAAAGTTGATTTGACATGTGGGCCCATGGGAATAGATAAGGTGAGTATAACTTATCCTAGGGGTTGCTTAGAATTGTTATACTCTCTTATACTCGTTTAAACTGGCTTAGTAATACCAAGTTATACCCTTCAAACAAACAACTATTTTTCCTATCTATTCTTATACCACCCTTATACCACCATTATACCACCTTATTCCGTTACACAAACGGGGGCTTAGAGAATAAAGATAACTAATAGCCCATTTACTCGATGCGATTTTGCAGCTGAGAGTTGGCAGTTCATTCCCATTCAATTAAGACCACACCCATCAGTTTGGAAAGAAGGAAATTGGTTGAAAACCTTGGAAGATTCTTGTTGGAGTTTGGTGTCCAATTTGCAAGGAGAACATGAACATTTTTTTTTTTGAAATGGTAGACACTCGCCACAATCCATTTCATTACGAAAATGGCTTAATAAATGATAACAGGACTTGAAAGGTTTATAGTGTGTTCAGATTCCGAAATCCTTATTACTCTGTTGCAAGGGTTTATGGAAGATCCACCAGCATTACAGCAAATATGATCATATAACTTATAAAATTATTTTTTATAAAATGGACATGGAACAGGTTTGGGCAGCTGAAGCTCTTGCAAGCATGGGAGAGCAGCTGAAGCCCTTGCAAGCATGGGAGGTGGATGCAGGACAATAGGCTATCTAATGATATTATAAGAAACATTTTGAGTTCGTATATACATAGCATACATACATGTATAGCAAAGGTAACTACTTCTATACAGCCTGTTGTAAATGTGATGTAATCTTTTGTAATACATGAAGGATAAGCATAGTGAGGGCCTTTTATTCCAAAAAAGATAAAAAGATAACTTATACATAAAAATAAATAAGACCATTCAAATTTTATTTAAAAGATTAAAAATTAAATTTAATATAGAACATTTCATTTTATTACTCTCCACTTTGGTTTCAGGTTAGTTTAGATTACCTCAACATTCAACCCAAACCCACCCAACCCAACCCTCCTAAAAAAAAAAAAAAAACCACCCAACCGTCGTGTTAAATCAGGTTGGATCAGCTTCAACCTGTCGAAGTTGAACACCAATTTTTAGGAATTTTTGAAAAGTTTAAGAATCCTGACATAATTTTAGTCTAAACTCACAAAAAAGGATTTACAAATCTGTTCGCGCGAGCCTCCAATTGAATTTCAATCCGACTGACAATGTAACCAACATAGAACACCACAATTATATGAAATCCAAGAAGAGCTTAAGATAACAAGTCAAGATGCAAACCACAAATATTCTATCACTAATACAAACCCCTTAAATAAAAGATGAAATCCAACATAATGAAAATCCCAGAGTTCAAAAAAGCCCTCAGAATTAAAAAAGAGAGAGATTATCATAGTTCCATGCCTACATTTCTCCACATTAAACTTTCTCCAAATCTCTTGGTTGTTCACCCAGAGAACTCACAGTTCCTGGACACTCAAACCTGCAAAATATCAAACAAAGCTAAATGCATCAGTTCACGGTTCACCTGATTCACTTACAGAAATCACAGACAAAAAAGCACAACATACAGCATCAGAGATTAAATTCATGACCATTTTTACTCTACAACCTCCCATTTGTTGATAGAATTGTTTAGCAGTAATGACTAATCATTATTGATTTCACGGAACTATAATATTCAAATCTTTATGAATAAATTGACATTATGTGCATGGTCACATAAAAAAGACAGGATATGAAATCATCAGCAACATTGCAAAAAAAAATAAACCAGAAATCAAAAAAATTCTGACAGATAATACGAACAAAATAGCTTTATCAATAAATTTAATTCCAAGAGAAACCTATACAGTAGCACCGAAGGAAGAATATAATGTTACTTTATTGCTTGTTTCATATAATTAAATCATGCTACCGATACTCAAAAGAAAGGGAAAACAAAGAACTTCCTATTAGTAAACCTCTATGTAACAAGGACGTGAGAATCTATTATTAAAAGCTCATTCAAGAAGTTTCGAGAAAATTATTACAAGTCGACACATGCTGTGTTGAGATCACATGAAAGCAAGTTTAAACTGTATAAGGGCATGGGAAAGATGCAAGTTTAGAATATATTCATATGTTAAGGGGATGGGAATGGGATGTTGTATACTTAGTGATGTATATTAAAGAATGTGTATGGGTTTGTTTTTCCTTTGGTAGATACATCACCCTACAAGAAATAAAAGGCTCATGAAAAAAGTTAAAAAGGGTACTGAAAGAGTGTGTGTGTGTGTGTGTAAGAATAAATGTCGTGAATTTATTGAGACTGAACTTGATTATGACATCATAAGAGTTTCTTTTTTCTTTCAGAATGTATAGAAGAGATGGGAAAATATCCGAGCCTCTGAATGCAAAGTCTATACATAAATCGACAATGCCAGAATCTCCAGCTCGGTTTGTCTCTTGATCTCGGCAACGTACAGCACAGATATGCCATTGAACATGCATATCAGAGACTCTAATTTGTTGCCAAAATAGTATTCAGATTGAATCATGCTAAGCCAAGGATCATTGTCAGGCAAGGATATTGGTAAGTTCACTTGCACGCAATAGACAACAGGAAAAATTTTCAGGCTTTACACCCAAGAGCATAACATGTAACATGGACACAAACAAACTTCAACCCAATTCATTGAGTTTACTAAGAACCCATATAAGATAACTGATAGATCAAGTGAGCAATTTTATTCACATTAGATAGCAAGGAAGAGATCACAAGAGCATGAATGCGAGAAACCAACAGCAAGCTAATCAAACTAATGACTCTAAACAATCAATGAATCAAAGTTACCATCATTAAGGTAATATAAGATTGGTTATGTGCATAAAAAATGCAAAAACAATTCCCTTTGCTTTCAAGGATATACATTCAATAGGACTAAATTGTGCGCAGTCATACAACACAATACATAAACCCATAACTCATGCAAATGCAGCCACCCATCACATTACCAAGAACCAATCATTATTTTAAGAACTCATCTGAACAAAGTAGCAATCTTGCAAAACATGTAGATGAACATTCGTAGCATACAAATAACTGAACACAGAAAACAAAACATATATTAAGTGAGCAACTAATTTATAAATTAAGTTAAAGACTGTTCAGTTTTTTTTTAATTTGTATGCTAGCCACGACTCCCTCACACAATAAATTTATCCTGTCACTTGATTTTATGTTTTATTATCTACCTAAATCAACTGATAAGCCATAAATCAAGTGATCACCTAATAAGTCATACATAGCACACAAATACCAAAGACTAAAAATAAAACTTAATGTCCAAAATCATGGGTTCAAGTCCCAACATTTACCTACCAAAAATAACTTAATATCCAAAAACTAACATAGATCAACATGTATAGCATAAAATTAACAGAACCATGAAAATTGGTTACTGACCCGGGGGAAGAGACTGCTTCAACTTGTCGGCCTTCTCAGAGTCGAAGACGCAGAGGGTGTAGAGGTACCTGGAGCACCTGACCTTGAACTTCACAACATCCTTGTTCCTCTTGATCTTCACGGAACGCGCGTCCTTCCTCCTCGCCGTGAGGAGGAAATCCTTGATTTCATGGATCTGTTTCGGCTGTCAAACCCCAAAAAACAGAAACCCACATCAGCAATCA
Source organism: Acorus calamus (assembly GCA_030737845.1). Taxonomy (NCBI): domain Eukaryota; kingdom Viridiplantae; phylum Streptophyta; class Magnoliopsida; order Acorales; family Acoraceae; genus Acorus; species Acorus calamus. The sequence goes on from CM060873.1 coordinate 1,034,864, forward strand.
CACTCACCCATGTAAATACTTGATCATACACACAATTTTGTCATTAGAAAACACAACATGGTGATGCTTAATCAATTCTTAAACGTATTGCAATCTCTTCAAAACCTACATTCTTCTGAGATTCAAAATCTGGAATATTATAATCTGTGTTTCACTGCCACTTCTAAAAATCCACGAAAACAACATATTTAATCAATTCATTTTCAATATACAGTGATTGATCATAAAAACATCACAAAATTATCAAAAACACATCAGCAATCACATTCCCCCACGTAAACACTTAATAAGACGCACAACTTTATCAACAAAAAAAATGGTCACGTGAAATCAATTCCTGAACGTATTGCAATCTTTTCAAAACCTAAATCCAAAATTCAAAACTTGACATATTACAATCTGCATATCACAACAGCTCACAAGAACCCCATATTTTGATCCTTTTTTTCAATATGTGGTGATTGAATCATAAAACCAGTGACACAAACAATCAAATTTTGAAGGGTTTCAAACAAAGAGACCGAGCAGATCGAAAGCATCGACACAAGAAAAACAGATTATCTATGGATCTACAATGAAAACCGTAATAGATAAAAAACAATTAGATGGGAATCATTGAAGCTCACCATTTTTGAATTGGGGGTCTGACCGAAGTTCCCAACAAAACCCTAACAAGACCACTATGGAGGCGGCGAGGGAAGGCTTTTAACGTGCCGTCCCTATAAACCCTAACAAGTCTCTTCACTCGTGAAATACCTAAATTAGCCCTGAGAGCCCGTCAATATTAACGCGTTCAGCCGTTCAATGGGCCATGGATTTTGGGCTCCACTTTCAGCCCAAGGTGCAATCTTATACACTCTAACCAAGTATGCACCATTTCAGAACTAGTTTGACTATGAAGATAAATGAGTGAGAGGATAGCTTAGCCTCATACGGTATAAAAAAATAATTGGGATAAACTGTGGATAATTGTCCCAGTTTTGAAATGAAAATGGGGGTATTTTGTTCCACCTAAAGGCTGGGATAGCATTTATCCCTACTTTTTATCTCAATTTAGACAAATGTAAATATGAAAAAAATTGATAGATTTTTATCCCTTAAAATTAGAACAACTTATCATCAAAACCTTAATCTTTTACCAACTAGCCCTCAGAAATTTTTTACATTTTTTTTATAAATGTTATTGTCAAAATCATTGAAGTATGTATATCAGATTTCATAAAAATATATCTCATTAAGAAATTTTATGTTTTTCTAAAAAATAAAAACATATTCAATTTGTGTTTTGTAACTATAAAATAGACTAATGTAACATTTTCGTTTTCTTATTGAAAATGTTTGGAGTGCATTTTTTGCACCCTCAAATTTGTTTGCACACCATGTATAGTGTATAGCTATCATTGTTATATTTGAATAGCGTGTAAACTAATTTTAAAGAGGCCAATAAAATTCGTCAAATGTTAAGTATGCCACATTTACAGTCTAGTTTGCAATCTACGTATGTTTTGATTTTTTTAATAGTAAATCATGTCTAATAAGACATGCATTTTTATGAAAATTACATCATGGAACTCTCAAATATTATTTGCACCCCTCAAATTTGTTTGCACAACCATACAAAGTTGTCAATTGATATATTAGAAGAGTGTGCAAATTAATAACCCTGCGTGCATTCCATATATGATTGATTTATTTATAATAGTAACCCGTATAAATGAGATATACACTTTTATAATAAAATTGCATGGACCTATTTTTAAAATTTGTTTAAAAAAATTACACAAGAGGTATATATACTCAAGGTGTATAGATAGACGGTTATGCTCATCAGAGTGCTTATATATGGATGACATGCAAAGATCACAAAGTTTTTTAAACTTTCATCAATTAAAAAATTATGGATGAAAATATTGATAATGCTCTTTGATTGACACCTGTCATTCATCCACGCTTGCACTGTTCGGATTTGATTCAGAAGATAATTTTATAGTGCACATGAAAAATGAAAAAAAAATGATAAACAATCTAGTGATTAGAAGTGAGAGAAGGTCTCAATTTGAAGAGAATGGACCCTTATTTTTGAAACCAATGCTTTCCGGTCAATGTTTTTTTTTTTCTTGGTAATTGGTGGGGGAGCAGATTCGAACCCACGACCTCTCTTTCAGGTAGGGCGCGTCTCGACCACCCCACTAGGGGGCCCTTCCGCAATTCCAATCAATGTTCACCATCTAGATTATAAAAAAGACTTAAACTCTGCATGTACTATCTTTTTTTCACATAAATCAATGGTTTCCAAGCTGATGCCCACACAACAGGCTCCTCCTTCCAAACCAAATATAGCCCTGCCGAGCCATCCCCGGCCGGAGCCGACGAAAGCGACCACCCCGATCGGTACCTCTTCAGCAACGCCTTCACGTCGTCCACCACGTCTCCGCTGAACCCAGTCAGCTCAAAAGCCTGACCTAGTCGCCAGCACCACTGACTCCCCCTCTCCCTCCTCTCACACTCTCCTTCACTAGTACTATCATCACATGCCAAAACCCTAAGAATGCCTCTTGAGCACTCCCTCTCCAACACAAGCCTCTCATTGCTAGTGACTTGGAAGCTTTCCTCATATGTCTCAAACACCAAGTTGTGGAACCTCAAGCACTCCTCAAAGCACTCTAGGAAGTCTCCCTTGTTGCTTGTGAAGTCTGCTTCCTCCTCCACCACTGTCACTACCTTTGGCTTCAGCCTTGCTAGCATACCTGTGCAGAGATATATTACAGTGTAATTCATGCATGTCTTATGGTATTTTAGTATTTTCTATTATAGACTTATAGTGCCCATCAGCACTATATGATTAACATGTAAAAGAATGTTTTTTTCATTTTTAATCCTAACAAAAAACTTTATATTTGGGATTTGATAATGAGTACACAAAGAACTTGATATATAAAAGTAATTTAAATTATTATATATCCTTGTTTTCACATTCCGTTCAAATCCACTTTAAGTGTTATCACATCTAAAAATTAGAAAATGTTTTTACACATATATATATAAGTCTTTTTTTTGCTTGGTAATATATATATATGTCTAAAACTATCCCACTCAAAAAATATACAAAACAAAATTGTCAACACTTAAATTTGTAGTATTAAAATTATTGAAATATTTTCTAAAAACACAACTCGTGGAACTTTTATAGTCATCACATTTTAGAGTATTTTTTCCATCAAGTGTTTCAAATGTGAAAAATAAAATCTTACACAACACATGTTTCTAGCAAATATATATGTAGAATGCACTTATTTCATTGAAAAACCAAGTATCCTAAAGTTGAACTTAGATTTTACTTATTTACTAGATTTCTAAAAAGAAAATATTAGGAATAATCCCTCACACAGTCTACACATGTTTTTTATATTTTAAAAATAACAAATCTCATTAAATATATTCTTTCATGAAAAATGCATAATTTGAATTGACTCATTTTAATCAATATAAAAAAATTAATGAGATATATACCTCAAGTAAGGAGGTATATAATATATATAAACTATCTGTGCGAATTATGTGTATCAACTCTCTTTCCAAAAATAAAAATTTCTCTATGCAAAAAATAGATTAGTAATTAAATTAAAACAGAATAATTGAATTGATGATGACTCAATTTCCCCAAAAAAATTTAATTAAAGGAAAATGTTATATTTGGTTTTTTTTATGGTCCAACCTAGACCTCATTTTTTTATTTTTAAAAAATAGTAACATCATCTAATAATGTATATGCTTTGATAGAAAATGTCTATTATTCTATTTGAATTTAATAAACTCGTCTAATGATGCATATACTTCACTGAATTTCTATTGATGCATATATGACTAAAAATAACCGAGTATAACAACGCAAAAAATTAAATTAAAAATAGTAACATCATCTAACAAATCTCATTAAATATATTCTTTCATGAAAAATGCATAATTTGAATTGACTCATTTTAATCAATATAAAAAAATTAATGAGATATATACCTCAAGTAAGGAGGTATATAATATATATAAACTATCTGTGCAAATTATGTGTATCAACTCTCTTTCCAAAAATAAAAATTTCTCTATGCAAAAAATAGATTAGTAATTAAATTAAAACAGAATAATTGAATTGATGATGACTCAATTTCCCCAAAAAAATTTAATTAAAGGAAAATGTTATATTTGGTTTTTTTTATGGTCCAACCTAGACCTCATTTTTTTATTTTTAAAAAATAGTAACATCATCTAATAATGTATATGCTTTGATAGAAAATGTCTATTATTCTATTTGAATTTAATAAACTCGTCTAATGATGCATATACTTCACTGAATTTCTATTGATGCATATATGACTAAAAATAACCGAGTATAACAACGCAAAAAATTAAATTAAAAATAGTAACATCATCTAACAAATCTCATTAAATATATTCTTTCATGAAAAATGCATAATTTGAATTGACTCATTTTAATCAATATAAAAAAATTAATGAGATATATACCTCAAGTAAGGAGGTATATAATATATATAAACTATCTATGCGAATTACGTCTATCAACTCTCTTTCCAAAAATAAAAATTTTTCTATGCAAAAAAGTAGATTAGTAATTAAATTAAAACAGAATAATTGAATTGATGATGACTCAATTTCCCCAAAAAAATTTAATTAAAGGAAAATGTTATATTTGGTTTTTTTTATGGTCCAAAACCTAGACCTCATTTTTTTATTTTAAAAAAATAGTAACATCCTCTAATAATGTATATGTTTTGATAGAAAATGTCTATCATTCTATTTGAATTTAATAAACTCGTCTAATGATGCATATACTTCACTGAATTTCTATCGATGCATATATGACTAAAAATAACCGAGTATAACAACGCAAAAAATTAAATTAAAAACACGGCATATACCGATGAATCCGTCGCGCCTCTCCACTCCCACGCGCCGCAATGCGCCCACCAGGTTCACCGCGACCGCCTCATCGTCGCGCACGTCGAAGTCCATCTCGCGCAAGTCCTCCAGCCTCGCGAACCCTTCACCCAGCGCGCGGAACTCGAAGGGCACGCCCATCAGCCTCGCGAACCTCTCCATCCGTTGCGCCACCGGTCCCATGACCAACGCGCGCACGCGCGTGACACTGACCACCGAGAGCCTCAGCCGGGGCGTCTCGTCCCCGCTGCGCGTCGCGAGGGCCTCCAGCAGCGTCGGCCACTGCGTGCACAGGGTGTCGCTGAAGTCGATTATGTGTAGATTCGGCTCGTTTTCCAGCACCTCCAGTATCGCGCCATTGGAGGCCACGTGTCCGAATGTCGTCCAGGGGCTTAGCTCCTGGTAATTAACCAGTCACAGAGTTCGTGTACAGTAATTAGACACAGTAAAATTTTCATTTAATACAGTATGTGAAACATACACAATAATTAAACTATTTGTCTTTAAAAAAATCTATTTGGTGACAACAATGCGAGATGAAGAATGTGATAAATCATTTAAACTAAATGTAATCTATAAATTATCTGAAAAATATCAATATCGATTGAGATACACATACGAAAATTTAAATATTATATGATATCAAAAAATTTGTATCTGTGTTCGAAATAAAATATATATATCTGAAATATTTTGAATCAAATACGGATGTCATGATATCCTATTTGGATAATATTGTATCTAAAATATTATTATATAATAATTTATTATATAATATATTTTTATTTTTAGGATTAGTCAGAAATTTTTTGTTGTTTTTTTACTTTAAACTATGTAATATTTTGTGTATATACTTATAATTTTATGTTTTATACTAGTCAATTATTTTAAAAAAATTATATTTTAAATATTAGATACAATATTTTATTTTCAGAATGTTTAATCTTATCCGCATTCATTTAGGATTTTCAGATTTTTCAGATAATTATCTGAATTCGAATTTTTGGATTGGATACAGATACTTACTTTGAATATCCATCAGATATTAAATACAGATATTGAACATGGGCTCTTCCAATCCATATCAATTTCATTGACAGGTTTAACTAAACATTAAGCGAATAACTATGGGATAATTAGTGACCATGACCCTATTTAAAAATTAATTTTTTGTAAAAGCTGAATTTAAAATTGAATTTACACGAAACTCTCTCTCCATGTATTATGAAAATTTTAATTTTTAGCACTTATTTATAAAAATGTTAAATTCTTTCTGTTTAAAACGGATTTGAAAAAAATCAGATTTCGTACCACATCCAAATGCCTCCTTCAACTAAATGAAATAATCAAATTATGGATATATATATATATACTAATGAAAGGCACAAACAGAAGTACGTTCAACTATCCATACCTGGAACTTGAGGATAGTTTTACAACGTGATTTGAACGATAGCGCCTTTTCGGCGACGGATGTTAAGGCCCTGTAGCGGATGGCCCCGGATCCGGTGGCCTTGGCGAAGAGGGCGTGGAGGAAGTGCGAGGCGAGCTTTTGTTGGCGGTCGCCGAAGGGGGAGGAGAGTTCGTTGAGCATCCACAGGAGGTGGTGGGCCTTGTTTGAGTCCCCGTCTCCGTCGATGGCCTTCGCGCACTCCCGGAGGAGCTTCGGCGCCCACTCGTCGGGCTCGTCGGGGTTCGCCGGGTCCGATGAGTGGCTTGAGGAGGCTGGGCTGGGTTTCTTCTTCATGTTTGTTGTGTTTATTGAGAGTGAATTGTAGAAGGTTTTTGAGTTCAAGTGGGAGGCTTTATGGGGTGGGGTGGGGTGGGGTGGGGGGGAGAGAATTGTTGATTTTGGATTTTAGGTGTTTGTCATGCTCTACTGATGTTTGAGTTTTTGTATGTTGTGTTGGTTGCTTGGTTTACAACCATATAGATTATGGGTTTCTATTAGTTTATGATTGGCATGATGTCATTGAAATTTTTTTTTTTTTTTGAATTGATCATGGTTTAAATTGAGCTTTAGTTGAAATAAAATATAGTTCAATCAAATTCTTTGGGGTTTTTTTTTGTTTGAAAGGGTTTGATATTTTATGGAAAATAATGTTACAGGGTTATACACGTAGCATCGACTATAGTGTGTTGTTTTTGTGAATATATATGTGTGATAATAAATATATAAATTTTAAAATAAGAAATGAACATAAAAAAAATACATAAATGTATTGTTTTGCATATATGAGTTACCTTTGGATCCAATCAATGCTGGATATGGTGAGTTTAGCTGGTTACAATAGAAGATATATATCTGCATTCACGGTAGGGTTGTAACTTGGGTTGGGTCCAAACTCGAACCCGAGGGGTTGAGACAGATTTTTATGCGGATTGGTTCTAAAAACTGGGTTTGGTTCGAATTGGGTTGCCTATGAAATCGGGTTGAGTTTGAATAACATCACAGACAACTCGACCCAACTGAAACTAGTAATATGCACTCATATGATATTTAATCTGGGTCATAGATACTTGATTTCATGTTCTAAGCTCCACTGTTGGATTATATTTTACAACACCTATTTCCCCCACACAAGTGAGAACTCTTGTCCCCCCGGCCCCTCTGCCACCTCCCTTTTCTTCTTCAAAAAAACCTCTCCTCCCCTCTGGTCCCCCTTTTTCTTCTTCAAAACCTCCCCCCCCCCCCCCCCCCTTCTGTCTCCCCTTTTTCTTCTTCAAAAAAAACCAAAAGATTTGGTAATATTGTTGGATCTCTCTCTCCTTTTTCTTCTTCAAAAAAAAACAAAAGGTTAGGTAATGTTGTTGGATCTCTCTCTCCTTTTCCATTCTTCTTCTTCAAAAAGTACCCAAAATGGTGATGTTTAGATCTCTCTCTCCTTTTTTTCTTCAAAAATTTTTAAAAAAAAAGAGAAAAGTTTGGAGATCTCTCTCCTTCTTCTTTAAGAAGGCCGGTGATGTTGGATCTATCTCTCTTCTTTTTAAAAAAAGACTAAAAAATCGGGTTTCACAAGTTGGGTTTGGGTTATAGCAGCTGTGTTGCAAATCGAGTTGAATCAAGTTAACTTTGAACACCTTAAACCTCATGTCCCTTAATCTGAATCCAATCCACTCGAGTTGCAATCCTAATTAACGTGAATGATACAAGATATATGTGGCTTCACACCCCATATTCACGGTTATATGTCATGCATGTTTTTATATATCTATGTATCAGACACTGACACTATATATGTGATGTTTAGATATCTATATATCTATGATCAAATCTAATCCCATAAATATTGTATGTAAAATTATTCTTTCTAAAATGTTATGAATGCGACATTCAAATTAACATATAGAAAACAAGATTTTGATCCAACTATTATAATCTATATTGCTATGTGAACTTTAAAAATGAACTGGGAATTAATGGGGGTCGATTATCTTTTCATCTACTATATAAATGTAAATAAACAAAGTCTCATTTTCATTTCCACTTTTCGCCTCTAACCTCTAGGTATATACATTGTATATATAAACACAATATTAACTTATACATCCATATAAGAGTATGCATATTTATATTAGTATAAAATGATCCAATTTTTAATTCCACTTTTCACCTCTAGAAATATACATTGTATATATATATAAATATTGTACAACCATATAAGAGTATATACATTAAAATTATGACCCCCTTAGCTGGGTGGTCGAGACACACCATCCTCCAAGAGGAGGTCGGGAGTTCGAGTCCCAAGTTTATCAAGCAAAAAAAAAAAATTATGACCTACCAAGTGATATTAAAAAATGACAAGTTTAAGAAAGCTAGTAAAGCATAGGGAAATGAGTAGGGATGACACTGTGGGAAACCTGTCCCGACCTGATACTATTGGGATGAGTTATTGAGTTTAGTAACTTTAATCTTCTAAATGTCAAACTCAAATCCAACTCGTCCCAACCCAATAAAGATATGAGACATGTTTGTGATTCAAGTGAAAAATTCGTTTTGTCCCATTATACCTCGTTTAAATCACTTGTATCATTTAAAATTAACACGATACATAAATAAAATTAATGTATCTCATAAAATATAAAAACATGTATTAAGTAATATTATATAATATAACGAGTAAAAAATAATTATTTAATTTATAAAAACATGTGTTTGGGTTCTTTTAAAAATTGAATGGGATAGGTTTGAGACCGAATAATCAAACAATTTGGTATTTGGATTTGGAACGAGATTTTATTAAGATCCCAATCCATACAAACTCTTTAAACGTTTTTTAATCGAAAATGAAAATGACTATCTTTTATTTTATAAGTGATTTCATCATCAGTTCATCTATAAAAAAAAATAGTCAACATATACTTTTGTCAATTTCTATTAGGGTACATCGAATCCTTCTAAACACTTTGGAATTCCCTTGATAATAAGATATGTATTGGTCCAAACTTGTGTTAATTATATATAGCTTTATCCTATACTAACAAAGAAGGGTCACTACATGTACATTCATAGTTTTATATATAGGAAAATGATATGTTTAGTCATGTGTGCAGAGTCCCATTCATAGTTCTCATATACATTTATCTATTTAAGTATATATTAATAAATAAAAAATTAAGCAAACACTGAAATACATTAATATATTTTAAATAAAATAAAATAATTTTCGTACTAGTGATAGCGTAATTTCTATTGCTTTATCACAATATATAGGCGGTTAGAAACCGCTTCGTATTTTATGAAGATTATACATATGCATGAATGGATGCTAGTGACTGCATTTTGTAATTGCATGTATAAAAAAAAAAAAAAAAACTTGTTTTCCTATATTTGTTGTGAAAGTGGGAAAAAATGAAGGGCACGTCTTGTCCCACCAACACTTTCTTACCCCACCAATTAAAAAAAAAGGTGTTTTTTCTATTCCCACCGATCCAGCCAGGTCGACCGAACTTGGTCGTCACTTTAAATTTTCACGACCGAACTTGGTCGTCATTTCATATTTTGGACGACCTAATTTGATCGTCATTTCTTTGGGCGACGAACTTGGTCAAACAGAATTTGTAATAAAGTTTATAATTTTTTTCTTGGAAACATAATCCCATGACGTGTATCCTCCTTGGATCCTTCATGCCACTTCACGTCTGAGTTGTAATGTGGAGAGAATAAATTGTTATTCTTAAATGTAGAATATAAGAATAATTTTTTTACATAAGTAACAGATAAGTTTTCAAAAGTAAAAAATAAAATGTGTTTGGATCAACTGGTATGTTTTTTTTTCAAACAAAGAATCCTCTTAATTATGAATTCAAATAAAGATTAAAAATGATATATATTTGTCTAATAAGATATTTTTCTATAAAAATTTGAATTAATTGAAAGTATACCTCCTTACATTTTTTTCAGTCCCTTAGCTGTTGTTTGGATAAAAGAATAAATGTAGAATATGATGGACAAACCCAAAAATTTATTTGTTTATAAATAATAGTAAATATATTATGGACCTGTTCGACCAATTTTGGTCGTTTAAAACCTGAAATGGCGACCAAATCGGTCACCTAAAAACTGAAATGGTGACTAAGTTCGGTCACCTGGATCGGTGGAAACAACACTGATTTTTTTATGATGGGTTAGGTGAAAGGATTGATGGGGATAGACACGCCCAAAAATGAAACGGAGGCTAGAATAAACCAAATTTATGGCATCTAAAACTTGAATATACCATTGTTGATGATAGAAGAAGAGGACAACACCTTGGCCCCACCCTTGATTAAAAGAAAGATAAATGGACTTTTGAGAAATTCTATCCTTGTGAATATGTGAAATTTATAAAAATAAATAAATGACACAATTGTGCATGCATCTCATGAAATTTGTTTTTGATCCCTCAAAATAAAGTAAAAAGTTTTAAAGACATTGTAACATATATATACATACAAAGTAAGAATATTATTATACAAATCTCATTTTCTAATAAGATATATATTTCGATAGGTGAAACTTATAATTTAATTTTTGCTTAAAAATATGTTTGGTATTTGTTGGAGTATATATTTTATTTTTTATTAAATTACACATTTCATCATAAGAAGAATGCACCTTAAAAAGAAATTTAAGATGTGAATAAGATGTGAAGATTGTACATGCAACGACCATCTCCAACATTATCCATATAATAAACCAATTGGGATGATCATAGACTTCCAAGGTGACAATTTTGTGGAAAAAAAACCAAAAAAACAAAGAAAGAAAAAGCTCCATGAGATGTGCATGTTTGTATAAATTAATATTATATCTGGAGTTTAAGACAGATTTTGGGATAGACAATGCTAACAACAGCTTATGGTCAATTTTGATCATGACATTATATTTTATTAGAGCGAAAATTAATATTATATTGATTGGGAAGGAATGCGTTTAATCACACAGAAGGGACATGGTTCTTTCAAAATTTTGCCAATGTATGTTTACAGGTTTAATTATTGAACATGTAAGTCTCTTTTCTGCTGTTATATGTTTATAAAAATAAAATATACATATGAACTTGTTAAAAATATTAGATTATTTTCTCTCTTTCTTCTAATAGAACTAATGGGAGATGCATCCATCTATTTTTGTCAATTCTTGATGAAACATTGACAGGTTATTAATAAAATTTCTTATACTTAACTGTGAAACATGTGTCTCTCATTAAGAACTGAATAGAATTGATTAGATCTGACTCCGAATGTATGGACTGCGAAAGAAGGAGAGAGAATAAAAGAGGCCGAGACAATGGTGGGCAGCATTGGGTATTTGGGTGGACGAGGAGACAGAGAATGAAAGAAAAGAAAAAGAAAAAAAACGAAAGGAGGCCGGATCCAGTTAGGATTGGATCCAGTCAGTTCAGTCAATACTGAATTAGACACCTCTTTAATCGAATTGCACAACATATAAATCGAACTGCTCAATTGAGTATATATTTCACTTTTCTATTGGATACTGATGATACTTAGGAATTCATTGTGCAATTCGATTTATCCAACAACTGATTGTTGGGTTCAATTTATATATTATGTAGTTCGATTAAAAAGGTTTTCAGTTTAATACTGACCAAATTGATCTGGTCTCGAAAGAAAGAAAGAAGCTCTGATTCTCTCATCACCGCCACCCTCTACCTACTGCCCAACTCTCTGCCCCCCCAAAAAAAAATGTTACGCTATTTCATAGTCCAAAACACATACTGCACATGTTTTTGCAGTCCAAAATACAGACAACACGTATTTTTATTTTTTTTAAAATCATATATATCATTTAATAAGATATATATATATTTTAAAATTTATATATATACTTCAATAAATCGAATATATTATTTATGAAAAACGTAAAAAAAAATTAATGGATTATATATCTTAATAAAATAATTTTAAGACCTATAAAATTATATTTCGGACAATAAAAACCCACATCGAATGCACGTGAATGCACGTGCTCAGTGATCTCATATGGGGGCGAAATCCAACGGTTGTGGCATCAAGAAGCCACACCGAACAAAAGTCCAACTCAAACAACTCCATTCATCAGCACCGTCCATTCGATGGTTCTATAATGTCCAATTAAAAAAAACCAAAAAAAAAAAAAAAAAGCTTTCCCCCTCTTTCAAGTTTCACATCTTCACTTCTAAAGAGGTAGAGCAAACCCTAATCGATCGATCGAGAGAAGAAAATGGAGAGGTTGCAGAGGATATTTTCGGGGGCGGGAGGGATGGGTCACCCGCCCACGGACTCTCCCCTCCTCGACACTTCCGAGCAGGTCTACATCTCCTCCCTTGCCCTTCTCAAGATGCTCAAGCATGGTATACTCTCTCTCTCTCTCTCTCTCTCTCTCTCTCTCCCCCTCTCCCCCTCACATTTGTTTGTTTTGGGGGAAATTCTGTTGTAGCCGATCGAACTATAATGGATGATTTCGAATATCAGGGTTTTTTCCCTTTATTTTTACTTGATGAAACGATAGTAATGTTTTTTTGGGAAAACATGGATGTATATGATCATGTTCTAATGAGATTCGGATTTTATTAGATTAGGGTTTCCACTGTAAATTAGAAAGATTGGATTTTTATACTGGTGAAAATTTAATGGATCTGGGTTGTGGTTTTAAAGTGAATTCTAGGTTAGATATTGGTAGTGAAAGCTAATGAGCATGATTTTAATGGATTGGGTTGTGCATGTAAAGTTCAAAAGAAGAAGAAAAAAAACTTGTTTTGGTGAAGTTTTTTTTAATTGATGGGGTTGGTTGCAGGGAGGGCGGGGGTGCCAATGGAGGTGATGGGGCTGATGCTAGGGGAGTTTGTGGATGAGTACACGGTTCGCGTGGTGGATGTCTTCGCGATGCCTCAGAGCGGGACGGGTGTCAGCGTTGAGGCCGTCGATCACGTCTTCCAGACTAACATGCTCGACATGCTCAAGCAAACCGGCAGGTCTGTTTTTGTTCTCTTGGATGTTTGATGACTTGATAAAATTGATGAACATCTCATGATTTTTATGAAAGATTAGTTTATTGGTTCATGGCATAGATCATGCTCCAGATCTCTCCTTAGCCTAGTTCCTATGGTTCGTGAAGACCTCTTAGCATAAATTATAAGTGCTTTGGTCCTCAATTTCTTTTGTCTGCAATTACAGCATTGCACATATCATCTGTCAAACAAGTGCTTACATATTAGTTTTAATTTTACAGACCAGAGATGGTGGTGGGTTGGTACCATTCTCACCCAGGTTTTGGCTGCTGGCTCTCAGGTGTTGACATAAACACACAGCAGGTGTGATTTTCAGTTGGTTTGAGATATTTTGTGTTTTTGTATAGTTCAAAGTGATGGTACATATTTGATGCTCTTTGTAAAAAGGCACTTCACTGGTCCCTTAATTTTAATGAATTGTTGTTTTGGCTTTATGAGGTTATATGTTGGATTTAGTTTGATTGATTTTATAAACTAGATTTGCACATTCAGATTCATATTTTGGTTTACAATGAGAAACCCATTGATTTCCTGGAAGAAGAAAAAAAAATTACTGAGAGCTTTGCAACTTGAGAAACCAATTGAGAGTATCCCCAATATTTTGTTTTATCCATGTATAGACTTTATATATGCGACCCCCCCCCCCCCCCCCCCCCCCCCCCTCAAAGGCAATAGGGACCTTGCTTATAGAAGTTTTGAACTCTAGGAATGTTCTGTTAATTGATCAGAACATAATCAGCTGAGTTAATTTGTGGAATTTTCTACCTTGGACTTCTACATTATATTTTATGTAATGCTTGCTGATGGGGGATTCTCTTGCAGAGTTTTGAAGCTCTGAATCAAAGGGCTGTTGCAGTTGTGGTAGACCCTATCCAGAGCGTGAAAGGGAAGGTCGTCATTGATGCCTTCCGTCTGATCAATCCACAGACTATGATGCTTGGCCAGGAGCCACGCCAGACGACGTCCAATGTGGGACACCTCAACAAACCATCAATTCAGGTAACTCACGCATCTAATGATAGAACACTTTGTTATTAACTTTACCCTGAGTCGACTTGCATTTCTCTCTAAATCATCTTGACCCATTAGGCTCTGATCCACGGGCTGAACCGGCATTACTACTCGATCGCCATCAACTATCGAAAAAATGAACTCGAGGAGAAGATGTTACTGAACCTACACAAGAAGAAGTGGACCGATGGCTTGACGCTGAGACCATTCGACGTTCATTCAAAGACCAATGAGCAGACCGTCCAGGTATCCAAAATTTTCTAAAATTTCTTAAACCGTATCTTCTTTAGCCAAGGTTTGATAAGATTCCCCAAATTTCCGAGTGCCATGACTTTCATTAGGTTCATCAGAACACCCGATACCTTCTCAATCATCTAACGAGGCATAGAAATGGGTGCATCTTTCAGTTGTTGGGTTTCAATAAATGGGTTGAATTTTTTTTTTCAATTATAAGAAAATAATTGAAAGATCTGAGTTTGTTTAAACATCAGTAAATTCACATATGTGGGTCTGCAACTGAGCAGGAGATGCTGAACCTGGCGATCAAATACAACAAGGCGGTCCAGGAGGAGGACGAGCTTCCACCGGAGAAGCTTGCAATAGCGAATGTGGGGAGGCAGGATGCGAAGAAGCACCTGGAAGAGCACGTGTCGAACCTCATGTCGTCCAACATCATCCAGACCCTTGGAACCATGCTCGACACCGTCATCTTCTGAATTCGATACTGAAACACTGACCACCTCCCTCGTCTAGTGACTTCTACATTGCTTTTGCAATAGAAAGGTAGGAACAGAGAGAGAAGTGATAGTGTCTGCTATTTTACGAAGGTAGTTGATGGGATCACACTGGGACACTTACTTTTATGTGTTTGTATTGATCATTCAAGCTAAGGTATCTTTATTGGGCATTGAAGTATCAATTGTTAATGTGTGATATTGATCATTTGCGACCTGTGTTTTTTTTAAAAAAATATGTAATTTATGTTTTCAGGTTATATTGATTTTTTGAAAAACAAGTTTAGAGTTTGCTACCAATATTTTTATTATGAAAAGTGGAAGTACAAGTCTAAGAGGAATAGAGATAGAACATACACGGGAGGAGAGATAAGAGGAATAGAGATTTTTGTTACAGGTTCTACAGAGAGTCCATGTCTCTAATGTCTCTATTGTCTATAGCAATCTAGCGAGGCCATATACAGCATTAGGTAAGGTATGTAATGTACCTCTTTTTTTTATTTGTTATAATGAGTCCATTCAATTTATCAAGAAACAATATACATTTTTCATTAAGACATATATTTCATTAAATGAGGTTTATTATTTAAAAAAAACATGTGTGGATTGTTGATGAAATTCTCTCACATTATTCATACCTTAATACTAGTTTAAAGCACGCGCAAATGCGCTTGTTAAATACTAATCAAATACATAATGAATAGCAAAATAAAAATTCTTATTTTCTAAAAAGGTCATTTCACTCAAATAAAGGTATGCATCTCAAATGTTAGAATAAAAATAAATTACATTTTAATAAAAAGACAATTGAAAAGTTTTACAAATTATTTGTTAATAAAAAGGAGGATGGATGATTTTTTATAAACAAAATTCCATACATGAGTAATATATATAAAAAAAATACATGAGCAATAGTCAATACATACAAAAAAATATGAAAACTAAAATCCCTTGGTGAGAGTTAATAAAATGCATTTATAGGTAAATTCCTATACATGAGTAATATACATAGTAATAGCAATAGCCAATACATACTTTAAAGAACATGATGATATCAAAGTGTTAAAAGGCATAAACAAATTATGTTATTTTTTACATAAATGACTAAATTGTGAAGTATGTTCTAATTCATAAGCTATACATACATATATTATGAGGACTTTAAATAACATGATGATATCAAAGTGTAAATGGTATAAACAAATAATGTTATTTTTGACATAAATGATTAAATTATGGAGTATGTCATAATTCATAAGTTATACATGCATATTATCTTGGGCCTATAGTTAAATAAAATACAATTTTATCAACTTACGTAATTAAGTAAACTTTATTAGTTCAAATGATTAGTCTATAATATTTATTTATAATTTTATAGGTATATTAGTGGTTAAGCAAAAATTAGATAAGATTTTTATCCTCAATGATAAAAATTAGATTTTGGAGGGACAATAAATATCTGAGACCTTGGAGACCTATCCGCAAATAACCAAACAAGTTGACAAGTTAACATACATATTATTTTTTGGTCATAGGTAAATAAAATACAATTTTATCAACTAACGTAATTAGGTAAACTTTATGAGTTCAAATGATTAGTCTAACATATTTATTTATAATTTTATTCATAAGTGTCAATGGCATAAACAAATAATGTATTTTTTACATAAATAATTAAATTGTGGAGTATGTCATAACATAAGTTATACATGATCTCTAACAATTATAAACTTTATGAGTATTAGTCTAAAATATTTATTTATAATTTTATAGGTATACATGGTTAAAAAAAATTAGATAAGATTTTTATCCTCAATTATAAAAATTGAGCCTGATCATAAATATCTGAGATTACAATTTTATCAAGAACGTAATTAGAGAATTTAGTCAAAATATTTATTTATAATTTTATAGGTATTGAATAACAGTGATCATGATCAAGTCGTTATAGAAATTTGACATAAGGACTTATAGAAATAAAATACAATTTTATCAACTAACGTGATTAGGTAATATGAGTTCAATAAGTCTAAAATATTTATTTGTATAAATAAAAACAATGATAAAAATTGATAGGGACCTAATCATAAATATCTGAGAGGAGACCTATCCGAAATAACCAAACAAGATGACAAGTATACATACATATTATATTGGGCTCTGATTAGTCTAAAAATTTTATCAACTAACGTAATTAGGTAAACTTTATGAGTTCAAATGATTAGTCTAAAAAAATTAGATAAGATTTTTAATAAAAATTGGAAGGGACTTGATCATAAATAAGACCTTGGATATCCACAAATAACCAAACAAGTTGACAAGGCTGATTTTTTGAGATATGGGGGCTGATCCGTAAATAACCCAGATTGTCCTCAAATAGGTCGAAAAAATTTGTCTTCTTGTATTGCTTTTAGTCCACTAATAAATACTATTTACTGAGTCTATCTGTAAATAACCGGGGGCCTATCTGCGAATATCAAAAGTATCGACCTACACCAATTCTTTTAATAGGACTCTAGTATATAGACTAGTATAGATATATTAATATGGGGTCATTTCACTCAAATAAAGGTATGCATCTCAAATGTTAGAAGCCACAGTTAGTCCAAACTGTTTCACAAACAACTACTTTTTGGAATAAAAATTATCCATAAGCTGTCTCTAACAATTATTACTCATAACGAGCAGAGATTACAGAAGAATTCACAGTCATTCATGATCAAGTCGTTATAAAATTTGACAAGGGAAGAATGAAGAAATAAATAAAAACAAATATAGAAGAAGAAAGAAATATATACTCACCGATATAGATTCATTTATAGAATGTGTAAAAAAAAAATTCTATCAAGACATATACCTCTTTATAGTGAATGTTGAGGTCTACCGAGGTAAATGAGACTGTAAATGGGTGTAAAATGGCTGTTGTAAAACCAATGAAGTGAATGAATTAAATTTGTTGTTTCTCATACATAATATTTTCTTTTCTTTTCTGTTAAACACGAGAGGAAGACAAATTATTTACAATTTTTTATTTACATTTTCCATCATTCACATAATACTATTACTGGATAATATTCACATGAAACTGCCTCAACTGTTGCAATTAGCACACACAGTATCTCAAAATTAGCACATCAAGAGGATTTCATAACAGCAGAAACACTCTATTTCACTTATATAATCATCTGTGAAATGTTAGGCACCGTAATGATGAATTCCAGATTATATCACAGTATGATTTTCTTTCATTTATTTTGCTTTAGCAAACAATACAAAAACTATAAGCATTCATAAAAGCAAACAGGACTTTATTTTGTTATCTATATGGACTTGTGTGTTCATGATGAAAATCCTTGCTTGAATTTTCCCTTAGAATGGTTTTACACTTCATGACAATTTTACAAGCATCATTAACATAATTTCAAAATCAATTACGAACATGGATTGCTCTAAGACTGGTGTATAAAATGAAAATCATCAACAGCTCTACGAAAAATTACTCACTTGACACCGCCGCGGCCACTGACATACTGTACTTTTGCTTGAGGTAAGCTTTGATGAATGGCTCCAGCTCCCCGTCCATCACCGAAACAATGTCTGATGTTTCATGAGCCGTTCGAACATCTTTCACGAGCTTGTAAGGGTGGAAGACGTAATTGCGTATCTGCTGACCCCATTCGGCCTTCACCACATCACCTCGTATTTGCTTGATCTCTGACGCCCGTTGCTCCTCTGCTATGACGAGCAGCTTCGCCTTCAACCGGCTGAGGGCCTTATCTTGTTTGCCAATTGACTTCTCTCTTCTGCAATTTGGCCAAAACAGTTATATCAATGTCACCCATTCTCCAAGAGAGAAGGATATTCAAGATCACTATGCCAATGTATACTCATTGGACAAGATTTAATATTTCAGATTTTAATTGTGATATCACATATTAAATGTGTATTTTTCATTAAAAATTTAATTCCCATTTAAATCATGTCTTATTCAACAATTCACATATTGAAGGAACTAAATATGTATCATAATACATATTTTACTTGTGCATTTACTTGGATAGATTTTAAGGTTTGTTTTGATGATTTTGTCTAAATTCAAATATTATATCTTGAACTCAGAAGTCTTTGTAATGTTTTGATATCATAACATCTTTGAGAGAACATGGATTTGATTTAATATTGATGATTTTGCATGTCATAAGTATTTTTCATATATGAATTATTTTTTTATTTTTCCCAAACTTCACCTACGAATTGTGAATTTTGTATTTCCTGAATTATTCTCGAATTCCGATCTGGTGACAAGGATCCTACTGATTTGCACAATTGGATTTTATAAGACGAACCTATTAAAAGGCTCTTTTATCCAAACAGAAAGTCAGTTCATGCTGATCGTGAAATTTAGAATTCTTAATGCAAAACAATTTCTAGGCAAACCTGTGCAGCGCACGGCAACACCAGTGGGAATGTGTACGATCCGAACGGCTGTTTCAACCTTGTTAACATTCTGGCCACCTTTGCCTCCTGCTCTTGTAAAGCTGATCTCCAGATCTTCCTCGGGGATGTCCACATTCAGTGATTCTTCAGGCAGAAGTGGCATAACTTCAACACCAGCAAAACTTGTCTGCGAGAACGAATTAAAAGTTAGATAAGACTCATTCAGCTTAAAAATTATAGAATTGGCTGCAGATCAGTTTAATCAAATTGTTTAAGCAAGCAACATTAGTGATGTATTATACCAGCCCTTGATGTAATTAAGGACTGACATTAGATGTGGTGCATGGAAATCATGTCAAAAAGCATTCACTTTTTAGGTTTCATCAGCATTCA
The DNA here is from genome assembly GCA_030737845.1 of Acorus calamus. Classification (NCBI taxonomy): domain Eukaryota; kingdom Viridiplantae; phylum Streptophyta; class Magnoliopsida; order Acorales; family Acoraceae; genus Acorus; species Acorus calamus. The sequence continues at coordinate 1,054,887 of CM060873.1, forward strand.
TGTTGGAAATCACCTGGTCAGGATTTGTAACCTAACAGAAGCATATATGGATTTAAATGCATAGAAACCTTCATAACAATTTGAAATTTAAGTATCATGGAATATAAGGTAGAAAAAGAAGCAGATTTTTTAATTGTTGTGGAGGGGGGAAAGATTCGGTTCTTATGTTTAATTCTCTACAAGTCTGCAATAAGTCTGCATTTGTTCTATATATTTTCTACAGTTTGGATGATTCTGCCTTTGCAAGAATCAAAGTTAAAAGTGATTTCAAATGCCCCAAAGGGTCTCAGCTTTTATGAAAGCCCATAAAAAGGTTTTAATTATAAAAGCTATTCCAGAATATAACAAATGTATGTTTCTTGGGAATCTGATTTCAAAAGGACCTTTAAGTGAAAAGGGCTTTTTCAAACACTACCTAAGCAAATTTACCTGGCGAAGACCTTTGGAATTGAATGGAGACTGTCGTACAATGCGATGAGTTCCTTTCTCCCCTGATAAATAACCATAAGCAAATCGACCTTCAAGCTCAATTGAGGCTGACTTGATTCCAGCTTCCTCTCCCAAAGATTTCTCAACCACTCTGGTCTTGTAACGCTGCTTCTCACCCCATCTCACATACATCCTTAGCAGCATCTCAGCCCAATCCTGCTCTGCGGACAATGCAAAGAGTCTCACGAAAAACATAAAGAATAATAATCAAGAAGCATATACCTTATCAATTATCATCTTACATAATCGACAGACTACAAATTATGCAACGAGAGACATACGCACATCTCACTAGGCTTCAACATGGACGGCTGGAACTCAAACCGAGCTCAACCAGTCAGCTTTGGGTTGGGTTGGGTCGGTTCAGGTTTATCTTTTAAAATAGTGTCATCCTAAACAATAAAGTCTACAGCATTTTCTGGTCGGACTGAAGAATAATCAGGGCCCTGATGGTGAAGATAACAGAGATGAAACGAGGGTGATAGCAGAGAAATAATGAAGAAACATCAAAATGTGATAGATTATAGGATAAATAATTTCTAAGATTTAGATTTCCATCTCATGTGATGATGTGAATGGTCTAGATGTGGCACGGACATTTAAATTTACCAATCACCTCATTGGGATCAGGTTGAGCTTGGAAAACCCAACCACTCAACCAAAACCCAGCTTTAATTCTTTAATTGGGTTTAGGTTTGGGTTGAATCCAATCGCTAAAACTCCAACCAACCTGAACCTTTCCAAGAGTTAGGTTGGGTCGGGTTCAACCCGCCCAAAAGTTGCACCCCCACATCTCACTTTCAGCCACACAAACAGAGCACAAAGCTGTAGGAAAAAGCTTTCCCCATCATTTACCATCTGCTGCAGATGAAACTAACGAAAAAATTTCTCCCGGTCTCTCGCTCTATTCGTTTGTCCTCCACAGACAAAAAAATGCATTCCTCAGTGATGACACACACACACACAAGATGAAGAAAGTTCAAACATCCTCCATACACCACATGCACCACCACCCTCTTCCCCGCCCCCTTTTGTCTACTTTGCTCCCATATCTGCATCTTAACTGCCTGATTCCAAAGATTCTCCCAATTTTTCCAATCTAACTACAACACTGGCACTTGCACAACTGATGCAGTGTGTGAGGTAGATGAATAAGTAAATAGGTGGCTCCCCCATAATATTACAACGGGGTACACATACTGTACTATACCGGACATGATTCAGGCAAGCAAATGCAAAAGTCAAAATCCTGACCAGACTGTCTACCAAAACAAGTACTCTGTATTTCATTCATTACGCGTGTTTATGGTAATAAAAAATTCTTAAGAAGATCATTCTAAAGAACGTGACAAACTAAAATAAGCTGTTGTGGGTGTATCTGAAAGAATACAAGTTCTCACAATTAAATCAGAAAATATAGAAACTCAACATTCTAAAATAAGTACCTGGGCATCGGTACCGCCAGCACCGGCTGTTATGGTAACTATTGCACCTTCCTTGTCATATGGACCAGACAGGAGTTGTGTCAGTTCAAAACGGTCCAATGACTTGCTCAGTTCTCGAATGATTTTTGAGGCCTCTTCAAGAAGTGCCGTATCTGTGGATTCCATCTCTTCAGTGAGTTGAACTATCGTTTCTGCTTCTTCAACCTGCATTAACCTTAGTTATTTGCACCATAACAAAATCTCGCATAAAATGTAATACACTACTCAAATACATTTAATGAAAACTTTTCTCTGAGTATCGCGGAACCTGGGATTTGAAATCATTGAGCATCTTAAGTTTGTCTTTGACCTCAGTCAAGGAAGTAAGTGTTTCCTGTGCTTTAGAGGGATCATCCCATAAGAACTATCTGCAGCCGCCTTCTCCAAATCCGCAACATCTGCTTCTAACCGTTCCAGGCCAGCAGAAGCCCGAATTTCTTCAACGCGTTCAACGGTAACCTCAACATCTTTCCTCAATGCATAAAAATCTGTCACCAAAAAACAGTCACGATTGTGCATTTGGAAATGAGTTTGGAAAACAACTTTTCACTTAAAGCAACTCTTGAGAATAGCTTTTGAGGATGCCTATTTTTGTTGGTTTCCTGAAAAGTTGTTTTTTTTAGTAAATCTCTTCAAAAATTGGGATCGCTCAGCATTTGAAATAGATATTGGATTAAGTATGATTCCTGCAAAAGCATAATCTCTCTAAAAGCTACCCAAACCCATTTCCAAATGTTGTCTAAATCATTCAGCGATAGTTGCTTTCAAAAACAAACACACCTTGCATTGCCCATTCAGACGTTGGCAACTCAGTACTGGTTCCTACGCCTGATTTGCTTTCAGAGGTTGCATGTTGGGCTGCAATATATAGATAGAATGCAGTGAGTAATGATAGCAGTAGATGAAAATATCATCAAATGCAAACATGCAGGGAAATGTCACTTGGAAACATTAATCATAATTTAGATTAAATTTACAAAAGACAATCATACAAAGAAATAAATTAAATCAGACAATCATACATTATGAATATTTCTTTTTGATTGGTATATGAAAAGTATATTTTAGAGCAAAGCTAGACATGATACAGAACGAGTCCTTAACAAATTCTTTCTTATCAGTTAAAAAAAAAAGGAAATCTATATCCACAAAGGAGCTGTACTCAGGGCCATTGTAGCCTAACACACTACTGAAAAGTGTTTCAAAGGATTGTTTCACCTAAGAATCAAATTAAGTGTATATATTAGTTTCACCTTATTCTACTTCAAAAGAATGGTCGCTTCCCCTTGGTGGGGGTCATTTAGATATTTTATAATTCACAGTCTGGCACACATCAGATTGCTCAGGAGGGGTGCAAGTGTGCAACGTGGGCGGTTGAACCAACCTGACTTTTGGGTAAGTTTGGGTTGGGATTTTAGTTTGTTGGGTTCCACCCAATTTAGGCTGAAGATCCAGTCATCTGGGTTCAACCTGAACCCAATGGATGGATTGTAAATTCAAAAGTTCACTTCAAATTGATATGTGAGATAAAACTCAAATCTCCCAATTTGATTATCTCAAAATCTATCGCTCTTTGATAGTTTCGTTTCTTCACTCTCTCCATCTTGTCTCTCCTCTTATTTTCCATTTTTATTATCCTCTCCACCAGAGTGACGACTACTCTTTTGTTATGACAACTGTGAAATTTAAATCGTTCGGAATAACACCATTTTAAAATCCAAACCCAAATCAGTACCAGCCCCAATGGGAGGAGGTTCGGGTAGACCTTCTGGGTTTGCGGGTCTAGTTAGTTGGATTGGATTCAAGTTGAGCTTCAACCCTACTAACTTCCAAGTTGCAGCCTATTGAACAATTATCCAATCAACCATGGTACAAGACGAGGACGAATAGCAGTTATTTATGTGCAATTAAGCTTTGCAATGCTATTTTTGCAGACAATCAAATCAAACGCGCTAAAAGAACACATAAATGGGTAATCTTTTCTAAACCCAACAGTACAATAAATAACTCAGAACACACATGCAATCCACAAAGTGACCATTTTTTGAAGACCCAATTCAACAAAGAACGAAAATTGTGAAAGACCCATCAAAACCAGAGTGAAAGCAGACCCTTTTAAGAGAACATCAAACCCAAACGAGGATATAATTGAAAATTATAGCAAAACAAAGGGAGACATACGAGATGGTGACGAAGAACTCCTCGGAGAGACCCAAACCGATCTTCCCCTGTTGTGGGTCGTGCGGAGGGAGACATGAGCTGGTGCTCCGCGGGTACAGCATAAGGTGGCGCGGGACAGATTAATCGCCGTCGTTGGGAGTGTTTTGAGAGCCTCCATTGGAAGCAACAATGGAGGGCTGAGAGAGAGGGAGAGGGCAAGGACGGCTGTGGATAAGCGGGAGCAGACTTTAACCCTCGTTTGGGTGTGACATAGGGTTCGAAAGTCAGAACTCGGATTGGCTTCTGCCAGGGTCGGCCCTGAGATCGACTAAAGAATGGGGCCAAGGCGAAATCTTGAAGGGCTAGTCAATCATCACCAAGACAATTTCTTATCCCACCAATCAAAAAAAAAAATCGGTTTTTTGCTGTTCTCATCAATCCAGTAAGATCGAAATCAGTCGAAGTTTTGGACGATCGGATTTGATCGTCATTTTAAGTTCTGGGCAACCGTAATTGGTCGTAATTTCAGGTTTTTGGCGACCGTAATTGGTCAAACAGGATTCAGAACTATATCTACTTATTCTTTGTAAAAAAATAAATTTTTGGATTTATCCATCATATTCAACATTTATTTTTTTATCCAAACAACAGCTAAGGGACTGAAAAAAATGTAAGTATGTATACTTTCAATTAATTCAAATATTTATAGAAAAATATCTTATTAAACAAATATATATCATCTTTAAGCTTCGTTTGAATTCGTAGTTAAGATGATTCTTTATTTGAAAACAAAAAAACCTATCAGTTGATCCAAACACATTTTATATTTGGCATTTGAAATTTGTCTGTAAGTTATGTAAAAAAATTGTTCTTATATTCTACATTTAAGAATAATGATTTATTCTCCCTATATTACAACTCAAACTTGGACAGATACGAAAAAATTAAAGGAGGATACACGTCGTGGGATTATGTTTTCAAGAAAAAAAATTATAAATTTTATTACAAATCCTATTCGACCAGGTTCGGTCGCACAAAACCTGAAATGACGACCAAATTCAATTGACCGGATCAGTGGGGATAACAAAACACCGGTTTTTTTTTTTAATTGATTGGTGGGGTAAGAAAAATGGTGGGTGGGGCTAGACGGGCTCAATCTTGAAATGGGCCCTAACATAGTAAAAAATTTTATTTTTACTATAATAAACAAAAATTGAATTTTTTTTATGTTTATAAATCACACAAATAAAATCTCAATAAAATAAAAAAAATAAATATTAACCAATAATAAAATGCAAACCCTAGTAAAATAGGGTATGAAAAATAGAAAAAAAATTTAAAACTAACAAAATAGAGAATAACAAAAAAAGTACCAAAGATGAATAAAAAAAAGAAAAAAACTAAAGTTTTATTTTTATAAATCAAATCAAATAATAGATAAAATACAATCACAATTAAATAGGAACAAAACAACTAAACTAGAAATATGGATAAGTTTTTAAATACAAGATAAATATTCAAAAAACAAAAAGAAAATAAAAATCCCAATAAATTAGGGATAATTTTTTTGATTCAGGATGGGCCCTCCAAAAGTGGGGGCCCTAGGCAACTGCCTTGGTTGCCTATGCTCAGGGCCAGCCCTGGTTTCTGTTAATCCTGTTAATACTCAACTACACAGGCATAGCTCATTAATCAATTCTCAATCTATGAATCAAATTACATGGCTTGGGTAAATGTTCACTCTCTAATTGGATATAAATTATATTTAGCCCCTGTTTGGAACGTGAATATGATTTATTCTTGGGTTTACATTTATTCCGACATAGGTGAGTATAAATAAGGATAAAGTGATTTTGTGTTTGATTGTGTTTTGAATTATTCTTGTTGGTAAACGTAAGAATAAATGTTTTGTTGTTTTGGTAAAATGTAAATAAAGTATGGATAAAGATTTATAAAATGTGAAAAAATAATGATAATTGATTTGATGTGTGATTTATAAGAGGTGATGACAGTTAATTTGATAGTGGACCCACATATTCTTTGGGTGGAATAACCTATGATAACTTTAATTACAGGGGTTAGTTGGAATCCATATATCATTTTATACCAGTTTATTCTGCATAAGATATCTCAGGTTATACCAGACAAACAAACGGATTAAAACCCTTATTTCAGTCAATATCAGGTTATTCGGGGCTTATTCATGTTCCAAACGGGGGCTTAGGGATCTATGTTTTATCCAATAGTTGATTGAATCTAATAAGAGAGTGAAACACATATCCAATAATTGGCTGTGCAGTTCAATTAAGTACTGACATAACTTATCAAAGTCAATCCTGACTGGATCGGAACTCGTAGAATATGTAAATTTTTGTTTAATTGCCTTTTTATATTTTCAATGAGAAATGTAAAATTGACAATTTTGTTGTTTATTTCACATTGATAAAATAACAAAATGTGATGAATAAGAGTTTAAATGATAATTATTCCCCTGCATAAATTGTTTGTATTTGAAGTGTGTGTGACTCGATAGATGTGTCATATTTTAAAAATATGTGTGGGAGTGTTAAGGTGAGATAATTATTTTAAAATTATACAAAAATGTATTTTTTATATATTACATAGATAAACATGATAAATAATTTTAGTACCCCTATAATTAATTATTAGACATATTCCTAGTTTATTAACACATAGCTCTTGAAAATATTTTTTTCCAAAACAAACTATTTTTTTTCTCTTATTTCCCCTCATTTTTCTCCATTTATGTCTCACATCAAAACGGGAGTAGAACTTTAATCTGCTGTTTGAATGTGCTACAACAGGAGAATAAGATGGAATGAAGAAAAACAGTTTTTTATTATTATGGGAGAATTAACTTTGATAGTTATAACTAAATAAATTATGATAAGACCTTGTAGCTATTCTAAGAGGGTTTGGAATATATTATTCATGTCAATTAATAAAATATTTTTCTACATCATTTTTAAAAGAGTACTGATACACGCAGTCTTTTTTACAGCCCGTTTTACAGCCTCATACACTATGATAACGTAGTGTATACTGCACTATCATAGTGTATAAATCATATCATAGTATATGACCCAATTTTTTTTTTTCTATTTTTTCACATGGTTGAGGTGAAGTGAAGACTGCGCGCCGGAATGCATTCGGTGGAGTGAACGGCCAAAGCCCAACTTAAAAATGGGCCTTGGACATGCAGGCCCACAGGGACAAGCTCCATTTAAAAGTACACGTGTACATTTTTGTCGAAACAAGGACACTCTCTCGTGAAAAAAAAAGAGAAAAAAAAGCCGACATCACATGGCGCAGCTTTTTCAGGCCTGGCGGGAAATAATTTTCACCTCCACGTGAAGCTCATATTTTCCAAATTGCCATCACTCATTGACATCCGTCGATCGGGAAAACTCAACGGCGGATGTGCGTGCACCGTTTGTGGTGACGTGTATGCCTGTCACATACGATAATTTGATACCTGATTATTTTATATAGAAGCCCATACTTATAAAAAAATAATTGTTTAATATGTAGTAAACTTAAGAATGTAATGTGCTTGTGTAACTTTAAATAACTTATTTTAGTATTTTGGACCATTAACTTTTGAATTTGTATAATTTAATTGGTTTGTCGCATAAATTATTTTAGGTGTTGTGGTAACTTGTAAGATTTCAAAAGATAGATTTAATTTTATCTATTCTTAATTTGTTTTAAATGGTCCGATCTAAACCTGTCAATGAGTCCATGCATATATATATATATATATATATATGGTCGCGATTACGTGCGGTATACGGTCGGTGCGGTTTACGACGTGGATCGTCCGATCGCGGGTCCATCGCATCCAACGGTCGACGTGAATCGCACCCGACCGTCCGATGCGATGGACCCGTGATCGACGGCCCGTGATCGCGCACCGCACCGACCGTAAACCGCACCTAATCGGCTCCCTATATATATATATATATATATATATATATATATATATATATATATGTTATTTTCATTTATATTACTCGACCTTTTCAAGTCCGATCTCTCCTAATTCGACTTAGGCTTATCAATGGATCGATCCCAACCTGATCTGATAAAAAAAAATATAAAAATAAAGACCCAGTGATGTGGCAGCGGTGGTTCCCATAACGGATTCTGATTGGTCCATCAAATGTAAGGTGTGGATGAATCTAAAACACTGTGCATGTGTGTCTCTTTCGCTGACAAAAATGGGTGCGCAGTCGACCTGTTACGATTCACTACGTGGGACAGTGACACTTTCATTCCTTCACACATATGCTGCATAAATATAACTTTTATGTTTTTAATATATATTTTTATGTAATAAATCATAAGTCTATGTAAAATCATAAAAAAAAATAAAATTTATAACATTTAACGTACTTAAACGGCGTTTGATTCCACGATTAAACTCCTTTTGCATCTATAGAAAGTTACTTTTAGAGTTGTGTAACAAAATAGTTTTACTATAATAGCTTCCTGCAGACTTATTTCAAGTAAATAATTTTCAAAGGCTGTGATTTTCAAAAGCTAGGGGAGGGGTCCTGCAAAATCAGTTTTAAAACTCAAATTTATGCATAATCAAATTTACAATCATGCAATCAAATGCATCCTTAGTGTTCGTTTGGGATCATGTCCCGGAACACCACGTTCAGAGAAACCCCCTTGCGGTGGAGAATCATAGTTCATAGGCATTGGAAACTTACCCCAAAAATACTATTCAAGCGCTAATATTGAACTGGCAATGTGAACACTATTTTTCTGTTTGGATTGGAAAAATAGCATTTGGCGGTGTTTGCTGATGCAAACTCAACCCAAACACTCTCCTAGATAGACCCTAAATTTAGTGGGAAGTGGGGTCCGTAAAAATGACAGTGAGAATAAGCATATGAGCACCAATCATAGAAACACTTGCATACAAGCACCAATTTTTTCTACTTTCATGAAGTTGTGAACACTAAGCCTATATTTGGATGGAGGTATAAAACATGTATAAAGTAAGATAAACATTGATAGAAGGATAAACCTGTTTGTCTAAGGGTATAAAAGGGTATAGCAATGCCAGTAGGTATAAGCCAGTATAACAATTTTTAGGATCCTCCTGATATAAGCTTATATATACTTCTTTTTCCATGCCTCTAAAATGACATTTAGAAAATATGAACTCTATATCCACCACTTATCATTCTTTATTCTTAATTCATTCCAGATCAAACAAACAACAAAAACTACGTTAATTTATTACATTTTTCAACGAGAATAACTGAAACATAAACAAACAGAAAATCTTTTTTCCTGTGAAATTGCTATCTATATTATATACTGGTATAATTATCCAAAATAACTTAATTCCTTTATCTAAACCGGGATGAGAAAGATTGGAGTTTTATATGTTCAACAAGTGATTTTACATAGAGACATCTGAGTTATATTATTTTTCTATGCATATGAAGATTGCATGTTGAGCAAAAACATATGCTATTGTAGAAATTACTCAAGCACTTAATTAATGTAGTGGTGCAGAAGATTCCTTCAAAGAACATTGAGAAGCACTTAACTAATTAGCAACAACTAATAATGCAATCACATGTGTTTTATTTTTTTTCTTTTTTCTTTTTTTTGGGGGGGGGGGGGGGGGTGTTAATGCAATTTTTTCTTGTTTTATGTATTAGTAGGAAAAAACATGTTATTCATGGTCGTGTTCAATGTGACCCAAAACAACTATGTGGGAACAACTTTTGAGTTAGGACCACACTGGCATTGTTGACTCTTCAAAGGTCATGAATGCCAAATGAACATGAGACTTGGATTCAGATGGCATTTTTCTTGTTTTCTTGTTTCCTGTGAGTTGGCATTGGAGGTGTAACATTAATTATGATTCTAAAATAATATTTTTTGTTATTACCCAATTAACTGATGACAAGTAACAAGGAGTTTTTTGGAAAGAAAAAAAACTCATCATGTGTCATGGCATTATGATATATAAAATAAATTCTATAATTTATTTACATATCATCAACAGAATCATTTGAATGTTTCTTTAAGCAAATTAGAGAGGTTTTTCAATTGGTAATCAATTGGATCATTTCAATGGTTGCAACAATCAATTGTTTTGTTGCATGCGATGGACCTTTCTAATTATTTACATTGAAAAAATTTCACCAAATCATTTTAAACATTTGATGTAGAGTTTTTAAATGCTTGAAAAAAAGGAAGAAAGATTTCAAGAACACCCTAACAATACTTGGTCATGGAATGTTATATTTTTTAGAGTTTTTTTTAATACTCTCCCACATAATTATGCAACTTTCACAACTTTTATACTGAGTCATAATCCAGTTACTAATAACTTAGATGAATATAGCATCCAAATGATTTTAATAACATAAAAGACATGTCGTCATTCTATCAAAATAAGATGTATTAGTTTTTTTTTTTTCGCATTTGTTATAAAATCGTTTGATGATAACTAAAACATATTATATTTAGAAATGAATTTGAAAATTAGTTTTTACTCAAAATATTTTAAAAATAAATTTTCAAAGATCTTATTTTATTAAATTTAAGAAAATATAATTAATTAAAATAATTATTTTATTTTCTATAAAACCAAATATTAGAAAATGAATTTATATTAATTATAACTCTTATGAAATGATCTTTAAAATCTGTTAAAATTAAACTTGATTTCAAATGCTAAGTAACAGAGTTAGCAGACATAGAATCCATGGCAGATTGTGCCTTCAGATTCACACAGCTTGGGATGAGAATGTAACATCACCCTCCACATTATTATAATATTATCATTATTTGTCATGGTTAGTAAATCCAAAATAATGAAAGGCACTGGTGACCTGACACTAAATTGTTTAAATGCATTTTGTGGTTGTTTCGAAGTATAAAATGATTTTAATATATAGTGGGTGGAAGGAATTACATACTTACATGTGCTTTATGGCTTTGGGTTGTACTTGTTTTGTTGTCTTGTTTGGCTTATCCATTGCATTATTCACTGCAATTGTTATCCATGATTATTATTTTAAGGTTTCCAATCACAGCAACAGCTTCAATTAACTGTTCAGGTTTGTCTGTGAGTATTTAAAAATAAAAATTGATTTGCATTAATAAAAATACAAAGTTTTCTTTTTTAATCTGAAGAGAAACTTTTTTTATAAGAATTTCAATGGCTATCAAAATCTCTAACATATAACAGATGATACTAGTATTTATTAATTATTTTAACCCCAGTCCCCTGATGAAAGATGTCCATGATCATTGGATCGAGATTATTTGCATAATCTATAGTATAGTAAAAAAAATTTATTTGAATATTTTTTTATTTATAAAGACTCTAATTTGGGATCTCTAAGTAATAAGTAAGAAGGATATGTTTACTTGGGCCCCCTATAAGTGAAGTTAGTCTCTCATATTTGTATTCACTCGAAATTGCTTGTTATGTAAGATTGCTTTATAAAATGATCATTCTAAAATAACATATATTTTCAAAAAGACCTTTCCAAATAATATTTCATTTCCAAAGAAAAATAATGTTTTTCTCCTTTTTATATTTATCATTGCATTACTGATATTATTCAATGAAAAAGCTCAATTTTTATCAATGCAACATATCATGAATCTAAAATGACATCCACCTTTTTGGGTAGTTCAATAAACGCATGGTATGAATAAAATAAATAACTATAAATAAACAAGGTGTAAGAGAGAAGGTTTGGAAAATGAGACAAAGGGAATCAAAATATAATATAAATGGTATGGATAAATATGAAAATTTGTTTCATTGGCACATTTTATGAATATTAAAATAAAATTAAATAGTTAAATGTACATCACAGTTATGGCAAATTTTGATAATTTTAAGTAAGAAAAAAAATCTCTCAATAAATTTAGTTTTGATAAATTTTGTGGAACGAGAAATCTGAAATATCCAAGATTGAAGAATTCCAAATATAATTTTTAAAGTATTGCAGTATAATGAAAATGATCGAGAATGACATCAAGTTAATCCTTGGTATAGATGGAAGATATAAAATATGATAATGTCACATATAACCTCTTTTCCAATCTAAATTCTACTCTACACGAGATTTTATATAAAAAAAATAAAACATATAGTCCAAGCATGAATTCATTTATAGAAAATATGAATTTTTTTTATCAAAGTATATATTTCATTAATGTAAGTGTATGTTTTGTTGATTTTTTATTGACACGTATGAGACTGAAATTGCGACTGAAAAAAATACATGTAACAACACTTTATAAATTAACTAAAACAACTCTCTCTCTCCCCCCTCAAACACACACTCTCTCTCTCTCTTACTTTATTTATTTATTAATTTGTATGGATACGAGAGAACCGGCTTTCCATTTGTTTATTGAGCCCACAAAACCAAAAATAATAATATCAACATATTATTCCATGGTACATAAAGTTTTATTAGTTATTAATTGTAAGTTTTTTGGGGGTTTGAGAAATTTTATTATCATTAGGTGATGAGTCGTCCAATATGATGTAGGTAGTCTCTGTCAATAGCTACACTTCTGATAATTCAACATTCCATACAATAAAGCCTCAAAAAAATTAAAAGCAACTGTTCATTGGGTATTATATCATAATCAATTATAATTATAAGTGGGTCAGTTTTTTTTTCTTTTAATAATCAAGTTGGGACATCAACAGTTGGGTTGACTCTGTAACAGAAGGGTTACGTGACACCCACACACAACCAAATCCCTCCTTTGTGTTTTATTAGCTTATATATAATTACATGGATTTTTAAAGCTTATTCCAGGATAAATTATTTATGAAAAAAATAAGTACTACCACATAGAGGATTAGTCATTATCTCGAAGGATTTATAATACAACCGATAGCTAAAAAATAAAAATTATGAATGGTTTAAGAAAAATCTCTCATGCAGTCCCTTTTTGTAAGCAGTTTCAATGGTTAAAAGACATAATTATTCAACAAAATACCCATATTTACATATGTAATGAATGATTTGAAAATAAATTTGACCATCCTTATTCAAGGCTGTAAGACTGACTAGTACTGTGTGTATTAATAACAACCATCCAAATTTAAATTCAATAATTTAATAGACCTATTATTTAAATAATATATAATAGAAATTTGAAAAAAATTATCTTATTAATTCTATATTGATTAAAATTGGCAATCAAGGACAAACTGAAAAATATAAATGTTTTTGTTTGCTATCAATTTAAGTGCCTTATAAAGTTTTTTTTTAAAAAGATTGTTAAAAAGAGTTATTTTTTTAACAAAAAAGAGAGAGTTTTGTTACGAGCAATATTGATATACATACACAACAACACATGCATTATTATTTAATCAACAAGTTATAATTATATGCTTTGTCAGATGAAATATATAATTTTTTTTAGTTTCTTAAGTAAATACTTATTTTATTTTTTTAATGAAAACTATGATGCTGATATTATCTATAAAAAATAACATTGAGAGCAGTATTATTTAGTATGTCTTTTGCCTTCTAAAACAGAAGATCTTCATGACAACTTATATTTTAAAAATACCAATTAAAAAAAACTTTTTTTTTAAAAATAAAATATATATTCCACTAAATTCAATACAATAAAAAAAAATCACTAAAGAGGTTTTTTTTCTTTCTTAAGGTGGAGAAATTCACCTTCAGATCCTATACTCAGTGCATCATTTCAAAGTCAATTATTTCATCTGCACATGCTAAAAATTGCAGAATATCCTATTTGGATTGGCCAGATAAATATAATTTGACTTGACTAAGCCGATCAAGTCAGAGTTTTATGGATCCTCACATGATCTTTTTTTTTTTATGGGAAAATTCAAATAACCCCCTATAAACTGCTTGAAATCCATTTAGCCCCCTAATTTTTTCTAAAATCCATATAACCCCTTGAAAATACTATGTAAATCTAAATAACTCATTAAATTAAACTTTTGTTGACAGATAAAGAATATTATGCAAATATTATATTTGATTAACCATGACTAAGAATATAGTGCACCAAAAAACCCCTATAAATTATTTAAAATGCGAAAAACCCTTTGTAAATAACATTTTTTCCCTACGGATAAGGTTTTATAATATAAAATCATTATTTAAAAAGATTTTTCGTATTTTTATTACATTGAGGGGTTTTTAATATGCTATGTTTTCACCTAGTGTTAATCAAATGTAATATTTACAGAATAATCCAAATTTTGTCAACGAAAATTTAATTCATGGGTTATTTAAATTTACATAAGTGTTTTAAAGGGATTATACGGATTTCAGGAAAAGGCATATGGATTTTAGGTAGATCACAGGGGGCTATATGGATTGTTCCCCTTTTTTATTTAAAAGAAAAAAAAAATCCAACCCAAACACAGCCGACAACACACAAGTCTCCACGTGCCCATAGATAAATAGAGTTCCGGTGTTTCGCGGCGCACTATTACTTCTCCTGGACTCTGCATCTCTGCGACCCCCTATTGGGTTTCAGAGAGGGTTGTGTTTAGTGTGTCAGACTGTCGTTTGCGTGTGTCAGATTTTTTTTTTTTCAGTTACAGATCCTTGTCAAGGATTTTAAAGATAGACCCATAATCGAATGTGGAAGGTCTTTCTGGGCCCTTCACATGTTCGTGAGATTCTCTCTTTCACTCTGTAATAACTCTTTTTGGGGGGTTTGTAATCCAAGTATCTTTCGAATTATGAGTTGATATAATGGTTTCTTTACATATGGGTCTTTGAAAATCCACTGGAAAGGGTGATAAAAATTCGATCTTGGGTCGATTGGTTGTGTTTCTGTTCGCTTTCCTCTCTGGGTTTTTGTTTTCTCTTAATGGGTTTTGGTGATTGTGTTCATCAGAAACCAAAAGGTTGGTTTTTTTTTTCTCTGCCCAAATCTCTGTATCAATCTCTATTGATTTGTTTTTTTCAACTGGGTTTGATGTGTTTGTTGTTTGTTCAAACTCAGCAGATTTTGGTTCAAAGAATCGTTTTTTCTTCATCTGGGGTTCTGTCTTCCGGGGCTCTAAAAGGTTGGTATTCACCTGTTTTGATCTGAATTTGTTCAGTGTTTTTACTTTGAACCCATTGTTAAAAAGATTCACTTTTTAATGTACACACAAAAGGTTCCTTTTTTTTTATTGGATTTAAGAAGATAAGAATGTTGAAATTTTGATAAAGATCATTTTTTTTTCATGTGCGTCTCAGTGAAATCATATGCTACAGCTCATAACATCTATTTCAATCCATGTTACCCTTCAAAACTCCCTTTTTTTAATGATCAATCCCAATCTGGATCTCGCATCGGTTCATGTTTTCTACTCCACGAGTCAATGGTTTGTGAATTTTGCAGGTTCATGTGAAACTGTGAAGCTTAAAATCATCATTAACAATGGCTGCGTTGGTCCCCGGTGTCCTATTGAAGCTCCTCCAGCATATGAACACCAATGTCAAAGTCGCAGGTGAGCACCGGTCATCGCTCCTCCAAGTTGTAGGGATTGTACCCGCATTGGCTGGCGGAGGGGATCACCTCTCCCCAAACCATGGATTCTATTTGAAGGTCTCGGACTCCTCCCACGCCACCTATGTTTCCCTCCCCGATGGACAAGATGAGCTCGTGATGAATGACAAGATCCAATTGGGTCAATTCATCCATGTCGATCGTCTTGAAACGGCTTCACCCGTGCCAATCATTAGAGGGGTCCGTCCCATCCCGGGCAGACATCCTTGCCTTGGCACCCCTGAAGACCTCACAGCGACACGCTCGCTCAATTTTCTCAATTCGGACAGTCCAAAGGATAAGCCATCGAAGGAGATGAGGAAACCGAAGTCGCTGAAATTGAATGAAACTAAAGTTGAGGAGGCAATAACAAAGAAGAAGTCATCATCGGTTTCTCTAAGTCGATCGAACTCGCTATTGTCGAGTGTCATGGAGAAGAAGAAAGAGCCAGGGGTGAGGTCCAAGTCGTTGAATACAAGGTCGACCCCTTTGTCCCCGAAGAGTTGTTACTCATTGCCCGACTCTTTTGAGAAGTTCTCAAATCATGTTAGGCAGCAACCGAAGATCAAAGGGTCGGATAGTAAGTCACTTAGTTCTTCTTCTGCTTCAAGATTGGGATTGATTGAAAAAATGGGATCCGTTCTAAAGGTGGGTTCGGTGGTTGGGAAGAAGGCAGGCTCGGTGGGAAATTCGATTGGTAGTTTTGTTAGTGGGATTGAATTTGGACAAAAGGCGTTGAGGAGGAGTTGGGAGGGGAATTTGGAGAGCAAGGGGAGGGAGAGTTCTGCATCAAAGGGAGCAAAGCTCGATGCTAAACACGATAATCGGAGCAGTTCGGTGAGGATCCTTTTTTCGACATTATCATTATTATAGATGTGTGGTTCTCATGGGGATTATAATTTGAGTTGGTTTGCTTGATGTCTTGACATATGTTGATTCTTTTCCTTTTTATTTGTTTGTTAATACCTCCTGTTTCAAAAAGTTTGGAATACTAAAAATGTCTTTTAGTGAAAGAATCTGAAAATGTTTGACACGAAATTTGAGTACCGTGGTTTCTCGTGTGAGTACGTCATTGATGATATGTATATTCCATTGGTTTTAATGCATGATGTTCTTTCCTTTTGAAAAATGCATTTATTCATGTCAAAAGCCTAGTACACAATGAATTTAGTAGTTTTTTTTTCCATCTCTTCTACATAAACAGGTTCCTCGAAGAAAACCATCAACTGAAAAGTTGTCATCTAAAGAGGAAAGCAAAATTCAAGTTCCTGCAAGGAAAAGCATCACAAATGGAGCTTTGGACGATTCTGATAAGATGAATAAGCCACGAACTCCTGTTATAAAAAAGCCATCAGATGTTGCTCATAATGGAATACCTAACAACTTGGTCAAGGTTGCTCTCAACAAGAGATGGACGGATGGAAGTTTGTCATGGACGTCACTCCCACCATCTCTAACAAAACTTGGCAAGGTATGTATAATCATGGAATTGTTTGAATAATTTAAATTGGGGATTTTATATACCAATTATCTAGACATTATTAATGAACCTTTTCTGCAAAAGACATAATTTTGTTCTTTTTATATCGTTGAACATTATTACTATTTATTTATAATATAACACGAGCATGATTGGGTTGTAACTGTTGAGATAAAGAGGGATTTAGTCTAGCTTAGGTAGCGTTTGAAAACATATTTTGGTTGATTATGCTTTTGTAGGAATAAACTTAACGTGCTTCCAAATGCCCCAAATGGTTGCACATTTTTAAGAAGCTATAAATACAATCTTTAGCTATAAAAAGTAAAAAAGAGTTTTTCAACAATTTAACAATTGTATTCTTGCTGGGAATCTAATTTCAAAAGTAGCTTTTAAGTGTCAAATGGGTTTCCAAACACCTACCTTAGTTGCAGAGTTTTGTTCATTGGAGAAACAGTGGCAGCAATTTGAAAAGCTGTAATTATATAATTGAACTCTTGAATATGTATGGTGTTAGGCATCTTGGTATTGGTTATCGTCACTACCTTGCATGGGAAGTACTGATGCCCATATTAATGCCTATGTTAACTAATGGATTCATGGGGACATCTGTGATGTAAATTTAATGTAAATTTCTTTACATGGCACATAAATGATATATAAATATATTTATTTACACGCGTCACTTTTTGTTCACATTTAGTGTGGACATCCAGGTCGATATTCCCTGTGCATGGGAAATGCCCATACTACATTTGGTTGTTATTGAAACTGTTTTATCCTTATTTACTTTCTGCCAGGAAGTTTTTAAATATAGAGATTCAGCACAAATGGCTGCTATTGAGGCTATGCGGGAGGCTTCTGCTGCGGAGAGTTTAATTCGGTGCTTAAGGTAAACTTCTGAGATAGTTTAAATAAATTACTTGTTCTGGGCCTTTCAAATTGCCAGGCTCTAGATTTTTTATGACCCTCCACCTCACATTATCTATGCATAGATGTTTCTATTCAAGCTAGGAGAAAACGTGGATGGTTGTGACATGTTGATATGTCTCATCAAATAATAAATTTTATACGAAATTTTGATCCAGTTTTCTGCTGTAGGGATAACTTTATTTATACTTGATAATTCATTTTTTTTAGGTAATTCACTGCACGACTTTTTGTTATATAAGTACATCCTCTTGATACTTTACCAAGGTTTTTCAGGCCTGTCATTACCATGGAGTTCCTCACTCCATCTTGTGCTAGTGTAGTTCTGTCATTAGTTTTTGTTATTATCTTAAAAACCATCATTCCTAGGTGCATTTCATCTAAATAAATGCCCCAAACGTGAGGTTTCATTTTAACTGTTTGTGGACGTGGGTGATCAGCGGGATTCGGGGTTGGATTTGTGGACATCAGGCAAGCCTATGGAGATGTGGAGAGTGAAATCTCCTCTGAAAGTGTAAGATTTCATTTAACAGAAACAAGTGGGCGTAGGCGGGGAACTGTGTGTGTACTTTGCAAAGGGAGGGAGGAGGAAAAGGCCCAACATCATCTAGTCTGATGCCTTTTTGCATGGGAGGTTTGGATCATTTCTAATAAATTATCGGGGGAGGGGCATGAAGTTTTAACTCCATTGAAGAGGTGTGAAAGTTATTATGTAGAGAGAAGAAAGACACGTCCTAGAGAAAATTTCACTCAGTTGATCCCTCATATGCTTTTTCTCTATCATACTATAGTCAAAAAGTACTTCCAACTTTTCTGAATGTTTGGAAAAGTTTGGTGTCTGGATACCTCCTTTATCTATCAGTCGAACAAGCTTCTGCTCATTGAATTGTGCATTTAGCATCTCTAGTATCCAAATATTTATTTAATTTGGATAGTTTTATCATAATTGTCATACGATTTAAAAAACTCGTTGTAGTTGTCATTGCTGTCTTCAGTCCTCACCAAACATAGAAGTTTTTGCACGTATTCTCATGCGAATCATCAGAATACTATTGCTGCACTTATCATGTCATCAACGAACATAGACTTGCACTTTGTGACTATGTGCCATACATGGCATGAGAGAATATTCCATGGGAAACAAAGCTACATGGAAATTCTTGTGATGGCATTGCATGGAGTCTGCACGCCCGAGGAAGCATAATGTGGGGGCTTGGATTTGTGTTTTCAAGTATCGCTTTTCCATTATGTTTTCAAAGTCCTTTCTGCACAAGTGGCTTTCATAGTTTATGTATCGATTTATGTTTCTGTGCAATCACGCAATGGTAGAAGAAGATTTATATCCTTTCCCTAGATTCCTGAAATCTAGCTCTAAAGTCCTAATATATAATCAAAGCTCTGAAAATGATAGCCATTGTGTTGCATTTCACCAAACGCATATCTTATCTTCCAATACTTACCAATGTATTTATTCGATATATGTGAATTTGAGATTTTGTTTACACACATGCATTGTTCATCTTGACTGACATCGAGCATCCCAGGAACGCATTTAAAGTTCATATTACACGCACCAAATTTGCGCATGTTTTCTTTCACAGAAAATAACACGATCGCGCAATGTTGCCTCAGAATCATATATTATATCCAAAATGCATGGTTTCCATGTAAAATTCTCTGCTTTATTACATAATTTCAGCTGCCCATTTAAGTACACCTTCAGTATAGTAATCTTTTGATATGGTATGTACATTCCAAGTCACAGATTCGTCATTCTTTTTTTTTGCTATTTCTGTTACAGTATGTATGCAGAGCTCAGTTCATCAGCCCGGGAAGACGACCCGAACCCAACCGTCGAACAGTTCCTGAACCTCTACACCCTCATGACCCGGGCCGGGCTGATCGCGGACTCCCTATCATCGATCATGCCCCCCGACACTGATGATGACGACGACGTGCCTCCCCCCTCGGAAGACGCGCTCAAGCTCTCCTTGGAGAGGCACAAGCAAGCCTCGTCGTGGGTCCAGGCCGCGCTCTCCGTGGACCTCTCCCCGTTCTCCGTGTACCACAAGAAGCAGCCCGGCCCGGCGTCCGCCACCCTTCCGATGATCGTCCTTGAGAGCCCGACAAAACCTGCCACGCCATCGAAGGCGTTGGTGGCCGGCCCGACGAAAGCCCGGACACCCAAGATAGTCCCACCGACGGTCCCGCGTAGAGCCCAGCCCGCGCTCGCGCCCGAATGGGTCCGCGGGTCGGGCCTCGACCACGCGTCGGACCTGGCGCGCGCTCTCCAGGCAGAGTCACGCGACTGGTTCCTCGGGTTCGTGGAGCGGTTCCTCGACTCAGGCGCGGACGGGTCCGCGACGTCGGTCGCGGGGATGCTTTCACAGCTCAAGAGGGTGAATGACTGGCTCGACGAGATCGGTGGGCCGGGCTGGGCCGACGGGGGCGTGTCAGCGGAGACCGTGGAGCGGCTCCGGAAGAAAATATACGAGTATTTGTTGACGCACGTCGAGTCGGCGGCAGTCGCGTTGGGTGGCGGAGGCGGGAGCGGGCAGTCGTCGCCGTCTGTTCGATCGGTGGGCGCGAGGGGCGGACGGTGATGATGATGGGTTTGGGTTTGGGTTTGGATTGTGTACATGAAAAAGGATGGTTTGGTTTTTTGTTTTTCTGGGTTGGGACTTAACACATACAGATTGATGGGGAGCTCTTCAAATGAGGGGTAACTGAAAAGGAGAGTTACAAAGGGTATAGTTTAACTTGGAATCTGTTGTTAATTTTTTTTTTTTTTTGGGTTTTCTTTGATTGAATCGATTTGAGAATTGGAAATTGTTTGTTCTGTGTTTGAATTTGTGTTAACATGCAAAGGAAAGCTTATTGGCAAGGTTGATTATCTGTTCATATTTTTTTAGCCTGTTTGGGTAG
The DNA here is from genome assembly GCA_030737845.1 of Acorus calamus. Lineage (NCBI taxonomy): Eukaryota > Viridiplantae > Streptophyta > Magnoliopsida > Acorales > Acoraceae > Acorus > Acorus calamus. Next base: position 1,075,914 of record CM060873.1, read on the forward strand.
GTGAAAGCAGTGGAATAGAGTGAAATAAAGTAAATAAATCCAAAGAACTACTTGGTTTGTTAAGGAAACTGTGGGTATAATTTTGTTATAATAGATAAGAATAAGTTGATATTAATATTGTCTTTTTTCGTTTATTTTTTTTAGATAAATCTATAGCTATGTTTGAATAAATTAAGATAAGATCTGATAATTATTTTAAAAAAATATTGAAATTGTTTATCATTACTTATTTATGTTAATGGATAAAAATGTTATTATTATTATTTTAAAAAATTTATTACTTAACTATTTTTCACACACATTTCAAAAATGTGTTAAATTTATCAAATTAATCATACATCTTTACACACTTATTCAATGATATAATTGTTATTTAATAAGTCATTAACTCTTATTCATTCCTTATGCATCATCCATTATTACTTTATCCAAAGTGAATAAAAAAATCACTTTTACGTTTTCTGATAAGAATAATTAAAAGACAATTAAATGAAATTTACTTATTCAACATGAATTATTATCTATCTCAATAAAGCTATCAGGGACGAATAAGTCTATGTTACACAACATATGAGCCCTTTCATAATAGTGTGAATAACGTTATTTCAATGTATTTGTCATCACATCTTACAAACAAGGAAATCACTGTCAAATTATGTTCTATCTTTTATAAATTAGTTCTTATTGATATTTTATCCATAAATTATCTACGTTAACCAAAAAAAAAAAATCTATTATTATATTTTTTATTTAACGAAAATAATTAAATCACACTCAAACATAATATAATTTATTCCATTGACAAAACTATGCCATGATAGTTATTAATTTTAAGATAACTTAAGCGGCTATCCAAATGTACAGTGATGAAAGTGTAATAATAATGATGGCATTACCGTAATAAACGCAATGTCTCGAGTGCTCACACTTCCTATAAATGGCCTCCACTGTCTGAAGCTAATTTTTCGGGGGATCTTAAAATTGACTTTTTTAAAAACAAAAATGGCTGAAGGAGCCCCAGCAGCTCCACCTCTTCAGCTTCTGCTGCTCTGCTTCACTGTCGTTTCCCTCTCCATCTCTCTCGTCTCCTCCGAAGTCTTCTTCGAAGAGAGATTCGACGGTGATTCTTTCATATTTTTTTGATTTTTTTAATATTTTTTTAATTATCCAAGGACCCATTTGTCTGTTGAGCTCTTAATGTTGGTTTGTTTGATGTTTTAACGTTGATTAATTGAAAAAATCAGTGGGTTTTGATCCTTCTCAGTGTATCAACGTTTAGTTTTGTTGGGTCTGCTGTTTCATTTTTTTTTTTTTTTGAATTTTTTGAGTAGTGATTTTGAATGCAAAAACCCATTTTGTTTATTGTGCTCTTAATGTGGAAAACATTCTATTTTTAGGACTGTTTGTTAGATTGAATTAGATCCATTTAATAGACGAAGTGATGTTTGTTCACTTGATCCTTCACATTGTATCACTTATGTTGGGTCATCTGTTCCACTTTTGTTTCTTGACTCACACAGTCACATATTTGATAAATTACTTAAGTTAGGTCTTCTGTCACACAATTTTGTTTTTGAATTTTTGGAGTAGTAATTTCTAATTCAGGAACCATTTTGTTTGTGGTGCTGTTTATGTGGAAAAGATTCTATTTTTGGATCTGTTTTTAAATTGAATTGGATCCATTTAATAGGAAAAATTGATAGTACCCTTCACTTTGTAATAGTTGTGTTGGGTTATATGTTTCACCTTTTTTTACTCACATATTTGTTTTCACTTTCTTGTTTTTTGAATCTATGAGTAATTAGAGTTCTGATATTAAATCCAAGAACTCATTTTTTTTCTCTAGCTATTATTGTGGAGAATGTTTGAAGCTGTTTTAGATGAATTTTTAGTTCAGACTATTAGAGGAATTGATAGCTTTATCAACAATTGATTGATGCAAAAAAAGATGGGTGGGAGAACCGTTGGGTTAAATCTGATTGGAAAAAGAGCGAAGGGAAAGCAGGTTCATTCAAGCATACGGCCGGGAAATGGGCTGGAGACCCTGATGACAAAGGCATGTAAAATTAGTACATTACTCATACAGTATGCTGCTGCCACCATTTTTCTTTTTTTTGAAATTTAAGTTTGGTTCTAAGTTTTCGAATTATTTTCAGGTATACAGACATATTTGGATGCAAAGCACCACGTGATATCGGCGAAGATCCCGGAGTTCATCAACAAGAACAGAACCCTGGTGGTCCAGTACTCCATAAAGTTTGAGCAGGACATCGAATGCGGAGGGGGCTACATCAAGCTCCTCTCTGGTTATGTCAACCAGAAGAAATTTGGTGGCGATACCCCTTACAGGTATTTAATATTTGTTGGTGTTTTGATATTTGTTATGTTCACTATTTAGATATGATAGAGAACTTTTTGTAATTAGGAATTGTAGAAGGAATTATGGTGCAAGTGAGTGGTTATCAACATGAAGAATGTTGGATGCCGTTTTGATATTCGGTCTCTTCACATTTCTACTCTAGTGTTTATAGACGCATCAAATTACTTTTTGGGGGTGGTGGTGAAATGGATACTGCTTTATGATACTGTTGTCCCCTTGCAAGTTTGTGTTGGTTACATTTAGTGATTTTTTGTGTGTATATAAGCTCCTACAATATTTTTATTTTAGATCTTACCAAAAGTGTGTCACTGTTATGATTCACCTTTGATGAGCACTAATCATGATGGAATCTTGTATCCTACGAGGGGTCCATCAAAGAGATCTATGCTGCCAGCACTCTGCAATATACCTTTTTTTTAGTAAAAGATAGGAGCTTCATATGTATAAATGACGCCTCTTGAACAAAATGAAGACAAGGGATCTCTTAAAGAACAATGGAAAAAGAAAAACAAGATTAGTCCAAAAGGATTAAAAAAGGCAACCCTTGAAATGCTACAATCTTCCCTCCCTTCCGTAGAGCCCCTTCAAAGCAGGGCAAACTCTAGTGTCTTCTTTCAATGAGTACAAATTCCCAAGCTTGAAACAACACCTTGATTGCCTCCTGAATAGTCTCGACGTAAAACCTTTTATTTTGAAACACAGCTTCATTGGATGCTAGCCACAACCTCCAATACACCGCATGGGAAAGGAACCCAATGAGCTTCTTATTCAATATAGAAAAAAATAACATGAAAACCTTTTTTGGGATGTAAACAAGTAAAAAAGAGAAATTAATTAAGCAAATTTTACTTGCTTCCATTTAATTATCAGTTTATCTGAATTTATAATGATGTCATTTTTCTATCAGTATTATCCATTTGTGTTGCTTGTGACTCTTGTTAATTTTTCCATATGCAGTTTGATGTTTGGACCAGATATATGTGGCACTCAGACAAATAAGCTCCATCTCATACTTTCCTACCAGGGTCAAAACTATCCAATCAAGAAGGATCTGCAGTGCGAAACTGACAAATTTACCCATGTATATACTTTTATTCTTCGGCCTGATGCATCTTTTAGCCTCCTCATTGACAATCGAGAAAGAGAATCTGGAAGCATGTATACTGACTGGGACATTCTACCTCCTCAAAAAATTAAGGATGTCAATGCAAAAAAGGTTCAAGCCTATATCTCGAGCTTCTGATATTATCTACTGCATTCTATATCTAACTTGTTATCTGTTCACAGCCCAAAGACTGGGATGACCGAGAATACATTGAGGACCCTAATGATGTCAAACCAGAGGTAATCCATTAATCATTATATATTTATGGTACATCAATTTATATTACCATGCAGTTTAAATGACGTTTTTATCTTTAATTCTTGTACATATGACTCAGGGGTATGATAAAATTCCAGCTGAAATTCCAGATCCGAAAGCTAAAGAGGTATTTTCCATTGCTTATCCTGTCGAAAATTCAGTCATAACCACAGAGGTTTAGTTCAATTTACTGGAAAGAAAAACATGGGCTTGAAATTGGAAATTACATTAAGATATTTCATTCCTTCATAATATGAAATTCTCTGCATCTTGAGCAGCCTGATGACTGGGATGAAGATGAAGATGGCAAATGGAAACCGTCTAAGATACCAAACCCAAAATACAAGGGCCCGTGGAAGCCCAAGGTGGGTTGGTGTTACATTCTAATGAATCAATGGATAAAACTTCATTATATAGTGGACCTTTCTTTTGCTACCTTCTCATGTATGCTTCAATTGGAATTGCAGAAGATCAAAAATCCAAACTACAAGGGCAAATGGAAGATCCCATGGATTGACAACCCTGGTAAATTATGTCCAAGTTTTGTAGGATGAACTTTTATTCTTCATATATTTGTAAAATTAAGCATCAATGGCATTCTGATCAAGAAGTCTTGTTGATCTGAAAAGTGATATATGATTCTGTTTTTTTCTTTCTCGTTTTTCATTGATGCTTTTATCCACCATTCGATTTTTTTCCCTTGTAATATCGACTCATCGTTGTTTCTTCCAGAAACGGAGATGGAGATCATAATTTTCTCGTTCTTCATGTTCTTTTTGTAGAGTTTGAAGATGACCCTGACCTTTATGTACTGAAGCCAATAAAATATGTTGGCATTGAAGTTTGGCAGGTAAATTTGTTGAAAACCTAACAAAAAGTCCTGCATCCAAAGTTTATATATTATGTGTCCATCATTGATTGCAAATTCTAATTGATTAATTTTTCATGATGCAGGTGAAGGCTGGATCAGTGTTTGATAATATTCTGATTTGTGATGACCCGGAGTATGCCAAACAGGTCGTGGAAGAGACATGGGCCAAAATTAAGGAAGTTAGTATGCAGAGTTTTTTTTCCAGCTGTGAACTATACCTCTTTCATATACTTCAATATATATATATTGTTTTCCAACGAATTTCCAGGCCGAGAAAGAAGCCTTCGAGGAAGCAGAGAAAGAGAGAAAAGCTAGAGAAGAAGAGGTGATCTGTTGAAACAGATTTATTTTCCCTTTTTTCCGTACTGTGTTCGAGTATGTCATGCAAACTTAGCCATTTGATTCCGATTGGTCTTTGATTTGTGTAGGAAGCTCAACGTGTGAAGGAGGAAGGGGATCGATGGAGAAGAGAGAGGCGCCGTGATAAGCGTTACTGGGAGAGAGGCCGACACAGTGATCCATATAGAAGGGTATAAATCATCTGTTAGCTTTTGGTTTCGGATTTTAGTTTCATGTATTAAAAGTCGACAAAAAAAACTTTTATGAAAAAGCTAATTGAGAGTAGCTTTATAAAAATTGCTGGTTGAGACTTGAGAGCAGCTTTTATTAAAAAGTTATTTTTGAAAATTGGTTCCAAACTAGTCCTCAATGAATCTTTTCCCCCATTGATGGTGATTGAACCTTTTCTTCTCAATGAGTTGCTTCATATGCAATGCCAACTACCAAGCCTTTACACTAAGTGCATTCAAATCTCAATCTCTCTCCCATCTGTTAGACTGAATAATTATTATTTTTTCTTGGTGACGAGGAACCTAACAATAGTTGAGAAAACCCTAGATGCATGCAAGTACTGAATTATTTGAAAGCATCTATTCCAATAATTCTTCTGTGCGATTTGTTGACATTTTTTAACTGTTGTTTTGTCGAAAATGCTTCACTGACTTGAATCAATCCCTTGTGCCACAGTATCGCCTTGACGACATGGATGACTACCATGTAAGTCCCAACACAAAACCTCACTCTTTTTCTATATATCTTTAACCATCTCCAACTAAATTTATTCAACGGTGTTGCTAAAAAAAATTCCATACATCTGAACCATTTGCAGGATGAACTGTGAGGGGTTTGATTTCGTCGTTCAATTTTTGTGCGTCTTTAATTCCAAGATTATTCACCTCCTTCAAGTATGTCTTACTCATTAATAACTTTGATACAGGAAGGCTTTAATGCCACCAAATGTAGTGATGCTTGAAACTATTTTGATTCATGGAGAGGTGTTGCATGACCTATGTACTTAAATGGCAGTAGTAGCTGACTATGCATCTTAGGTGGAGTTTGATAACTAGTTTGAAAAACTGCTTTTCACTGCTTTTTAAAGCAGCTTTTCGTGAAGCATGAACGTTGGTTAGATTTCTGAAAATGTGTTTTTATAGCTAAAACCTGTTTTCATTTTTCTCTGATAATTAGGACATCTGGGAACATTTGAAAATGAGTTTAGATTAAATATGATTACTGTTAAAGCCCAAATCCATTTCCAAACATACGAATTTGTAACCTTTGCTCTGATGGAATCCCCTTGTATCTAATGGTATTCACCATATATGAAGTTATACTCCCTCTATTCCACTGCTTTTGATTTGTAATATCAGTTTAGCATTGTAATAAGTAACTTGTTTTAGTGTTGAAAAAATTACAATAATCTTATTCTGCCTTCCTTGGGTTAGTAATTCAGTTTTATAAAGAATGTGTGTAACAGAGTCGAAATTTATTTGAAAGAAATCGTTGAGTCATTGCGGTACTCATTTTTTGCAGCCTCAACATATTTGAAATTTTTTGAAGGCATATATTTGTTTAATAAAAAATGGGGAAATTAATTAGGGTTCCTGGGGATACTATTGTAATAACAATATGTCTCTTGATTTTTTTTACTTTTCTTTAAGTCCCTCCATCCATCCATTTATTTTGTTTAGGTCCTTCCATCCATGCTTAGTTAACTCTATCATTTTTTTTTCTTTTTTTAACCCTAGCTCATTTCTTCTTTGTTTTCCTCCCCTCCCAACATAATGGTGTACGGACTGTACATAATGGTGTACATATGAAATATAACAGTGTACACAGAACTATCAATGTAAATAGAATACCCTATCCACATATTAACAATGTACAAATTATTTATAACGGTGTATACAAAATAGTCAATATGACCTGTTTAACTTGTAATAGCAAACAAGCACTTCAAACATTATTTCAACCTGATATATAAAACATTTCAAACACTATTTTGATCTGCTATTTAAATTAGCACAATGATTTACAATATCTAAAAAAAATCTGCTGTTTAATTTACCACCACGGATTTACAAAATTACCACATAATAATATTTACATATTTTGTTTATAACTTTCACTCTTTTTGAAAACCGTTATCCGAGCATCACTCTCTTTTGTTCTTTGAATAACATTTGATGCATACTCCTATCGGAACCTTGGTATATCATGTTGCCCCCATTCCATGCTTGTTTCCTTTATGAGATACTCGCCGTATGTATTGCACTGGCATATATTTGGGGTGGAAGGGCCTCGCATATACAAAAATTTATTAATAGTGTACAAAGAATTTTAACAATGTACACAGAAAGGTTAAATGTGTATTTAGCCAATTTAACAGTGCTCAAAGGGTTTACCTCGGTCCTTTTTGTTCTTCGTGATGGATGGCTTGGATTTGGATTTGGCCTGAGACTTTGGTGGATAACTTGGGTTTGGACTTTTCTTAGGCCTTGGTGGATGACTTTAGAAGGATTTTGGTGGGGGGCAAGTCTTAGTGGAAGACTTGGGATTTGAAGGATCTCTAGATGATGATGCTCAGGTTTTTCTAGTGTATATGAGAATCATAACAATGTATAAGAGGAGTATAACAGTGAATTTTGAAATTCTTTTGTATGTTGATACTCCTATAACTACATAAAGTACAAGCAAAACTAGCAAGTCAGAGTCATGGATACTAAGATGATCAATGTTAAGCTAATTTCTATATTTTATTAGGAGCATAACGGTGTACATGGGTAATATAACAGTGTATAAGAGGAGCATAACAATATACATTGAGTTTTGATTATAGACATGATTGTTTCTTATCTTTCAAAATAATTCTTGAAAAGCTATAACAATGTACATTGAGCATAATTCTTTTTCCCCTGTTTAGAACTAAGTTTATTAAAAAAAACTTATGTTTAATTAAAATAAAGCAATTCTAGAAAAAAGTATATTATCCAGCTTTTTCATTATTGATTTTTAATACATAAAAACCCAAAATCTGAAATTTACAAACTAAATTTTAAAATCACCATTTGTAGATCATATGAAAACTGATTTTAGAAAAGCAAAATCAATATAATTCCAAAATATAGTTAGGTGCATTCAACATCCAATTTTAAAGCTACAACAGTATGACCCTACCACCCTAAAAAGGAGTGGTTAGAGGTGTAAAACATGTTAGACTCAAACGATAAGTTATTAACACGTATGACACATAAGAGGATATAAACCGTAACGACTATTTGTATGGCATGTTGTCATATTTTAAGACGACACGTTAGTGAGAACAGTATGATAGACACGACATGATAATCCACTATCATTGTGTGTGTATATTAAATATATATAATGTATTTATGTGTGTATATATATATCGTGTTTAATATTTTAAAAAATAAGTTCAAAGTTAAAAAATCTGGTAGGCCCTTGGGTGGCCCGACGGGCCGGGCCAGACGGTTAGTCCGTTGGTCTGTTTCGTTAACGGGCCAGGCCGAGCCGACACGGCCCAGTGTACACAGATACGGCCCATATACGGTATAATCGGGTCCTTCGTAGGACCTGAACGTTGTTAATACGCTAAATAAACACCCCTCATTCCTGACCGTCCGATCGGATCCATCTGAACGGTCTATCAAACGAAATTATATATATAACAACATAATGACATGATCTTTCTTCATTCTTCAACTTTCTCGAAGACCGTACAAAAATTTGCAATTCGTCTCTCTTTATAAACCCTAATCAGATCAAAAATTTTGACTCACATCTGAAGCTCATCAATGGCGGAGACAACCACCTCCACCACCGGCAATGGACCCGCCAAACCGCGAACCTGGGGCGACGAAGTGGAGGAAGAAGAACAAGAGCAGAAGAAGCTCGAGTCGTCCAACGCTACTCCGTCTCCAGATCTCGAGAAGATCGAGAAACTCACCATCTCCGACGAGTCGGGGCCGTCGAAGACGGGCGACGACGAGGCCAAAGAGAGTCTCCTCGTCGAACCTGACGAATTGAAAGTCGAAATCGTAAGTGAATCGTCTGCGATTTCATCGAAACCCTAATAGATTGTTAGAGTTCAATTCCACATTCACTGACTTGATGCCTCTCAGAAAACCGGGGACACGATATACGAGTCCGCGTCGACGTTTGAGGATCTGAACCTGTCGGCGGAGCTATTGAGGGGATTGCATCACGAGATGGGATTCGTGAGGCCGAGCAAGATCCAGGCGATCAGCCTTCCGATGATACTCACGCCGCCGTACAAGAATCTGGTGGCCCAGGCTCACAATGGCTCGGGGAAGACCACTTGCTTTGTGGTTGGGATGCTCAGCCGGGTCGACCCGTCGAAGAAGGTTCCGCAGGCGATTTGCATTTGCCCCACCAGGGAACTCGCCATGCAGGTCTTGTGATCCAGATTGTTTTTTTTTTAATCATTCATGTTGATTTTGTGCGTATTTAGTAGTATTTGTTTATATGTTAAAAAAAAGCTTCTTGTTTTCTTGGCATATTGTTCATGTTGGTTGTGTAATTGTGGTTCTATTAGATTCATAGGCTTTTTTCTTATTATTTCTTACAATATCAGTTTTTAAATAAATAAAACTATTATATACCTTTAATATTTATAAATAAAAAAATGAAAAAAATAAAATAAAATAGGGAAGAAATTGAATAAAATGGGTTAAATCCCAGTTAATAAATGATTAGCCACTCCCCAGCCAGGTAATCCCTGTTTAATCACTGCTTAATCCCACAATTGCTTAATTTCCTAAGAGGACCAGACCTGATTCCACCTAGGCACCTACTTAATACCTGCTTAATCCCTTTTTAGATCACTGCACAATATGATTGAATTCTTGTGAGCTTCTTGATTTCTCTGTGTATAAAAAATTATATATTTCAATTCTCACAATATTGTTATGTAATTTGATTTGACGATGATATGATATTTTTGTCATCTAACCATTTGGATTTGATGAATTTTTTTCCCGTTGATTTGTGTACTTGAGCACCAGATTCATGATAGTTCTTTGTATGTTGTGTTGTACCTATTACAGAATGATGCAGTACTCTCAAAAATGGGGAAACACATGGGAATAACTTCTTTATGTGCTATACCAACTGACAGTGCAAGTTATGTGCCAATGGCAAAACGGTTGCCTGTCACTGAACAAGTAATAATCGGAACCCCTGGTACCATCAAAAAGTATATGTCCGCAAGAAAACTGAGTGTGCGAGATGTAAATATCCTTGTCTTTGATGAAGCTGATCACATGTTGGCTCAGGTACTTTATTTTGTATTTTTTTATTTGGTTATGATTGATAAATATTATATTTTTTTATGTCATAATTAATCTCATGTTCATTATGTTTTTTTTTTATATAAATGTGCTTCTAGTTTTGCATAATTATGATTTAAGACCGCCGGTCAAAACCTACTTGTACCTCTGAATCCTATGCATCCTTCTCTTCCAAATTGCACCGATGATGACATGTAGCACTTCTTCTTCTTCTTCTTCTTCTTCTTCTTTTTCTTCTTCTTTTGAGAAAAATTTGGAGAATCTTATTAGAAAGAAACCCCCGAAAAGGAGACATGGATCTCCTTACAATACATGTAGCCCTAACTTACATTTTCCAATCTTTTGAACCTTCACAATTCCAATACCAAGGAGCCTTATGCAGAACTTTACTTTATGTTTTCTAGTGTTCTACAGAAATTTTGACTAATTGATGAATCATGAATCTGAAAACAGCAAAATAGAACTCCACTTTTGTCAGGGACTGTTTCTAATACTGGAACATTCTTAGATCCCTGCATTGTATTAGTTTATTTTGGGAAGGAAATTGTTGTTTTCACTCATTGATCTCTACATCACTCAAACCGGTGTAAGAGCACATTTTCATTTTGCACCTATCAAAGGAATATTTTTGGGTGTCTATTCTTTATTTGTTAGTCTGGAATAATATGGCTATAGAAAAGGTGTGAGTAGAAACAATATGACTGTTGATCTTGCATGCACCGTGATATCAGTTATTGCTGGTTGGAACCAGAGCAGATCCATGTTTGAAAAATATAATATATTTATTAAACATTGTTATTGACAGAAATATTGGAAAATTTCCCACTGAGATGAATTGGACTTCTAAATTACACTTATAGGTTGCATGGTGAATGCCTCTGAAAATGTGCATAACCAAATTTTGCTCCATCATGGAAAGTCATTACAAATTTTATGTGGACTGTGATTGTTATAAGTTGTATGCACATGTATTAGGATGTTTCATATTCATATTGTGTACTTTTCTTTGACCAGGGTTTCAAATGCTAGGTTATTTCACTTCTACACAGTCATAAGTCTCTTTAGGATATACTTGCACCTCAATTCATGCTTGAAATTTCATAAGTCTGTATATTTAGATTTTTAGAGCTACTTGGTCCTCTGTTGGCAGTCTCATCTCTGAACTCTGTGGGATTGAGGAAGAAGATGTGGAATACTTGTTGATCAATTGTATATTGTATGTTTAGCGAAGTGGTCTCTGGGGCAGCATAAATCTGGCCTTTGTCAAGCTATTATCTTTTACATTCTTCCCTTTTTTGCTTAAATCCTATAGGGTGACAAAGTAAAGCAGGGAAGTCTGTCATCATGCTTGCTACCCAGGCCTTCTGTTGGGCCAATGACAGAATGTTATAGTTAAAGCATGCGGTTGACTGCTGTTTGCTTACTTAGGGGTTGGGATCATCATGTCTTCTCTTGGGTTTAGTTTCTTTATTTTCTTTTCATTCTTTCCTTGGAGATCCCTCATCTCCATTTTGTTTGGGGGTTGTGTCTCCTTAATGAGAAACTTGCATCTTTCTTGAGAGAAAAAAGGTGGTCATTGAAAAGGAGGGACCTTTTCTTGTTGAGTGAGTGAGGCTGGGGTGTTTGGGTGCAGATGGTCCTTCGTTTCTGGAGAGATACATTCCTGATGTCTCCTCTCCTTTTTATGTTTTGATTTTGTTTTCTCTCTATCCATTTAATCGTATAGGAATCTTCCTTTTTCAATAACATATATTGAACTTCTTTAACTGTTCTATCAAAATTATCCATCTTGGCTCTTACAATGTGGATTGGATGGGGTTGCATAATCGAGGGAACACATTGGAAGGGAGCTGGGTCAGGTAGCATTTTGTTATTGGACTCTCTCGATTTTCTTTTCTTTTCTTCTTCTTTTGTCCAGTTTTTTTTTCTTTTTTCTTAGGGTTGAGACCCCTAGTTTCCCCTTTAGGGGTGTTCCTTGAAAAAAGAAAAATGGGTTTGCACAGTACTTTTCAAATTTTACATGTTATAGCCTGATTTGTAGTCCATGTGCTCAATCTTGACCTCCTAATATGTATCCTTATTTTGTTTGTAATTTCCTTACCGCATCAAGTTACCATCAAAAGGACCTCAACATATGTGTCTTTTGAATTGTGATTATCATGTATGGGATGATTTTTCATGCATATGTTTATGATTTATGTCTTGCTTTTCTTTCATATCTTGGCTATAATCCTAAAATAACTGTGGTGGCAGTGTAATCTATCTGATTTTCTTCGAAGTACCAGATATTAAAAAAAAAGGGAATTTTAGTTTAAGTCCCCGGAAACTATCGAATTTAGCGATTGATCCCTCACTTCTTTATATTTTGGTTTTAGTCCCTGCAGTTAAATGATAATTTAGGAATAGGTCCCTCCCAGGGACTAAAAAACAAATTTAATAATTTAGGAATAAGTCCCTCCGAGGGACCTATTCCTAAATTATCATTTAAATGCAGGGATTAAAACCAAAATATGAAGAAGTGAGGGATCGATCGCTAAATTCGATAGTTTCTGGGGACTTAAAACTAAAAATCCCTAAAAAAAATGTATCTTGTTCCATCTGATGCAAATATCACCAAGTTTGGTGGTTAATTTCACATTCAATTATCTTTGCAGGATGGCTTTAGGGATGACTCAGAAAGAATAATGAAAGATATTGTAAGAAGCAATGGTGGCTGCCAGGTTTGTATTACATTTAATGAGGAACATTTTCTCATTTATTATTTTGGCATGTGGTATTTTTGACATTTTACAAATATGTATTCTCCTATCTAATTTCGGATATGATGTAATCTTTACTAAATTATAAAAGGTCAACCTTCTCTAAAAAAAAAAACAAAAACAAAAATGTATTCCGATTGCATACAGTTTTTATATGATATTCATCTATTATTATAAAAAAAAAACAAAAATGTATCTCCTCACAATTTTTATTTTATTGGTTATTTCCATTCAATTTTCTGTTGGGTTCTCAAATCTTACTAAGTTTCTGGATTGGTCAGACTAGAGGACCTTCCGTTTGCGCATTTACTCCAAAATTTAGAAGATCACGATATTCAATCATTATATTACATACTAGATGTCCCTATACTAGGGTTGAGTAATGTAAAGTCATTTCTGTTACCTTAGTGTATTTAATACTTTAATCCACTTGTTTCCTTGGAACTGTAGGATTTCCTGTCTTTCATTAAAAAAAAAGGAAAGGAAAAAAAAAGAGAGCACTTTAAAACGTCTTCGCTGGTCCAGTTCTTTTAGTATTCATCCTCTTCCAGAATTCCAATGTGAATCTCTACCATCCTTGTTTGTGTCATTTCTAGCTTCCATTGTACATTTGGTGTTATTAGCCGTTCACCCGTTTCAATGGTATCTCAGAGCTTCCTCAGTTCCGTGCTTCCCAATCCTAACCCCTATCCTTCAGGTTTTCAATCATGGGATGAGTGCTTTTAATTTGTAGATTGTGTTTTTCTGGCTATTCTTTGTTTCCTGAACTGCTTTGAGCGGCACAACTTTTGAATTACAGCAAGCATTCTTTTCTATTTAACTATGTCAGATATTTGAAGAAGCGTTGAGATGCTTAACTAAAGGGAAAGTCACTAAATTTTGTTCTTTTCTTGTATACTGTCATTAGGTTCTTCTTTTTTCCGCCACATTCAACGAGGAGGTCAAGGCTTTTGTATCGAGGGTCGTTAAGGATGCAAATGAGATGTATGTGGAGAAAGAAAAGCTTTCACTGGCCACTTTAAAACAGTACAAGGTCCACTGTCCCGATGAATTGGCTAAAATACAAGTGATAAAAGACAAGATATTTGAATTTGGAAAATGGCTGGGGCAGAGAATCATATTCGTGCATGCAAGGAACAGTGCGAGAATGCTGCATGACGCACTGTCTAAGGAGGGTTATGAGTGCACATCGATTCATGGTGCAATGCAGCAAGAAGATAGGAACAAGATAGTGAAGGAATTTAAAGATGGATTAACAGACGTCCTTATATCGACGGATCTCCTAGCACGAGGGTTTGATCAGGCACAGGTGAAAGTCGTCCCTTAGAAATGTCCATCTAATATATATAACGTATGAAAAAAATTTCTAACATGATTTTTTTTAATAGGTGAACTGTGTTGTCAACTTTGATCTTCCTGCAAAATTTCATTCACCCACAGAACCCGATGATGAAGTGTATTTGCACCGGATTGGACGAGCGGGACGATTTGGTCGTCGGGGTATGTTAAATCTGTTATTTCAATGAATTATGAAGGTTTTACTGTCAACATTTAAGTTGAATGTTAATTATAATAACTCACCTGGGAAACAGAAAAGTATTTAACAGAAAAATTCAAAATATGTCTTTGATTTTTATAATAACATTTCAGCTGTTTCGATAATGATAAATTCTTAATATCCTTACTGTGTGATATTGTCAACCCACTTGCAATCTAACGGGTCTCTATTAGCATTCTTCATGATTACCGAACATTAGATTAAAAAAGTGTTTTGATTTATATTGGAAACAGTTCAGATTATAGTTTCAACACTGATGTGAATCTTTTGAAAGCAGGAGTGGTTTTCAACCTGATTTGCAGCGAGAGGGATCGAGTGCTCATGGAGAAGATCGAGAGGAACTATGGACATCACGTCGCCGAGGTAACTCTCTCATCCCCCCTTTAATAATTCATTGATTATAGAAATAAAAAAAACAAACTCCAATACGCTCAAAACAGTCGGTTCTGCGTGTTAATGATTTTTTCCCCACCTGATATATCATTGATCGCGACTACAGGTGCATTGGGACAGCAACGATGATTTTGAAAAAGCCCTTAAAGAAGCTGGACTTGCGTAAAGCACGCAAATGTTTTCTCTCTCTCTCTCTCCCGCACACAGAAGTATTTCAAACCAAACTGTGAACTTCAAAGACATCATCATCTGTAGTGTCTGGGCATATTTTGGTATCTGACGAGCTCAGATTGCGTGCCACGAAGAAATTATCTTTCTTGTTGGATCTCACTGGTTTCTGATGTACTGAGATGCTTCACCTTGGTCTTTATTTATTTATTACTGGTTTGGTGTCCTGTGTTCATCAAACTTGCCCAAAAAAAGAAAAATGTTTCAGAGAGGTTGTGTGTATCTTGTAAATCTGTTTTTGAGTTTCTTTTCTTGGTCATACAATAACAGAGGACTAAGATGATTTTTGGTTTGGTTGGTGTTCACCTTCTCTGTTTGTATGAATTTTTCTCTGTTATAGTGAGTCAGGTTCTATCTCCACCACCTCTCTATTCACACCACCACCATTTTTTTTTTGTAATTCGATTTTTTATAAACTCAAATTGAATCAAATTATAATTACATCTAACCAAAAAATCGAAAATCGAATCGAACTGATGTTTGATTAACTCATTAAATCGAACCGTTAAAGATAAATATATATGTAACCAATTTAAATATCAATTTGGGTTGATTAAATTTTTTTAAGGGGTTGATTTATAACTTTACGTAAATATCTATAAAGTTAGAGATTGATAATATAAATTAGTGTATTCACTTTTTATGAATTTAATAATATAATAACAATATAGTTTTAATATAAAAAAATAATCTAAATAAATATTTATTATGAATAATCATGTGTTTTAGTTGGTTTAATTTAACTCTTTTTTTAAAAAAATTATTGGAAAATCAAACTCAAACAAAAGTAGATTGGTTTATTATTATTCCAATCCATATCCAATCCAAATAAAAAATAACCATGGACCTAAATCTGAAAAAAAATCGGTCTAGATCTATTCAGCTTCGGTTTAACCGACCAAAGGGAGGGGTAGTGAAAATGACTAATGGGATGGGTGGGGCCCACTTATGAAGTAATTTGGAATAGGTAATTCCAGGGGAGAGCTCGAATCATCATAGCACCTATAGCAAGTTATTTTGACATCCAGATTCCATGCTACTCCTCCACATCCAAACAAAAAAAAAAAAAAGGGTTATCCTCCTCTATTCCCAGCTATTTCATGCTTATTGCATTATTCAAAAATGGGCTAATAGCAATAGTTTTTTATTAGTCTTCTCGCACACGATGTGCATGTAAATAAAAAAATTATGTCCACAATCAATATCTTTATTTTTTTTTCAATTCATTTATATGCGATATGATATATCATATTATATATACATAAATGTTATAATGAAAATTTTAATAATGATTAAATAATTTATTTTGAAATTACATTTAAAAGAGATATGTTACAACTGAATATGTTTTTTGTATATATATCCCTCAACCAACCTTATATTATAAAAATATCCCATTTGAAACTCTAACAATATTATTTGAATGGATAAAAAAATAAATTTAATGTAAAATTTAAACTAATAGAAAATAACAAATCACCAGGGATGTTTTACTAAAATATGACTTTTAGGGGTATATATACTAAAAAAAATTAAGATTTAAGTGGATATGGATGTTATCCAATGTTTACATAGATACAAAAATATCAAGAATTAAAATATTTATGAAATTATTTAAAAATTCATAACTTTTTAATTATAACTCCGATTTGAGATCAAACATTGCAACTTATATTTGACCTAAATTACCTATTTATCTTTTATATGATTATCTCAATCTAAATCTATTAAAATAATTAAAAAAATAAATATGATGATGTAGTACGATCACCACTATTAATTCAATAAATTTTAAAAATTATTAAAAATATTGAGATTAAATGAATACGAAGATGAAATTATCCAATTCATGTATATACACATATATATATAAATAGATAGATTGTTTTTATCATTATCCAAATATAAAACTAATAAAAATATTTTTTCATTCTTAACCTTAATTTAAATAAAAGATAATTAATAATTAAAGATAAATTCAAAAAATGAAAATGTTAACGAAGTTAAACACTTTCGCTTACTGGATAATAAAAAATTATATCAATTTTATTAAAACTAATTTTATGCACGTTAATTAAAACATGATATAAATCTACATTAAAAAAAAACTAAAATTTGTTGAGAAAAAACCGGATTAAAGAAAAAACCTAAAATCCATTAAAATACATATTAAGATAAGAATATATCAATTTTTTTATGATGTATATTAAGATAGGATACATATTAAGATATTAAGATAAACATTAAGATAAGAATATATCATTTTTTCTTTATTATAAGATACATATTAAAATACATATTAAGATAATGTTATAAAATAAAAGAGAAAGAGATGGAAACACAAAACAAACATAAAATAATTTGGGACACAAGAGAGGTAGAGAAAGTATTACTCAAGAACTTCTCATTTCATTTTCATGACTTACATGTTGGACAAACCCTCTATTTATAGGGGTAACAATCATAATGAATCATTCATGTATTTGCAATATACATGAATTTACAATTATTATTGACACACTAATAGATACATGTACCAAGAGGTCATCCACAATTACATGCACATATAATTACATGCATATTCATATGCATGTATGTACAACTCCCTTATATGCATGTATTTACAACACTCCCCCTTGGATGACCTTTACACAAGAATATGCCTCGTTAAAACCTTGCTAAGAAAAATCATGTGGGATAAAAACTTAGCGAAGGAAAAAGAGTACAATATTCTAATGTATGTTTTCATATTGCCTCATTAAAACCTTGCCAGAAAAACCCAGTGGGAAAAACCTGGTCGAAGGAAAAAGAGTACAATACACAAATATTTTGAATTAAATTACTCCCCCTGTTTTTAGCATGAAGATCTTCGAGTCGACGCATTCCAATGTTTTGCTTCAGTTTCTTAAACATCGCGGTTGATAATGCTTTGGTGAAGCCTTCTTTAAGTCATGCTATACATGTAATATTATCTTCATTATGAATGTTGAATTATATTTAACCATTGGAAAATGATTTTAAATAACATAAACCCACATTTGTTATTTTTACAAAAAATGTGTTTTTCGCAATACCAAAGTCTTCATGTAGAATAAAACATGGCCAATCAGGTAACTAAAAATATAATGTCAAATTCAATACCTTGTGTGAAATATAATAAATCACTTATTGCACTTACACTATTGCACTAAGATATGTTATTATAAGACCAAGAAGATTCTTTTGGATGAAAAATTAGCTCTTATTTGGGTCAAACGACCTGATATTTATAAGCGAACTTAATAAATGAATAAAGTGCTTCAAAACATTATTGACTATACTTGTTTGATGGACAAGAGCCCTTATTGTACTTACACTATTGCACTAAGATATGTTATTCGATCTGCAAGTCGAGACAATGTCTTGTTTTCCTGAGATTTATCATTTCAAATTCATTCTTATCAAACAATTTTGTAAGTTCTTCTAGAATCTCTAACAGATTCAAATCATCAATATATACTACAATAATATCAAATCCGGATTCTGATTTCTTGATGAAAATATAAGGGCAAATCAGATCATATACTTCTTTCAATAAATATTCATTGAGGCTGATTGTACCACATGCGCCCAAATTGTTTTAACTCATATAAAGATCTTTGTAAATTGCTAAAAGACATGCTTCAGGATGATTTATTTGCTTCAGGCATTTTAAATCATTCAAAGATCATATATATCACTATATTTTTTTTCCATATAAGTATGCTTTATCTGCATATCTAGTCCTTCTGAGACTGTCAAAGTAATAAAACAAAATATGATTGCATCCTTTACAAGAGAATATGTCTCTTCATTATATACCAGGTTACTGTGAGAAACCTTTTCCACAAGACATGTTTCATATCTCAAATTTTCATTTTTGTCATTAGGCATTCATACAAATACTTATTTGTATCATGTATACTTTACATCTTCGCGTGTTTGGACTACAGGTCCAAATACTTCTCGTTTCGCTAGTGAATTTAATTCAGCCAGTATTGCCTCTTTCTAATTTGCTCAATCATTTCTACGTCTATATTCTTCGACGTTTTACAGTTTAGGATCCTCATAATATCGAGAGCAACATCATATGGATGTACATTGTCGACAATGACTTTATGATTTAATGAGATCTTATATTTACGTTTGCCTCCTCAGGGGCTACCTCTTCTGGGGTTACATCTTTAATTAGAAAGATGAGATTGATCAATTTACTTTTATTGCTTGTATTGAGATCTCTTTGTGAGCACTACTCTCTTTATTTACATTTTTTTATGCCTTCCTCTTTTTGCATCGATCGATCGGCCATATTTCTGGCATTCCTTATATTCATTCTTTGAATGTGATTCTCAATTATCATCTTTAATGATTTCCGTAGCTACTGTAAATATATCATCGATTGTCACTTGTTTGTGATCCTACAAGATCTTTGTATTTATTTGAATAATGAATTATTTTTTTCATTATCATGTATTTGTCCTTCGGGGACATGTCTCTTCTGGGACTTGTATCTCTTCAGGGATTTTTATCTTCTGCAGACTTTAATAATGTGGATCTTACAAGTGCTTCAGACTCTTCTAGAGTATATTATTTTTCTCATTCGAAAAGCTGATCTTTTGAATTTATAAGTCTGTTACACTTCAAGCGTGCCTTTTTTGATTTACTAGCCAATGCAATGAAAGTTTTTTCAATTGGAACATCAATTTGAGCTAGAGTATTTACAGCTTAAATATGTGATCTTCTCACTTTCGCTGTATCAATAATTGCATCTGGTAACTGATGCACAATTATCTGAATAATTGCATCTGGTAACTGATGCACAATTATCTGAAGATGAGTGATCTTTTGTACTTCAATATCTTATTGAGAAGTGTGTCAAAATGAGACAATCTTTTCATGAAATTTTTCGTCGTTTTACCAATGATGATTTCCTCCCCCTAACGACGGAATATTGTCTCATTATAATGATAGAATACAAATCGTGGTAAAAACATCATTATCACTCGACGAAAGAAACTTCTGGTTCTTTGTAATTGAATATTCAACTGTTTGAAGCATTATTATGTACCTCATGGTCATATAATATTTGCTCTTCAGGAGCCTTTAATCAAATTTAGTACTAGAAATAGTACTAACATTTGAATTAACTAATATTAAACTCAAAATAATAAGAGAAATATAAAAATAAGAAAATGTATTTCGGATAACAATTTTTTTTTAAGCATCACATAAATAACAATCATTTTCCTTGTATTAGGGATTTGTTCTATAGATATTTTCCCTTTAATTATGCTTCTTTCAATAGCAATTCGCTTCCAGTGGTTTGAGATGTTCTACAAACTCTATGATTGTTGTGCTTTCAATTAAATAAATCACGATATCATCATTATTGCTTTCGTTATTGCTACTGCTGGAGCACATATTTGAAGTATAATGGTCAGTTGACCTTTCATAATAAGGTATTTCTTTTCAAATCCTCTTATGACAATAGTGAAAATTATCCATAATTTTTACATGTTCCTGTTGGGATACATGAATTTTTTTTTTTTTATGATCCTTCAAGGACCCAAAAAATATCATCATTTTTTCTTTGTGCCTACAGGGACACAAGTAGCGACCATATATTATATAGTCCTTCAAGAACAAATTTTTATTTTTAATATATTGTCCTTCATGGACACATTTTAATCATATCTTATACATGTAGCCATAATATTTGCTTAGTCCTACAGGGACATATATGGTCTTCATTTTTACATGGTCCTACTGGGACACATGTTAATCATAACTTTTGCATGGTCCTTCAGGGACTCATGAAATTAATAAAAATTGTATGGTACTCCTGCATGGTCCTTCAGGGACTCATGCATAATTCTTAAATATCAAAATTGATATGATAAATAATTAAATAAAAATGATGTTAAAACAAGTATTGTTAATTAAGAAATAGCAAAACAAAATGTAATTAAATCTTTCTCATTCGATAATCACCAAATTTAAGCAAGGAAGAGTTCTAACAGAACACCACTAAAACAACATTGGTTCTAAATGATGAAACATTTCTTTCAATGATTTAATTTAACAGATGAGGAGAGTAAATAAAACATGATGACATACCTCCTATAGATGTTGGACCTTTATTAAAAAAAATTGCATTATCAAAACAAATCTCTAATATTATATTATAGATGTAAACCAATTGCATGATTCCAGTAGAAGCCAACACCTATTTTGTAATCTTTACATATGAAACTTACAGCAGATCTTCAAAAAAAATTCAATTCATGGATATAATTATATATAACATAAAAAATTCAATATTTATACAAATGCATGCATGATATACATACCCCAGGAATAACCAAAGAATTTATTGGAAAGATAAAACTAAATTGTAATGAGGCTGCATATAAATCAATCATGATGCTATATCAATCCGGTTGCAAATAAAATCACTTGGCAAAAAATACAGTAATTTGGAGACATGCTTTTCATAATTGACAAAAACCAAGATTGATGCACAACAGCACAAAATAGTTTTTTTTTTTTTAACTGGAAATTATGATCATCTAAATCATTTCAGCCATATACACATCTAGTACTCTATCTTTGCTTCATGAAAATACAAATTTTTATTCAGCATATCTATACAACATGTACTTCTATCCGGCATATTAAAATTATTTCTTTATCTACTAGAGATTCAAATTATCAATTCTATGTGAAGAATAAATACACAAATACCTTAGCCCCTGTTTGGAACAGGGATAGAACTTATTCAAGGGTATAGATTTATGCCGGCATAACTTGGTGTAGATGTGGATAAGTAGATTTTGTGTTTGGTTAAGTTTGCAGTTATTCTCGCTGGGAAACGTAAGAATAAAAAGTTTATTGTTTGGGAGATGATAGATTATATGTGAATAAAATGTAGATAATGTGATTAATGAAATTTATATAAATTGATGTTTAAATAATTGCATGTGCATTTTATGTAATGAATAATGGAAAATGATTCACAGGCCCCATTTCATAGGCCCCATATAAGCCCCATGAGATGGCATTGATGACATTACCCATAATACCCTTTTATACCCTCATAAGTCATCTACTACTTAAAAAAATCATTCTGATATGTCTATTTATCTCTGGTGACCAATGTCACCACCTCTGAATTCCTCTCGTCGTCCTCTATCATATGAGAGGTGGTTTGACTACCTTTCAAGTCTTCCTCCAGCCTCCACCTCCTCCAACCTCCATCTCCACCGTTTTTTTTAATTTCAGATACATTTCAAATGTATCTGACAAACCAACTACATTAGTTTATGTGATATTTTTTCACATGTTTTTGTGATTTAGTGTTTTAATGTTGAAGTTTGAATCTCGAATGTTATTGTTAATATTTAAAGTCAGTTACATATTCGTAATTTTATTGAACTTATATGCATTAATTTTCTAAAGATAATTACATTCCAAACTAATTTATAGATTACGAAATGTAACTGACTTTTTTATATGATCTTAATGTTTTTTCAAAAGTTAGTTACATTCATAAAAAAATAGATATGAAGGTTGAAAAATGTAGAATCCGGAGGAGGACCAAAAAGGTAGTCGAATCACCTCTCATATGATAGAGAGCGACGAAAGGAATCCAAAGGTGGTGACGCCGTTCAACGATGATGAGAAGGTTGGCCGGAATAATTTTTTTAAGTGGTGGATATGTATTAGAAAAAACGGTTAGAAATAGGGGTAGTTTTGTCTTTGATTTTTTGCCCTTTTATAAAGGACAGCTAGACATCTAATAGAAATTTGACACCTCATGGGGCCTATGAGTGGGGCTTATATAATGAGGCCTATGTAGCAGAGCTCATGAATAATATATTTACAAATTTATATTTAAATAATTGCATAGGCATTTTATGTAATGAATTATATTTTTATAAATTTTTGTTTCATTAATTGCAAGGGCATGTTATGTGATGAATGATATCTTTACATATTTATCTTAACATAATTGCAATACATTTTATGTGATGAACCCTTCATCACATTAGCTTTCACAAATAAAAGTCCAACAAATGATACCCAAATTCAACTAAGCAGTTGAAATAAATTGACATATAACCACCTCATTATACTGTATATGACAGTATTTTATGCTAAAGCCGAATTTTTTTCCCAAATGAGGAAAGCCAACTAATTAAAATTACTCATCGAGCTCCTGAGTTTGTTTTGAGTGCCTGTGTGTGGCAGTTAGAGCAATAACAAAAGGTGGTGAGAGAAAAATAGAAAAACAGCCCCATATATTAATTGAGGATGGAATGGATGAGAGAGAACCGTGACATGGTCGTTGGGGCTTTTTAAGACGTGGGTCCCACTTAATGCCATCTCTTGGTATAAATTTAATTCTATCCTAATGTTAGAATAACAATCCATGGTTATCCTAGTGTATCCAGGAATAGGTTATGCAGGGTTATTCCAGACTATCAAACACATTAACCCCCCGTATGGGGTGTGACATTGAGTTATTCGCTCCTGATAGCTATACTAGGATAGATAACAATTCAGACTGAATAAACAATTTTTTGTTTGGTTGCATTTTTTGTTATTCTCATTGGAAAACGTAAAAATATTTTTTTTGTTGTTTGGTTAATCTTGGATAAAGTGATAATAAATGGTTGATAAGGGATGAATAAGAATTTATAACTTTTTAAATGACAACTATACCCCTGGGAATAGTGTGAGAAATATATGATTGATTTGATAGATGTGACAGTTTTTGAAATCTGTGTGAGACTGTTAAGTGAGATAAATTTTTTAAAATGACAGAGAAGGGTATTTTTATCCATTTGCATAGATAAGGTCTGATAAGCAATTCCAA
Source organism: Acorus calamus (assembly GCA_030737845.1). NCBI lineage: Eukaryota > Viridiplantae > Streptophyta > Magnoliopsida > Acorales > Acoraceae > Acorus > Acorus calamus. Next base: position 1,100,031 of record CM060873.1, read on the forward strand.
CATTTTCTTAGAATAGTTATCAGGCCTTATCCTAACTTATCCATACATAATTATCGGGGTTTATTCTGTCAAAACAAACAACTTTTTTTTACTATTCTCCTATATTCTTCCTTATTCTGGCCTAATTCTTCATGCCATACGGGGGGTAATTTTCTTATCTGGGGTTATCCGGGTTTATCCGGGCACTTATACCAGATCCAAACAGGGGCTAAATAGTTTAAGGAAATTTTAATCCAACTCTTTTAATGGCCTCGGAGTGGTTATATATATATATATTGGAAGAACCACTTGTAAACAGTGAACAATATTTACCAAAAAAAGAAATCCTTATTTGGTGATCTACAAGAAGTTTTTTTTTTTTTTTTACTGTTTTATATATATACTGAGGGGGAAAATCATGATTACTTTGGAAACCATTATGCAATAGTAATTCAGTATGCTTTACATTATCATCTTAAAACAAGTATATAGCATGCATCTATATATCAAACACAAATATGGACTATATATCATTATGCAATAGTAAATTTTATTATCATCACCTTATGCATGGATATTAATGTATATATATATAACACAAACACAAATATGGAAATATTATGTTATAAATATAACATGATTTGTATAGTAGATTATCATAAACGTACCAAACATACAAACCTATCTTGTTGAGAGTCTTCTCGTGTTGATAACGTGTTATAAAATAAAAGAGAAAGAGATGGAAACACAAAACAAACATAAAATAATTTGGGATACAAGAGAGGTAGAGAAAGTATTACTCAAGAACTTCTCATTTCATTTCCATGACTTACATGTTGGACAAACCCTCTATTTATAGGGGTAACAATCATAATGAACCATTCATGTATTTGCAATATACATGAATTTACAATTATTATTGACATACTAATAGATACATGTACCAAGAGGTCATCCACAATTACATGCACATATAATTACATGCATATTCATATGCATATATGTACAACTCCCCTATATGCATGTATTTACAACAGATAAGAATATATCAAATTTTTATGATAACTTTTTAGGAAATTTTTTGGGGGTGATGTGTATCTTTCTTCTTCCTAAAATAAAAGAAATAAAAGGACGTCTTTCTTTCGATGGAGGAGCTCCTCTTTATTTGTCATTCTCTCTCTCTCTCTATACAGAGTTTCTTCTACAGATTTCGCCCGATGTTCGCCAAAGCCTCCTCTCTCATGGTTTCATTGCCTTCCTCTTCCAAGGTCTCTCTCTCTCTCTCTCTCTCTCTCTCTCTCTCAATCGATCGCTAGATAATATGGTTTGTCTCTGTAAAAGATCATGTTTGATAATACGTTTGAGTTGTTCGGTGAAATCTATTGAAATTACTATCGAAATTATGATTTTTTTTGTTATTTTTAATGTTTTTATTTCAAACGAATGATGGGTTTTCAAGAATTCATGTTCTCGGTTGTTCTTTTTAATTTGTTTCTAACATGCAATGTTGATTTCTTTTTTGGATGTGTGTTTTTTTTTTTTTTTTGGGGGGGGGGGATTTGTCAGGCAAGGGGACAGATTTGCAAGATGGGCCAATGCTGGTCGAAGAATCGTGTGTTGTATTGTTTTGGGGACTTGTTCTTGAGGCCTCTCAAGCTGTTGAGCGGAGGCCGTCGCCCGTTTGGGGTTGTCCGTTTCTTGTGCAATGCCTCGAGTGCGGCTCCGTCATTGCAAATTGAACTGGTGAGGTTTAGTTGCATTTGTTTTGTATATGTTGTTCTGGGAATACATTGGCCATGAAACATGCAGCATTGGTGGGGAAATAGTGGTTTGATCATTGATGTCTTCATGTCATATGTTAAGTAGTAAATTAGACAGTTTTTTGTTCACTTTCTACATTTGACTTGTGTATGTTAGTTTGGGATATGTTTATTTGGAATATTAGTTTGGGATTGATTTCATAAATGCCTTTGGAGAGAACTGATAGGTTCATCCCTGATAAGAACAGTAGCTTTTATTGAAATCTACAGATCAAACCAGGACATGGTGAGTTTAATTTCTTTCCAAATATGAGATGGTTATTTGATGTTTTACTACATTCTGGTTCTCATATGCGGCCTCATTGTTGCAAAGTGAACTGGGCTATTTAAGGTCTTAAAGATAGTTGCATAGTCTTTATTGCATATAAATCCTTCTTCTTAGTTGATTACTATATTAATATTTTTTTGTGGGCAAGTGTTTTTTGTTCTCCATGAAAATAAAAGAAAAAAAGATTAGAAGAACAGCAAATAGAGAACATGCCTAAACCCCCTAGAATGGCTACGGAGCACCCTTACCATTTTGTTAAATCTTATCCTATCAGCATAAGGCTCCCCCCCCCCCAGCGAAGAGAGGATACTTCTGCCAACCTGGTGGTTTGCAGAATAATATTTTTCATTACCAGGGATTTTCTTTCGAGGGAAAAAATTGGTAATCCACCAGTGGTAGCCCTAATGATGTGAGATAGCAACTAAGCCTTAGAGGATGATGATCCCATTCTTGTCAGTTGAGGTGCTAATTGTTTTCCTTTTGACGAACACGAATTTCAAATTAGGAATGCTAGTCCAGGCATATGGCCACTTTAAAACATGTTGGCCCTTGAACAAAAGGAGACGGGGAACTCCAAAAGGTAGGAGAACAAAATGAATAAAGAAAAGATTAAGATGAACAAAAAACCTTTGAAAATTGTCTTCAGCCCTTCCCAATTGAGTCCAATGAATCGATAATGCATGACCCCTCCAATCAGCATGGTGGTCCAAGCTTGAAGGAGTTCCCTAATAGCTGCCCAAATGTTCTCAAAGTATATTCTCTTCCTTTGATATGTTCATTTTTAGCTACCCAAATACCCCAACACACCACATGAGGGATGATCTCATTGAGCTTGCCTTTTTTTATATTTTATAATTTATTTTATCTCATCTCCAGAAACATTCCCACGTGTCGTCAAGATTGGTGAAGCTACAATTAGCCCCGATATCCCTTCCCACCTGGAACCAAACCTTGGTACTATAGGAAAAACTATAAAAAAGATGGTTATGAGTTCAGGCATATGTTGATAGTGACAAAACTTATCTTAGTCGTCATAATAAATGACGACACTGGTATCTCATTTTTTTTATTTTTTTAATAGCAAATAATGAACATTTTCTAACGTTTATGTTGTGTGTAATTATTATTGGACATCTTGTTCATAATTCCATTTTCGCTTGGTTATTCTTGATTCGAGTTTCCTGACATAACTTATGTTCAGGTACCGTGCCTAAAAGATAATTATGCATACCTTCTTCATGATGTGGACACAGGCACGGTTGGAGTTGTTGACCCTTCTGAAGCTGTCCCCATCATAGAGGCATTGAGTCGGAAAAGACAGAATCTCACATATATTTTAAACACCCACCATCATTATGACCATACTGGTGGGAATCTGGAATTAAAAGCAAGGTACGGTGCAAAGGTATGCTTATGTTGTTTGCTGAAGGCGCGCTTTTTTAACATTGGTTGAATGGTGAACAAATAGCATAAGGAAAAAATAAATATGATCTTACTAGAAATGAAAGGCGATTTTTTTTATTGGTGCTTGCAAATTGAAGCCACTATTCCAGAAAAAAATAATTCAGTGTGGCTCGCAGTGTCACTAGCGGGCACTAATGTTTGAGGTTTTACTCCACTCTTGCTTTATGTATTTATATATTGTTACATGCAGGTGATCGGTTCAGGCATGGATAAGGATAGGATTCCTGGCATTGACATAGCACTGAATGATGGAGACAAATGGATGTTTGCAGGCCATGAAGTGTTGGTGATGGAAACTCCTGGTCACACAAAAGGTCTAATTCCATTATATCTCAATTTTCTTATGTGAAAGAAGTGAGAGTTTATCTTATATCACATATAAGATGCTATATTGTATGCTTGTTACATAATTTTCTAGTGCCAGGGTGTTATCATTTATACTGGACTTATAGACACATCACTTCTTCAAATAAACTTCAGATTTTTTCATAAAGCAAATTGCAGCTGATAATCAAGCAAACATTGGAGTTTGGGTTGTAACTTTGAACTTTATTGACCATCCCTTTTGTTTTTAGTTGGAGAAATACTTTACCTTTTAAAGTAGTATTATTGAATAGACCATTTACTGAACTGCTATCATGTTGTTTCACAAAAACAAACCTCTGCTTGACTTGCTTCACCCTGAGAATCTCATATGATATAACTGTGTTTTCTTTTATTTTGAACAGGACATATAAGCTATTACTTTCCAGGGGCCAAAGTGATTTTTACTGGGGATACTTTATTCAGTTTATCATGCGGAAAGCTTTTTGAAGGGAGCCCTCAACAGGTACGCTTTGATCCCCGGACATAATATATGCCATTCAACTTTTAACGCTTATAGAAGACAATATAAATTGCTTATGAAGAGAGTTCTATAAAGTCTTTCTTGATATAAATCTAGTCAATCATTCATAATGATAGAAGAGCTACTAGTTATTTCACAGTTGTTTAGGTAACTTGCAAGATAGCCAATTGATTTTAAAATAGGGTACATTATGATGCACAGTTTTAAAATCTGAAACATTTCAAGGAAAAAAAAAACTTGCCACTTCTGAATAAACGACATTAGATTGAACGTAAAACTAAATTTGCTCCAATGAACCTGATTTGCTGAGATCTGTGCACCGATTTTGACAATATTAATAAGCATTTCACAGTATGGAGCTTAAATTTCTTGTCACAGTAGTGGGTTACGTAATTTATAGATATATGCATCAACTGACATTTTTTTTCCCCTGTGCATCCAATATTTCCTGTTGGGGGCTGCAGTATCAACATACGCTCCTTTTGAATCTCAACCATCATGTCATCAGACCATGGCTTCTATAAACTTGTGATTTCTATATCCATGATCATTCTATTCCATGTTTTTTTGGTTATCCATTTTGTTTCTTTAATCACTGGATGCCTCCACCAATTTATGTTGCACACGTGCAACTTATTGCTGATTTTATCCCCTGTTAAGGCTACTTTTGAGCTTACTGAGATGCAGGCAATTCTGGTTTTGTTCTTCCTATTTCTGTCACCCGTCCATCTCAATATTCGCACCTCGGTCATGCGAACCCATTTTAAGTTCTTCATTTACTGATGCGAGAATGTTTAATGGATGGTTACTGAATTTGATAAAAGATATCTGATTGGCATATCCTTTTTTGTGCTTGTAATTTGGATACCTGGGTTTGATAAGATCATAATAACAATGTTTATCGACCATCTTAGCTTTTGTAATTCTAACTGAAATTCTCATGACATGTTGCAGATGCTTTCTTCATTGAATAGAATTACTTCTTTGCCAGATGACACAAAAATATATTGCGGCCATGAATACACGCTGGTACAACTCTTGTTGTTCATGCACTATGTAATATTCATATGGGTCAACCTTCTTTGCGTTCCTTATTGAAAGTATCACTGAACCTATTGTTTTTTTAAACCTTCGACAGAGTAATTCGAAGTTTGCTCTGTCCATAGAGCCTAAAAACAAGGCACTTCAAACATACGCTTCACAAGTGGCTGATCTTCGCAAAAAGGGGCAGCCAACGGTAATTTTACTACCATATGAACAGAAGAAATATATGGAATAATAATATTGTATTGTATTGTGGTGACCGAAAGGTCCCTTTTATAGTTACAAGATGTACAAGCCCTAGAATAGGAAAAAGACCAAAATACCCATGACAAAAATTCGAGTCGGGGGCGCTGCCCCCGAACCCCCGTACCCCCGGGCCTCCGGGAATAGGCCCAACAACAGGCCTATTCCCTTACTCCAATACTCCCCCTCAAGTTGGAGCGAAGATATCAATCAAGCCCAACTTGGTCAAACTAGAATGAAGAATAGAGGGACCAACAGACTTGGTGAACATATCGGCAAGCTGCTCATTGGAAGAGACAAAAACTGTGTCAATGGCGCCCGACTGTACTTTCTCTCGAAGAAAGTGAACATCAACCTCAATGTGTTTGGTCCGCTCATGAAGAACTGAGTCCGAGGCAAGCATAATGGCAGATCGGTTATCACAAAACAAAGTAGATGAACCAGCTACAGGGAATCCCAACTCTGTCAGAAGAGAGCGCAACCAAATGATCTCACATGTGCCTTGGGCCATGGCACGATATTCTGCCTCAGCAGAAGAACGAGAGACAACACTCTGTTTCTTACTTTTCCAGGAAATAAGGTTGCCCCCATGGAAAGTACAGAAACCAGAAGTGGATCGCCGATCAGTGAGTGAACCAGCATAATCTGCATCAGTGTAGCAAGAAATGGTAGGCTGAGCACTAGTAGCATAGAATAAGCCAAGACCAGGGCATGACTTCAAGTATCGAAGAATCCTGTAAACAGCATCTAGGTGAGAAGTCCGTGGGGCATGCATGAATTGACTCACTACGCTGACAGCGAAAGTCAAATCAGGCCTAGTGTTTGTCAAGTAGATCAAACGACCCACTAGACGCTGATACAAAGAAGGATCTGGCAGAAGGTCGCCTGATTCAACATGAAGGCGATGGTTCTGGTCCATGGGAGAAGTGGCAGGGCGACATCCAAGCATACCGGTGTCCTCAAGTAGGTCAAGAGTGTATTTTCGCTGGGAGAGCGAAATACCATGGCGTGAGCGAGCAATCTCAATCCCCAAAAAATACCGAAGAGGACCTAGATCCTTCACATCAAATGCCTGTCCAAGCTCAGTCTTCACTCTGACAATGTAATCAGCATCATCTCCTGTGATAATAATATCATCCACGTAAACTAGAACAATGGTGCACCGTCCATTACTTCGACGAATGAAGCAAGTATGATCAGCATGACAACGAGTAAATCCAAGAGAGAGAATGATTACGCTGAATCTCTGAAACCATGCTCTCGGTGACTGCTTAAGTCCATATAGAGATTTGAGAAGAAGGCACACCTTTCCAGAATACTCCCCCTGAAGACGAAAACCAGGCGGCGGATCCATATAAATTTTCTCTGTCAAGTCACCGTGAAGAAAAGCATTCTTCACATCCATCTGATGAAGAGGCCAGTTGTGGCAAGCAGCAAGAGAGACAAGAAGCCGAACAGTAGTCAGCTTGGCAACAGGAGCAAATGTAGCATGAAAATCCTTCCCTGGAGTCTGAGTAAAGCCTTTTGCAACAAGGCGCGCCTTATATCGCTCAACAGCCCCATCAGCCTTGTATTTTACTGTGAAGACCCATCGACAACCAACGGTCCTCTCCCCTGGTGGAAGATCAACCAACTCCCACGTATGATTTTTCTGCAGGGCATCCATCTCAGCGGTCATAGCGGCGGTCCATAGAGAATCCTGTAATGCCTCGGTAACAGTACGAGGAATACGAATAGACGATGTAGCAGCCAGGTAAGCTCTATAGGAATCGGAAAGTCCCTGATAAGAAACAAACTGGGCAAGAGGATGAGCAGTGACACAACTCCGACGACCTTTGCGAAGAGCAATAGGCACATCAGAGTCAGATGGAGGCAAATCAGGAACAGAATGTGGAGTGATCAAGGGAGAAGGTATACCTGAGTCCGAGGAGGATGTCGACAAGTGAGCAGGAGAGAGAGGTGGCCGAGGTCTACGAGTGTATACAATTAGAGGAGACTGTGGTGGAGACGGCTGCGGTGGTGACGACGGAGGAGGTGACGACGGTGGCTGCAGCGACTGTGACTGTGGCTGTGGCAAAGGCAATGATGGGAAAAATGAAGTCGGTCGAACCGGTGAAGACGAATGTTGCAGAACCGTGTCAGAAAAATATGGCACATCTTCAAAAAATGTGACATCAAGGGAATGAAACAATCTCCGAGAAATAGGATCATAGCATCTATATCCTTTGGACATGGTAGAATAACCAAGGAAAACACAACGTATAGATTTATCATCAAGCTTGGTGCGTGAGGGCCCCCTATCCTGAACAAAACAAGTACACCCGAAGACTCGAGGAGTGATGGGGAAAAGAGTACGATCAGGATACAAAACATGAAAAGGAACTTGACCTCCTAAAGTACGACTGGGAGTCCGATTAATCAAAAAGGCAGCAGTGAGGACTGTCATACTCCAATAGGACTTTGGAACATTCATTCCTCGAAGGAGACAACGAACCACATTCATGAGATGACGATTTTTTCGTTCCGCCACCCCATTCTGCTCAGGTGTATATGGACAAGTCAACTGTTGAAGAATCCCCAACTCATTCAGATGAGACCGAAAAGAATCTGAGACATACTCCCCCCCATTATCAGACCTGATACTCTTTACAGTAATATTAAACTGTGTTTTAATCATGCGCAAAAAATTAACACACTGAGAGGATACCTCAGACCGAGATTTAAGAAGATAAACCCAAGTATATCTAGAAAAATCATCAATGAATGTCAAGTAGTATCTATGACCACCAAAAGCAGTAACAGGAGAGGGACCCCACACATCAGAATGAATCAAATCAAACAATCCAGAAGCTTTATTCATACGAGAAATATAAGTAGTACGTGTATGTTTAGAAAGCTCACACACAGCACATTGAAACTTATGAGTCTTACATGAAGAACGAAAAGTAGGAAATAAAGAACATAGATGCTGAAAATTGGCATGTCCTAATCGAGCATGCCATAAATCTAAAGATTGTAGAGAAAAACTATGCGAATGATCAGTGGGCAAAATGGAAGCATGGGCCGTGGTGGGTGGTTCTCCGAAGACGTAAAGGCCATCTCTCTCATACCCCTTGCCAAAAATCCTCCGTGTACTCAGGTCCTGAAAAACACAATGATCAGGGTAAAAAGTCACTGAACAGTTCAAAACCTTTGTCAATTGGCTAACAGAAAGAAGGTTAAGAGCAAGGTTGGGAACATGTAACACAGAGTGCAATGATAATGAGGAAGATAAAGGAACGGTACCCTTACTGATGACAGGGGTAAGCGAGCCATCAGCAAGACGTACCTCTCTGTGCATAGAAGATGATGTCAAGGGGGCAAACAATCGAGACTCACCAGACATATGTTCAGTAGCGCCTGAATCAATGACCCAAGTAGGAGACCCTGATTGGTTAACATGGTAGGCGGAGGGGATACCTGAGGTAGCAGCAGAGGATGTTGGACCAGCATGAGAGAGACCAGCATGAGAGGCAAGGCTCTCCCGAACCATGGCATCAATATGGTTCTGAATAGTACGCATATCAAAGACCCAGATGGAGCAGTGGGGGCATCACCCGGAACCGAAGCATCAGCAACAGCAGCACGAGGGGCAGATGAAGGAGCTCCAACATTGCGAGGACGCATCAATTGTGGGTACAGAATAAAGCATCTGACTTTTTCATGCCCTGTTTTTCCACAGTGGCCACAAGTCACAATATTGCCGCGTCCACGTCCACGACCACGACCGCGACCGCGACTACTATCCCCGTGGCCGCGAGAGTCATATCCAGAGGTGGCCGCCAATGCCATCTGATCGCCGAGGGTTCTAGTAGGTGCTGAGGCAGAGATCTGACGGCGATGCTCATCACCCTCAATAATAGCAAATGCTTCAAATAGAGAAGGAAGTGGTGTGGTATTCAAGATCTGAACACGAAGAGATTCGAACTCCGGTCGAAGGCCCATAAGGAACGCATACGTCTGTTGGCGTTGTAGTCGGCCAACCACAATCGTGGCAGCCTCCTTCGACAACTCTGAGAGAGGCTCATAATGGGCAAGTTCCTCCCAACGAGCCTGAAGAAATCCAAAATAATCTGTAACAGATTGGTTACCTTGGGTGGCCTGAGCAATATCCTTGTACAACTCATAGATCCGTGAGTCATTCCTGGCATGACCATAGGTCTTCTTCAACGCAGCCCATAGAGAGTCGACCGTATCATGATACATGAACATATTATAGATCCGGGTCTCCATGGAGTTGTAGAGCCACCCGAGAACCGTGCAGTTGTTGATCTCCCACTGATTGAAGGTTGCATCAGTTTCAGCCGGCTTTTTAATGGTACCAAGAAGAAGGCCTGACATGCCTCGACTACCCAAATACAATCGAACAGAACGCGACCATGATGGATAATTTCGTCCATCAAGAAGCACGTTGGTAATCCGTTGAGCATGAGAGTTGTGCCCTAACGGAATAGCGGTGATACCAACCGAGGTGTTCTGGATCTGCCCTAACGAGGCGTCGTCCTTGATCTCCCCACCCGATAGTGGCGTGAGGTCCTTCGGCGTTGGATTCATTGCAAGAAGGAAAACTCAAATCTCGATCCGAGAGAGGAAACAATCACCACGATCCGTGATGAAAAGAAAAATTTTTTTTTGTGAAACCCTAGGGTTTCTTTGCGGCTCTGATACCAAGAAGAAATATATGGAATAATAATATTGTATTGTATTGTGGTGACCGAAAGGTCCCTTTTATAGTTACAAGATGTACAAGCCCTAGAATAGGAAAAAGACCAAAATACCCATGACAAAAATTCGAGTCGGGGGCGCTGCCCCCGAACCCCCCAGGCCGGAGGGAATAGGCCCAACAACAGGCCTATTCCCTTACTCCAATATGAACAATGAGTTTCTTCCCCCCCTTTACATGGGTACATTTTTATATTTGATAAACATTTTATTTAATTTTCTGGCTAAATCTATTTTTATCGACATAACACTCAGGGGCCCTTGGTGAATGGAAAATTTTCATATTAGTACGTATTGATGGAATTTTCCATCATTACTTGGTTGGATGGATGGCATTTGTTTATAAAAAATACTATGGATGGAAATGTATAAATTCTCCTTTACAGACACGTGTCAACCAGCCAAGCACGTACAAATGGAATTTCCCATATGGAATTTCCCATTTGTACGTATTGATATAAAAAAAATTCTCAGTGAAGAGAGGGTATCTTTCATAAGCATCCCTTGTTTTGCGTCTCCTCATCATTAATTGTTCTTTCACTTTCAAAATTTATATCCAGGTTCCAACAACACTCGAGAGGGAGAAACTATGTAATCCCTTCCTTCGCACCTCTAGTACCGAAATCAGACAGGCGCTGAACATTTCAGCCTCTGCAACTGATGCGCAGGCTTTGGGTGCCATTCGCGAAGCAAAGGATAACTGGTGAGAGGAGATATAGAGCCTTCCAAGTGAAGATAACCTTTAATGTAAATAATGTCTTATCTCAGCAGGTGATTTCTGTTCATAAGGATCCATCAAATTGTCTCCGAATTTTCGTTGATGCAGAGACCGTATAGCATCTGAAGTTCTTATCTCTTATCACTTTTAGTGCTAGGTAGTGATTGTTTTGGTTGAATATCTCTTCAACAGATTCAGGAGTTGTGTTAAATTAACCCTCCCTCTCCCTCTCCCCCCACTCCCACACCCCCCCCCCCCCCCCCTTTTCTTTTCTTGTGAATTTGTTCATCTAGGTTTGTTTTAGGGATGAACTGAATTTGTGTTTTTTTTTTAAATAAATTCTGAACCATGTAGTATCCAATATTGGTCCAGATTCACTTGTCATTTGTTATGGTTAATGGCACAAAGGGTCAATTTGACGTTTATTTTCATTAGGGGTGGTAAACGAGTCAAACAAGCTGAGCTTTGACATGTTTAATCTCAGCTCGTTTATATTTAGGCTCGAGTCGGGCTTGGCTTGGGACTAAGCTTAATTTTGTATTCAAGCTTGACTCGTTTGTCTCGAGAAAAGTTTGGTTGAAGCTCGGCTTGACTCATTTCTAAAATGAGATCGAGTACAAGCTTGAACCAAGGCTCGAGCTCGGGCTCGTTTAGAAAAAAAAAGAAGAGTTCATTGAGCAATTAAAATATGTTGAAAATAGATAATTATATTAAAAAATCATCACTAAACAATCATATTTGAAAATAGACATTATTCCATACTTCTAAGTAAATGAGCTCGTATAGGCTCGTGGCTCGGCTAATTTATAACTGAGTTTTAAAAATTGTTTAAGCTCAGCTCGTTTGTCTAATTGAACGAGTCCGAATAAGTTCTAACCGAGCTGAGCTGGAGTCGAGTTTTTTAAAATTCTCATTCTTTTAGAATGCCCAAGAAAATTGCATTTAAAATCCTCTATTCTTATGTTCATTATTGAATATTCTGGGGTCACATTTCTTCTTCCACGAAATTAATCAGAATTGAATCTTTGAGAAAGAACAATTTTCCTTCTGGATTCTATTTCATTTGGATAGTGGGACATTGAATGATATAACTAATTATAAAGCTGAAATGGTATTCTAATATCACTTGGATAATACAAATACTGAGAATATATTTGTTATTAGAATAACATTTTTGATATTTAGCACTGAGGTACCGTTTGGATTGGGCCGCTGCGTCCGTCGAAGCTAAGGAGAACCGCGGAATCGATATTTTAATGCGTTAGCGAAGTTGGAGAAACATACACACAATCAGCACAATCACCCATCAAACGTAAAAATTGAAAAAGGTGTTTGTTTGAGCGGTGACGGTACACCGAGGCGGCCGACACGAACGCGCCCAAACCTTCGATCCAAACGGTACCTGAGAGTTGGATTGAGATGTCTGTCATTTTTTCACTCAAGGGAATTAGATAAAATAAAATACTCTACAAAATCACCTTTTGGTTGACTCTGACATTGTTACATTTGAGTTTGAGGAGTTGTCATTTGATATTTATTTAAAATTACACTTCCTTTTGTTTTATATTATCACACATTTCATTTAAAATCAATTAAAAAATGTAAAATTGAGCTTCCATAGATAAATATGGATAAACTTCATCATGCATACACCAAAAAACATTGACTCAATTGCAGGATGCCATGCAATGTTTATAACCTGTTTAATAAATAAAAAAAGAAGCCTTGAAATGCCAATCATATCCTGAACTTGCTTAATTTTGTTTGTTTTTTAATAGTTTTGTTTGTTTTGGTTAAAGTGTTTTAATAGTTTTGTTGGTTTGTGTTGGTTGGGCAGTGCTTTTGACCTTTTTGTTGGTAGTGATACTTTCTGGTGGTGATTTTGATGGAAGAGCCCAACCAAACCACCCACAGTTGGAAATGAAAATGATGTGTACAGTTCTCTGTGCATACCCGTTCTTAGTCTTTCCTTTTTTTTATTAAATATATATTCATTCATTGAAATATATAGTATTATTATAATTGAAGTATACATTAAGATATATTAGTGTATTTTAAAAATATATATATAATTTTCATCTAAAATGATAACATGTTGTATATTGCATGAACTGATGAGAGACTATTTTTGAATTGTAAACGGGTGTAAAATGTATTGTGTCTAGCACTTTTTGTATTTTTAGAAAGCAATAGTTAGTTCTTTACTATTGTTAAAAACTACTTCTAGAATTAATGTTTTTAGTGATTTTTTTACAAGCTACTTTAATGGGGATTACTACTATTATTAGAAACCAATATGGATTCAACACAAATTGTGGATATAAGATTTGAACAAAGAAACTCCGGGGGGGGGGGGGGGGGGGTGTTCATTATGTAACGCTCATGTACTCATTATCCTCGATTAAAGTATGTGATACGGTGCGTCACGTCAAACCATATCCACGATACATAAAGTAACATAATTAAACACATAAATTTTCAAGCATTTAAAACAAAAATCAACCACAGGATCTCAATAATTCATTCTTGAATTGAATGATTACACATGAGTTCGTTATTTAATACTAATAATAATTCCAATGGTTTTGCTGATAAGGCTAAGAACGTCCACTACATGCCAAGAAGAAGACTTATTCAACACCTACGATGCAATGAAGATAAAACGTGAATTAAATCGTCAACGCCTCACCACGAGCGACGATCACCAACAGCTACTTTGAAAGGTTGGGGAACAGAGGGGTGAGCTACCACTTCTCAGTGAATGGACCTATGGCGTCCCAATAATAATAACAATAATAATAACAATAAAATATTATGAAAATTCTAAGAAAATCCGATATAGCGGAATATAACATATACATATAATTTTTCATAAGTATAACGATAAAACATAATGCATCTTATTAGAGAAAGTCACAAATCTTATATCAACTACATGATGCGTATGATGCAACGAACACGCATGCGCGTATGGCACGTAGCTGAAAGATGCTCAATTTAGAGCCTGATCACGCAGATCGGTCGTCACGCAGATAAGGTCCCACTGGACTGAGTCACGCAGACCGGTCGTCACGCAGACATGTATCACACATACAGATGATATGCATGCAATATTAATTCGACAACCCATAGTTTGCATGCAAGAATAACATATTATCCAACATATATTTCTTACATAAAATAATGTCTCAATGTGATGTCATGCTCATGTATTTCATACTCAAAATAGCAATCGTATTCAAAACATAGACATGATTCGAATATGATATAATTTTAAGTAGTTTCGAAATCTACGTAGAGACTATACCCATTCACCTTCGGTCCAACAACTCGCAACCCAAATCAGTGGCGGAGCCAGGATTTTTACGAAGGGGGGCATAATGTGATCATATAAATATTTTTTAAAATTATATCATTATGTTTTTTTTATTTCAATAGCATAGATTAAAAATACGTATAAAATGAAATGGACATTCATAAAAAAACATATCATTGAATAATTATAAAAAATAATTATCATATTTTAAAACGATATATCATATTTCATATTGATAATTCATAAAAAAAATGTCAAAACATAAATCTAATAAGCAATACATACTTTTAAATTTGACTTCGATGAGGTTTCATATTCTGAAAATGTTGAATGATTTGATTATTTTAGATATTTATACAAATATTTTAAACTTTAAATAAATTAGTAACAATTGTGAGACATTTAATGGAACAAAAAGTAAAAATTATTTAGAGATAAAGATTAATATTAGGAACAGTTGAGATATAAAAAGAAAAAGAAACAAAGATATTCAAAAATTTATTTTTTCAAGATGGACACCTAGGTGAAGACGCTGAGAAGTGGAATCCATGCCTCTATAGCTGTTTGTGGGATATGGATAAAATGAGGTTTGAGGGTAAATGAAAAATGAGAGTTAAAAATGATTTTTGTGTTATGTGGAGGGGGGAAGGTTAATTGAAAGAATGAGTGTGCACACCATACACATGGATGGTACAGATGGATAATAAATGATTATTTTAATTTTATTTTATTTAGTTGTGAGTAGTTGATTTTTAGGTAATTTCATATGTAGGTGGGGCCTATGATCTATGGACTCTAATTAAAATTAATTTATCACAAAAAATTAAAAGGACCTAGAAGTAAATTAAAAGGATATGAAAATAATAAAAAAATTCCAGGGGGGGCACATGCCCCCCCTGTTCCTATAGTGGCTCCGCCACTGACCCAAATCCAAGTCTTACAGTAAATCTAATCTGACAATAAACGATACAAATCGATTATAATATGTGCAAACCGTACGGAAGTCGATGTGTCTGTACACACAGAAACCAATGGCTCCCACAGGGACCGTCACTGACCAACCCGATAGATCCCATAGGGACCGTCCGAAACGAACCCGACGGCTCCTACTGGGGCTATCCCTTAGCAAACTGACGGCTCCTCTGGGAGCCATCCCGAACATGCCCGACAGCTCCTACAGGGGTCGTCCCAAGGCAGAAGCACAAAATCCTAATTTATTTTTTTGTAAAAAATCTTTAAATCCTCATTCATTGAAAACAAATCATGAGTCGTTTTAAAACATTGCTAAACACAAAAGAATCGATATCGAAATCAAATCATTCATATGAAATTCGGTTAAGACAAAACAAAGCTTAATTAATATATTTTTGAAGACCCTAGACCTATTATAGGTACAATAACTAATTTGGATCTACGTTTAAATCTTCAAAATCATGGAAATACAACATTGATTGAATCTAAGTGCATATTTGAAAATACAATTTGAAAATCAGTTTTTAGCTTTTGCAGCTTTATGCACACTTTTTGAGGGTGTAATGATGATAATTTGAGGGTGTAATAATGATGACTGCTTTATAAAACACAGATTTCGAGGTACAGTTTAGAGATAAAATCTAGTAATGATGATGCATTTAAGTTGATTTGTTTGGTAACAACCTTTAGCTTTCAAATGATGATGTATTTGACTTAATGTGACACAAAAAGCTAAAAACTGCTTTTTATGTTTGTTGCCAAACATACACTAACCAAAAGCTAAAAACTGCTTTTTATGTTTGTTGCCAAACATACACTAAGTATATAAAGTTTAAAACAAGGCTTAAAGAATCAAAAACGCAATTTTCTTAAAACAGTTAGACCTAAACATGATATATATATACTTAAACATATTCCTTATACATGAAAGACTTATAAAAACATCGAAAATATCATAGCACCCTGGTTATATCATCAGATTTGAAAACTCGATTAAATTATCTTAAAAATCATGCAAATCTAATAGGAAAACTTGAAATAAAAATCAAAACTTCAAGTATATACATGTAAGACCTAATACCATAACCGAAAATCTGTAAAACATCATAAAAATCATTGTAATAGCACTGATATGACACAAGGACCGAAATCATACGAGATCATTGAAGAAAACCCTTTCTCTTTGTTTCAAAATCTTGAAAAGAAAGATTATAAAATGAGAAAACTCTTAAAGCAAGTTTATAAATAATAAAAACTCTTCATAAACAACAAGAAATACTTACAAGAACCCTTAGATCGAACCCTTCCCGAGCTCCTCAACAATGGTGCTGAAAACAAGAAGAAAAGATCTTTTAAGGTTTGAAAATTCTAGGATTTCAAGAAAAGAGAGAGAGAAAAGGAGGTTTATAAGCCTCTCATACACGTGGGGACACAATTACGACACCAATGATTTGCATTAATCTCGATTAATGCACTTGTTTCTTTTAAAAAATGGACTAAATTTGAAATCGAATTTCACCCAGATCGACGACTCTTATTGAGCTCGTCGCATGACTACCCATGAGATTTATCAAGAGCCGTCTCCCGGGCGCCCGACGACACCTATAATATATGTCGCCTAGGTGTCCGACGGCACCTATAGGATCTGTCAGACTGACACCTGCTATGGTTTAGACCATAACTTGACCTATACGCATTCGATTTACGATCCGTAAGAAGCGTTGGAAAGCCAACGAAACGATGAATCTAACCATGTCAAATTATTAGAAAATTTGGAATACTAACATACCATAAAAACAGGTTAATTACGTCCTAAAAGTCACAATCGTTATACATTACCACTATAATATTTAACAATAATGATTTTTGGGCCCCAATTGGTAGACCCCATTCTAAACCCCATGAGGTGGCAAGACTGAATTCTCCAAAATACCCTTTTATGTTATATTCACCTTTTTTATCTCATATATCATAACCGATCCCCATATCGTAACCGTCCCCTTAATTAGTGGAAGTAAAACCATAATTTCGTTTTGTATTGAAACAATTAATTTAATTAAAAGCAATTGTGTATATTGAATACATTAATTGGTTTAGATTGATTAGAGGAACAGAAGAAAAAAAAAATCGATTCTCTGTTTTGGGGGATTCCATTTGTTTTTATTTTTGTTTTAGTTCAATCAATGAAGAAGAGAAGAGTTTTGATTCATTTAGTTTTGTTTGTAATCAGTTTTTGGTGCAAACAATGACGATCCATTCAGGCTAGTTCTTTTTCGATCTAAATATATTATTTTGATTTTGATTTTGATTTTTCGTCATTCATTTGAATCATCGTATACATGTTTTGAATATGAATTTCATTTTAAATTCAGATACATGACGTGTATCTTGATTTACATGTATTGTTGTGTACCAAGTTTGATATGTACAATCATTTATGATTGTGTGTTTGTGAATAATTATGCATAATGTGTCATTTATTATATTTTTAGCTTTGTATCAGCATTATTCGACTTATTCAGATTCAAGATTTTCAAATACAATACACATTCACTTGTATGGAATGTGTATTTGTTATTTCAAATTTCAGATACACCTGTAGCTGAATTTGAATTCTAGCCCTTTTTTAAAGATGTTTGTCAATTCAAATTCAGATACACTTGTATCTGAATTTGAATTGCAACTCATTTTTTGAAAGTTGTTATTTTTATTTTTATGGATTTGATTAATGTATAGTTGATTAATATTTAATTGCTTATTGTTGGCATTTTGAAAACTTTTTGTGAATTTTCTGTGCAGTTTCATGCAAACCATATTTGTTTATTTGGATTTTCAGATACATTATTGTATCTTAATTGATAATATGTGATTAATGCTTTTTTTTTTCACTAGACGTGTTTCAGATTTTTTTCAAAATATGTTATGTCTGGTGCCACCTTTTGTGGGATTTAGTTACAAAGTTTAATGAGGATATTAGTTAGTTAGAACTAATTTTTAAAATTATAAAAATGGCAGTCTTGTCATTGTCTTTTTGGTGGTTAGAAAAAGTCAAATAGGGAACCAATAGGAGAGTGCCACATATTGGGGCTCACAAATGGGGCTTAATTTATGGGGCCCATGTAGCAGCTCCCTTATAGAAAATCATATACTTGATCTAATAAAATATATATTTTTACAAAAAAAATTAATACATAAAAAAATTTGCAAAAAAAAAAAAAAAACTTTTGGAAACTCTTTTGGGTTTATAATTGTAATACTATATTTTTTCTCCATAATCATGCATTTATAAAAAAACACTTTTTATTTGTTTTTCTCACTTTTTAAGCTTTTGTGTGTGAATAACTCTAAAATATGTTTGTTTGCTAAGAATATGTGAATATAACTGTTAGAATAAATAGAAATAAGTTAGTATTGTATTATTGATCCCCTTCAAATTGTACAAGAAGGATCCATGTATCAAATAATTTGTTATTATATTTTATAAATCAACGTTATGTTAAATAATATTTTCACATTTTTTAATTTTTTACCCATATTCTATTAATCATTTAACAATAACTTAAACATAATTATACAAGCAAACAAACAAAATTTTTATTATCTTGCATCTCTAAATAGACATAGTTACAGCACTTATAAACTAAAAATCCCTAAATACAAAAACAACAGTCGCTCCTCTCTCTCTCCATCTCACACTCTCTCTCTCTAATGGCGACCGACGAAAGTTCTAGAGACCAACGGAACCCTAGCCGGACGTGCACCGTCCTATTCGGACGGAGAAGCCCCGTCGGCCGGCCTCTCGTGCTGTCTCTCCTCAGATCGGGTGATTGGACGGTCCGGATCGCCGATTCGGCGCCGTCTCTGGACGACGAGCGCGGATCGGTCCTCTCCGAGTCGCTCGTCGTCGGTCGCGCTTCGTATCATCAGATTGACGTTCGCGATCAATCGAGACTCCGTTATGGTATTCTCTTTCTCTCGATATATATATGTTGCGATTTTGATGAAGGCTTTGATGAATTATTGTTTTGATTTGCAGCAATCAATGGTTCTTCGGTTGTATTTCACATGGGCGTCTCGGATACCTTGCGAGATAGTTTTTATGAGAACCATGCGTTACTTGTTCAAGGTGAGTGTCTTTATAAATTGAATTATGTTTTATATAAACGAATTTTCATTTCTGTGGACTGTGTTCAGGAATGAAAAATGTGATCAATGTTTGCCGAGAATGCAATGCTGAGAGGTTTATATATAACAGTTCGGCGGATGTGGTGTTTGATGGTGTGCATGATATACACTATGGTGATGAGTCCATGCCGTATCCATGGAAAGTATGTTTTGTTTTGTTGAAATTCTAATGTTTATGTGCTTTCTGTTCATCTTTTTGTCTTCTTATTTGTATGGATTTTTTGCTCAGTTTGAAGATGGGTTGAATGAATTGAAAGCTCAAGCGGAGATGTTGGTGTTGTGTGCGAGTGGAAGAGATGGGTTGCTGACTTGCGCTCTGCGTCCCAGCAATCCATTTGGCCCTGGGGATACTCAGCTTGTGCCTTTTATTGTGAACCTAGCGAAATCTGTCTGGGGAAAGGTTGGGAATTACATTGTGATTTTTATTAGATTTTTAGCGGGTGATAGTTCTGCTTATTTGATTCAGACCCTTGTTCAATAAATTGATCAGTGGGGTGATCATTAGTGTCTATAATTACATGCACTTGTGTGACTTCGATAATAATTGGGAATGAGCCCATTAATTTATTCACATTTAGGATTCAAAGTTTATACTAATTGTTTATAGATAGGAGTTTTTTTAGTGTGGTTGGCGTGGAAGGGCTAATGCTGACATTACAATTTACAAGTTTAGGATAGCCATATGTGTAAACTTTTGAAGGGGCGGTGTGCAAAACTATTTACAGTGTAATGAATATAAGAATCATGATCAGATCTGTGCCATAATTTGATGTTCTGTGTATATTTATGGAAGATGGATGAATATTGTTTAGGCAGGTGACAAAATTTGGATTGGACAAGCCATAGGATAGAAACTTGAGATTTTTTGGTGCGATCTTAATATGAAACACGTAGAAGATGAATTTTGAATTATAAATTGGTAAGTGGAATGTCTTTTTTTTTTCTTCCTCTTTTTGAAAAGAGGTAACTGGATAGACCTAAAATGAAAACTGGTTTTTCGAGAAGCTATTTTTTGTCATACATTTTAAATTTGTGGAACACGACGACCTGGAATCTCTTCCTCATTGCAGTTCATTTTTGGAAGTGGTGCAAATATGTGCGACTTTACTTATGTGGAGAATGTTGCTCATGCACATATGTGTGCAGAAAAAGCTCTACGCTCGGAGGTTACCGCTGTGGCTGGAAAAGTAAAAGTCCCTTGATATATACTGAAATATGTTTTCATTGTCCATTCATTTACCTGAATCCCATCTGAGTCTTTTTTTTTGGGTACAATGTCAGCCATTATTTGTGACTAATCTTAAACCAAAGAAGACTTGGGAGTTTGTTTCTCTGATAGTGGAGGGCTTGGGATACCAGAGGTAATTTTTTTTCCTATAGAGCTAGTCCTTCTGAACATATTATTCTGTGATCTAACTATGTTAAATTTATTGGTAATCTGGAGAACCACTTCCTAATGATATGAAGTATATAATCAGCTGAAGAAATTTATGCTATATATTCTCATTTCTCAGGGTGCCCAGAACTATCTTTTTTTTAAAAAATATATTTTTAGTAAAAAAAAGTTTCTTAAACTAAATTTCTCATTTCTATAATTTTCTCACATGTTATTGGATTTTGTCAGATATCTATCTTAGTTATTAATGGAATTCCTCTTGCCCCTGTGAACAGTGAAATCGAATGATGCAACAGCTTGTGAATTTTAGATCACCCCATGGAAAGTTGCAATTTTTCTCCTTGAAAAACTAAAATGAAAGGTCAATGTGCACTTTCGATGGACAAGTCTCAGTAGGAACCCTTGAGAAACTGATATTTGCTTCCCTGATACAAGTATCATGTATGGCATGTGTATTTCTTGGATGTAATTGTTGGATTAATAAAACCGCTCTGAAACCATTGGGAACAGGTCAACAGGCTATGTTGATGTTAATGCTAAAACACTATCAAATTCTTTTGAGCCATTTAAGTTTTTAACAGATTCGTTCCATGTTGAGATCGTTCTTGCTTTATTTGATTATTCCAGGCCCAGTATCCATCTTCCTGTCAGGCTAATTTTATTTATTGCCATGCCATTCGATTGGATATATGGAAAATTGGGTGTTAAGTTGGGTGTACGTTCTCCTATGATCCACCAATTGGCATGTACAAGGACCTTCAACTGCGACAGTGCTCAGAAACATATCGGGTACACTCCTATTATCCCCTTGGAGGTCAGTGAGCTTCTTGTATTTTGGTTGATACACTCTTTTTTTTGGCACCATTTATAATTCCCAGATTTTCCTTTTTTACTTTGTTTCTTTTGAGACCTAATAAAAAGAGGTTGTCATGTAACTCTCGGGTGTTGTTTCAATTGACAGCTTTTATTTAGTCTTATATGGAACATAATATTAGCATGAATGTGTTCATTAATTCATATGTTTTTGCTATTCATTGTATTGTTTTGATTGCTTGATTTACAGGAGGGCATTGCGCCAACTGTTGAATCATTTTCTCATCTAGCAAAAGATTCACCTTACTCAGTACATCGAGATTTAAGCAGACCATCAAAAGCTGAGAAATTGTTAGGGAGTGGAAGAGGTGGGTGATGCATTTGTTTTTTAATGTTTGTAAGTTGTATAGTATTGTACATTCTTCATCGTGGCAAATTGAATACTAGATATGTAGAAAATTGTAGAATAGCTTAGTGTTTGGGACATTGGTTCATCTATCTTCTTTTTTTTACGCTTATACTAGTAAAATAAAGGATGTAGCAAAAGATAGTTCAGGTTTTGTCTTTTCTAGAAAAAGTTCAGATGGGTGTGATTAAATAATGTTGGAAGAAAATCATTAATTCATTGATTTATGCTCATCTGTTTGTTGTCAATAATTCTCATTGTTTATTCTGGACAAGCCTTTCTGGTTTTCCCAATTCTTTATGAATTAACTTTGAATTGTATATTGCAGTTGCAGATTTGGTATTGTGGAGAGATGACAAGCTGACTTTTACATTTTTGCTTACACTGCTTCTGTTTTATTACTGGTTTCTCCATTCTGGAAGAACTTTCATCTGTTCAATGGCAACATTCCTACAGATATGTGTGGTTATTCTTTTCGCCCATGGTTTTCTACCTTCCAAAGTGTAGGTGCCTTGGCTTTCAACTTATCTTCTTATGATGTTATTTGTAAATATGAACTGTGAAATGAGTAATATGGTGTGTTGTTTTGTTAATTTGAATTTTATAATGTCTGTCGGAAGTATCAATGCTCTGCAGTGTGACTGAGTGTGTGCCTTGTAAGACTGCCCAGGGCAACTTGGATGAAACAAATGTAGACGTTCCATCATGTTAGTGTGCTTTTGGACGCTAATTCTGAGTAGAGCCTGTTATCATTTTACAGTTATTGATCATGATTTGTGAGTCTGTGACTATATATGCTCGATGAACCTGAATAGCACAATGTGAACCGATTATGATTTTTCTAAAAGGAGATTGTGACTTCTTTTAGAAACCCATTTAGCCTTTGAGCATCATAAAGGCAACGACACTAAAGAAATTCAGTGTGACATCAAAGGTCAAGGGCATTTACTATGTGCAATCAACCTTAAAGCTAGTGTGAAACTTGATTGAACAAATGGGCCTGGCCTCAGCAATCATAAATTGCTTTCCACTCTTAACATTCAGTTAAAAGTTATTCGGTTAATACTTAATAGCAGGAGATGCTTATGATCTGTTGAAAATCAGTGGTTGTGCTTTTTGTTGAAAGGTGTATCATTTGGATTGTAAGCTGTCACCATACAAGTATCATGCTGACTGTAAGCCTTCTGCTATAGGTTTGGCTTTACAATTAAAAAGATACCTTCGTCTTTTTTTGGAGTCTCTGAAAAAACAACGAAGGTTGCAGTCTATTCTGCAGCATCGATGTGGAATGGTGGTGTGCATACATTGAGTTCTTTGGCCCAAGCTGCTGAATGGGAACTATTTTTTAAGGTAAGGGAAATTATCATATGCCTTTCATCATGTAATTTTGCAATAAATCTCTTTAATGTGATCAAATTTCATCTGCAAATTCATACTCTCTTTTCCTAGGTTGATAGTAACTTCCAATGTTGGGGATTTGATTTATGGGATAATTAAAAGAAGGAATATAATTGATTGATTCTTGGTTATTTCACGGGCGATAGAGCTGATGACTCCTGGATTTATAGAATACTATTTTTACTAAAAAAAATTTAAAAAATTAAAGTAAGTGGTTGTAGCATTCATATTAAAAAAAATGAAATGACACCCCTCAAACAAAACCGAGATGAGGGATCTCCAAAATAAGGAAATTAAACAAAGGAAAGAAGAACTAAATAAGGCCAAAAGAACAAGATCCAATAATGTACAACACCCCTCATGGTTTTCTATTCTTCTTGTTGAATTGCTACTTATCTTTTGGTAAAGTGACAAATTATAACAAGAGAATCTTGTTCTTAATATTCTGGAAGATGTTCTTCTGGATATGATCTCTGGCATGTGAATCATGTAAACTATCTATGTTCAGAACAGATTGTAGAAGAAAGAAATTGAAAGGCAGACTGATAAAACTGTCACTTATTGTTGTGCTTTGAAGACCTGAAATACGTGTGTTACTATGAGATTATCCATTTATATAGGTAAATGACTTTAATTACATTCTTTTGAACATGAATGATGCAAATTAGTCAATAATCCCGTCAATGGTAATTCTTATGTTTCAAATCTTAAAATCATGGGTCTGTTAGAAAGAAATGAGTGTCCCTTACCGCATAGTTCTGTTGATCAACCAAGCACAATTATTCCTGCAATCTCTGGTTTTTTCCTATATAATAAATCGAAACTCACTGCAGGTGACATGCTCGCTGTATATCATCAAGCTATTACTCTCATTATCTCTCTCCATATTATTTGGTCTAGGTAAGGGCGGGAATGTGAATTCTGTTATCAACTAACTATATCTTTTGCTTTCCACTCTTATCTTTTGTTTTTTTTAAAATTAAATGCAGGGATCGTGTGCTTGTTCACTGTTTTCATTGTATATGAGCAGTATGAAGTGGAAGTCGAGACAATAATTGCAGCTTCTGTTTCTGGTATTACGAAGTTAGAGATGATGTTGAAGAAGAAATTGCCAGGCTTTCTTGAAGTGCATATTGCCCACAATAATCATTAGTCTTAAATTGTACACATGAAGAATTAAATACTTTAGGGGGAAATAGGATATAACCCTTGACATACCTTTGTTCAGGTGAAGTAGGATTCTCTCCGGTCAAGGTTCAAGCTTTGAGATTCAAGTTGGGCCGGTAAGAACATAAACTACAGCTGCCATGGTCTGGCTTTTATATTTTCTGTTTAGTGATTTTAAATATATATTTTTCTTTGCCATGCTTGTATTAGTTCTTGCTGACCTGATAGAGTATGAAATAACAGCAAATTGTGGAACTTTTTTTGATGTGATTTGTAAGAAATGATTATCAGAGACAGATTAAGATCCATGGTACTATTAGAAAAAGGATAATAAGTTGAGACACAAAAGATCATGGAAATAAGTAGCAAGAGTAATGAAGAACATGTTGCGTCTGTGTTTGACACATCAGATATGAGACATGACATGACATGTGTTGGACACATCGAATTTGCATTGATGGACATGACATGAACACGACATTTATTTTAACTTTTTTACCCCTTAATGACTAGTCAAATGATGTTAATATCTTATTGGAGTTGATGCTAATTGATTCACCATTATAATCATATCAACCTTTTATAGTTTGTTGCACTATTGTCTCAATATTTTGTAGAGTAGAAACCTTTTCTACTCAACCCGGCCCGGGAGCCCGGGTGGGAAGGAGGGGCGCCGTGGCACTTGGTGTGCGTGTCATATCACCATGTAGCTTCTACTGTTTTAACTATGTTTTACTTTTCTTTATTCTCATCTTATTCAATCATGTTCTTTTTCACTACTGAAATAGAATTTGACTACGTTTCGTTCAAAAAATATTTTGTAGAGTAATCTCTCTTTGTGATGAGGTTTTTCTTTGCTGAACAGGATCCAATCTATGGGAGAAGGGATTATCTCGGAATATACACATGCGACGCATTTTAGGATCATCTTTGCCAGTATTTGTGTTATATATTCTTGTATCAATTAGGGTGTGTTTTATTTCCCCATCAATGCATGTTGAAGATTTTGCAAATGGATATATGAAGCATTTGGGAACAAAAAAAACTATTTTTAGGTGGCATTTTGGAGAGAGAGAGAGAGAGTGGGGGGGGGGGGATGATGGGTAAATGGGGTGGTGGGGGTGGGGGTGGAAGGCGGGCCCCACCCCGATACCCATTGTTCGCCCTCCCCCCCCCCCCCCCCCTCTTCCAGTCTCTCCCCTACTCTCACCGTCGTCTTTCGTGCATCGCCTCCTATGCCCACCGCTGTCACCCTTCGCCCATTGGTGTGTCATTACTATATCAATTAAAATTATTGGCATCTATTCACTTTCTCACTCCTAACTAATATTTATACTTGACACGTTGATTAGACATGCTTAGACTAATGTATATTATATCAATAAAAAATATCCATTTAAAAAAAGTGGATATTTGAAATTGAAGAGAAATTTACTAAATATCTTCCATCAATTTTGATTTTGATTGTGAAAAATAACATCTATTACCAACATAAATTCTCACACTAAATTTTCTTTAAAAAAATACCCTTCAACATGTTTTTATCAATTCACGATCACATAAAAATAATCACAAAAAATTAAAGCTTGTTTCACGATATAAAACAAACCACGTGTTTTATTACCTTATATTTGTATATTATTATTATTATTATTTTTTTAGTGAGTAAAGGCGGGTTAATGAACCACATCGTTTAAAGCAATATAAAAAATAATAAATACAGATCCATTTTAAAATATTCACAAATCTCACACCCCGTTCATTGCACGTGTTTTACACCTTCCATCCAACAAATACACTCATCACGATCGAACGGTCGTCCCAACCCCAGACATTTTTGGTGCCATATTAATAAGAGAAACAAAGCGAGTGTAATATAACACGAATCCTCTCATCATCACCACCCTTTCCATAAATAAACCTCTCGCTCTAACCCATCCAGACTTATTTTTTAGGGTCTCTCTCTTAAAATCGCCTTCACTTTTTCCCCAAATTTTATCTCTCAAACCCTAAATCCGATCCACCAATGCCTCCACCGTCGAAGAAGCCGAGCTTGGAATCCGGCGGCGGCGAGCAGGGCCTCCTCCGGCGGTCGGACCTGACATCGGCGGGAGACGACTCGGATCTCCCGTCGGTCAATCTCTGGGTGGGGAACCTAGGTTCGGACACGACGGAGTCGGATCTGATGGGGATCTTCGCGAAGTACGGGGCGTTGGAGAGCGTGTCGACGTACCCGTCGAGGAACTATGCGTTCGTCAACTTCAAGCACCTCGACGACGCCAAGGCCGCCAAGGAGGCCCTCCAGGGGGCCTACGTGAGGGGGAGTTCTGTCAAGATCCAATATGCCCGGCCGGTTTGTACTGCCCCTTTTAACCGCTTTAGGTTTCTTGTTATGTTGGATCGGTGTAATTCAATCTGGGTCTCTTGCTTTCTTCCACTGATTCGATGTGAAAACCTTCATAGATGTACATGTACTTGATTTCATGGGATTTGTTTGTGATTCGATTGGGTATCCTGAATTGAGTCGTGGTGTCAATTTGATTGAGTTCCATGACAATAGCGGAGCAAACAATTTGCTAACAATAGACTTGCTGATTCGGTAGAATAAAAAAAATGGAAATCTTACATTGTATAATTTGGTTTCTAAAAAGGTGTTGGATCGGTAATAAATTTGGTTGATTGAAACAATTAGGTGAGAAAACTGCGTGTGTGGGGTTTTTGTTTTACGGTGTCAATCCAAACCATGTTGTGATTCGCTCTAGTCCTATGACAATCATGAATAGTAATTGAAAATGTCGCGTGATGGATCTACATGGAATCACTACAATCATCAACCTTAACTTTCTGTAGTTTAATATAATGTAAACAATAAACATACCAGAAGTAATGCATGGATCCTATCGGAACTTTGAAGTTAAGCGTGCTTGGGTGAGATTAGTACTAGGATGCGTGACCTAGGAAATCTTTGTGTTGCTTTCCAACATTTTTTTGGCTGTCAATGCTTCAAAAATTCTTAAACACAAGGCCATGGGTTCAAATCAGATCGCATACCTATCAACACACAACACAATGCATCAACCATGTAGATTCAAATTGGCAATCTTATAGCTTGAATGTTAGCTTGGTCAGATGAGTGTTGGATTCATAATAAATTGGTTGGTTGGCACAATTAGATGACAAATGTGTGTTGGGTTTTTAATAAGTGTCTTATCGTCTTGTATTTAAAAGTTGCTCGAGAATCTCTATTTTCGATAATAATGGCTTGAAATATTGATTTTGGGCGTATTTATATCCTCTTGAATTGAATTGTTAACTGAATGTCAACCTGAGGACATGCTACAAATTCCAATCATCAGCCACCCTTTAAAACTTCTATGGTAACTTTTTGCAACTGCGTTCAGTAGTGAGATAGTTTCTGAATGTTATTTAGAGAAGCAAAATTAATCATGCCGGTTGAGAATTTGAACAGCACTGTCCTTATAGGATGGCACACATATGTCTAGAATCTAAGCTTGATATAATGATGTCCCAAGAATGAAACCTGGACCACGATGAATTGGTATGCATATGCCTTGTATCTTCAACTGAAAACTTGGAAATTGAGGATTAAATCCTATTGAACATGATATTTACCTGTATACTTGATCCAGTTGTTTTTCCTTCTTGTGGTTTAACAACTTATAAGATCTTTTTTTTGTGAAAAACCTTCATTAAAATGGGATCTCAGAATTCACGTCTGAATAAGTTAATTAACTTGTACCATTTGCTGCGGTCAAGAGGCAAGATGGAATCTAGTCATAGTACAGTTTGTACAATGGTATCCCCTGGTTTTCTGGTCAAACTTTTTTGCCTTGACTGAATTCTTTATTCTCCGAATGGTTTATACAGGCGGCATCTTTATTTTATACTTGAACATCAATGTAATGTTCAGGACATGTCAATTGATGATGAGTTTATCTATGAATGACATTGCATTCTGAATGTAATAAAGATCATTAAATGGAATTAAAAATAATTTAATGTGGTCCACTTCTTTCCATACGTCTCAGAATATGGTTATCAATCTTGATTATGTGGCCGTGCTTTATTTATGAAAAATGTAACGAGATCACTTTCCTCCAACTTTTTTTCCCCTAAACAAGATGGAGACGGGGAATCTCCAAACCAAAAAAAAGCATGAAGAGGAAAACTTAATACAATTCCCCACAAATTGGCCCCAAAGAAGAGAAACTCTTGTCCTTCAATTATCGACCTATAAGTTGTTACCCATTTGAAAAATGTGTCTTTTAAGGTTTTGTTTTACGTGTGCTATTTATATCACATTTGGAATAGGCCATCGTAACAATCGTTTCTCGATACATTAATGTCACTTATGCTAATAAAATGCAATCCAAATTTTCATGTTCTATGTCATGATTGAGTTACATGACTTTGGCTTGCATGGTGTCTTTTTTAAAGGTGAGTCATATCACATGTGGGTGCGATCATTCCAACAATAATACAATCAATTCCATCAAACTTTCAAAATTAAGTGTGCTTGGGGCGAGAGTATTATTAGGATGGGTGACTTCTTGGGAAGTCTTTGTATCCAAGATCATTCGCTTCTATTCTCTCTTTTTTCCCTTCTAAAAAAGGTGAAAGTTGTGGTTTATTGTGGTGCAATGACGTTGTGTCTATATTGTGGGGTATTTTCCATAGGTTAGAAGCCTAATCAAAATGTACAAATGCCGTATTCAATGAAATGGACTAAATTCAATAGATATATCACAAGAGTTGTATGAATGTGTGTTGAAAATTGCTAGAAATGTACATTCTCCATGTTGGATACCTTGATCTTATATCATTCCATTTTCGAGGAACTTATATGTAGTTTAGTTTTCAGTATTTATCATGGAGTGATCAATCTACATGGTCATCTAGATTTTAGGAGTGGGATTTTATTATATTTGCTACTTTGTCAAAGGCGTCCTTTAAAAAAATAATTGATTTCTAGTATAGTTTTGAAAGGTTTCTTATTTTTGGGAAATTCCTAATGATATGAAATTTAAAATAAAAATATAAGATAGTAAAATCTATATTGTTCTTTGCCAACCAAGAAGAGAGTTGCATTTGTTGGGAATTCATAACATCTGTTGTTGTGAATAATTTCATATATCTCTCGGGTGCCAAGGAAATTACTCTTATGTTATGATTTATTTGTCTTATTGGGGTCCATAGAACTGCATTGAGTTTGATGTTCTCCGGCACTGTTTGGAAATGGGTTTCAGGTGTTTTTTGGGTTTATAGCAAACAGAACTTCTTAATTAGATGCTACGAAATCTATTTGCAAAAAATATGGTCAAAAGCTAGCTTTTTTTAATAATCGGTGGAGAGGCAGCTTCCTACCAAATCAGTTTTAAACCAGCTTCTTGGGAAAAGCCAAAGCTCAAGCCCCGCCAAACGGGGCCTTAGAAAGCTTTTGAAATTTTAGTTGCGGCTCTCTGGATAAGTCAATTTTTCTGAATTAATTTCTAAATCTTTCATTCAATTGAGTGCGTACAATTATCATTTTTCATTTTAATTTATGGACCGTGTCTTAGAAAATTACTTCAAATAGGTGGGGATGATGTTTAAATGCACAAATCAACTATTCTTTTGACTAAAGGTGGGAGCACTCTTGTAACTTATTAGCATTGGAGGTAAACTATGAATGCCTGACCTCCAAATCCAAATAATATAATTTAAAAAAATATATAATCATCACCTCAGTTAATCAAGGAGAAAAGCGAGAAAGAAAGAGAAACAAACATCACAAGAACGCCCACAAAAGCGACAAACTTATCCCTACTATTCCTAAGCAAATTAACTATTATGTTGTGAATTGCAATTTTGAATGGGTTCAGCTCCTTGAACTTACTTTCTTAAGGAGTTAGCAATTGTTAGCTTCCTTGACATCGAAGAGATGTGGAATTTCTTTTGGGATAGAAGGCATAAAGGAGATCGTAGCAATGAAGCTAAATTTCTATGGCTCATTCCTCATGCGGTTTGTTGGTGTATTTGGTTATCTCGAAACGAAAGAATTTTTCAAAACAAAAGAGCGTATGTGGAAAATACATGGGCTCTTATTTCATATACACTAAGAGATTGGGTGAAGATGATTCTTCAAGTCGAAAATTCTATGTCCATTATGGGTCTTTCTTGGTTCATGAGGAGTTGATTTTGTAATCTTTTGAATGGGAGGTTATTCCTATTCAATTCTTTTTTTCTTTTCTTATTTGGAAATCCCTCGTCTCCTTTTTGTTCGGGGGCTTTTTATTAAATAAAAGTTCCTATCTCTATTAAAAAAAAAAGGAGTTAGCAATTGTAGGAATGCTATGAAATTGGAGACAGTGGTGTGGGTCAACTTAAAATAATTGAGAATGTCTTGAATTTTTATTAATATCAAATTGAAGTTAATTTAGAATTGGAATTATTTTTTGCTTACACATGAATTGACTCCAACCCTGAGCTTTGCAAGACTCCTAAAGAAATTTTAATATACTATATTGAGTATAAAGTTGTCAGAAACTCAAATTAGCGTTGCATGCCTAAATATGCATTTAGATGTTTGTTTACATCTATTTACAGGGAAAACCAGTGAAGCAGCTCTGGGTTGGTTGCATTAGTTCATCTGTCACAAAGGAACAGCTTGAGGATGAATTTAGGAAGTATGGAAAGATTGAGGATATTAAACTTGTCCGGGATAGGAATTCTGCACTGGTTGAATATTACAAAATAGATGATGCTGTAGCTGCTTTGAAAAATTTGAATGGCAAGCATTTATGGGGAGAGCAACTACGAGTAGATTATCTGAGGTCGCAGCCTTCGAGGAGGGTATGTCTGGAATTTTGCTATAGTTGTATTGTTCTATTTTTTTAGCAATAGTCATGTATTTTAACTCGTCTGAACAATATATTTACCTTGCATGATAGGATTGGGCTGACCATCATGAGTCAAGGGATGGACACTTTAGTAGGAAAGGCTTTGCGGCTACAGATTCATGGGTGCCAACTGATACTGGGAGACATCATCCTGAATCATCCCAAATTGGGTCTAAAAGGATTTCGGTAAATTTTTTTACTGTGATCTCATGGAGCTATATCATCTTTCTTTGATTTAATTATGTCATCTTCTATTTGAGTACATCTTAGAATTTGATATTGTTGTTGGAATTCATGTAGAAATTGTCTCTAATCATCTTATTCTCTTGTCATCTTTGCATTGATCATCAGCAGTCTGGAGGGCGAAAATCTGATGGTCAACCAAGCAAGGTTCTATGGGTAGGATATCCTCCCTCCATTCAGATTGATGAGCAGATGCTTCATAATGCTATGATTCTGTTTGGTGAAATCGAAAGGATCAAAAGCTTTCCAAATAGGCATTATTCCTTTGTAGAATTCAGAAGCATCGATGAAGCTCGGCGAGCTAAGGAAGGCCTACAAGGTCGTCTTTTCAATGATCCCAGAATAACTATCATGTTCTCAAGCAGTGAGATAGGCCCTATAAAGGACAATCCATCTTTTTACCCGGGGATCAGGGGACCTAGGCCTGACATGTTCTTTAACGAGTCTCCATATGGACACATGGATATTTTCGGTCCAAATCAAGTAATGGCACCAAACCCTTTTTCTGGTCCTCATGGACCCAATAATATGAGTGGACCTAATATGCCAATTAGGCCCTTTGGACCACAG
The DNA here is from genome assembly GCA_030737845.1 of Acorus calamus. Classification (NCBI taxonomy): domain Eukaryota; kingdom Viridiplantae; phylum Streptophyta; class Magnoliopsida; order Acorales; family Acoraceae; genus Acorus; species Acorus calamus. The sequence goes on from CM060873.1 coordinate 1,132,540, forward strand.
GGGTTTGACCCTCATCCGGGAGCAGGAGATATGTTTAACGACATGGGTCCAAATTGGAGAAGGTTATCCCCTGGACCAGGGATGCTCCCTTCTCCTGGACCAGGCATGCGGCCATCTATCAGACCCGCATGGGATGGGCTTGACTCTAGGGAATCGAAGAGATCAAGAATCGATGGTCCTCCCACCCACGATGATTCCCCCTTTCCTGGGAGAAGGTTGGATAACCAGGGCATAATTGACCCCTATGGTGTTCACCCACCTGATAGGAGTTCACCAGGTTCACTTGCTAATTTTCATAGTCAAGGTCGGCAGAGTCCTATTGGTGTTCCAAAAGGCCCAACTGCAGGGTTTTCATCCCATGTAGAGCAGCATGAACCTCATGATGTTGAATATTGCTGGCGTGGTGTCATTGCTAAAGGTGGATCTCCTGTTTGCCGTGCACGATGTATAGCAGTAGGGAAGGGCGTCGACTCCCCACTGTAAGCTTGCTTGTGTACCCATCCAGCCTTTGACTTTGCTTTCTCATCAGTATTTACCTTTAGTTGTGCTAATGTTGAATTTGACTTGCTACTTTTACAGTCCTGATGTGGTCAATTGCTCGGCTAGAACAGGGTTGGATATGCTCACAAAACACTATGCAGATGCCATTGGTTTTGATATGGTTTATTTTCTACCAGACAGTGAGGATGACTTTGCTTCCTACACAGAATTTCTGCGCTACCTATGTCTGAAGGACCGTGCTGGCGTTGCAAAATTTGATGATGGAACTACATTGTTTTTGGTGCCTCCATCAGACTTCTTAACCGATGTTTTGAAAGTTTCTGGCCCAGAGCGTCTATATGGTGTGGTTCTTAAATTGCCTCATCAGCCAACTAGTGCACCGGTCCAACAACAGTCACAACCCATTCCTCCACAGCCATCACAGTACATTGAAAGGTTTCAGCCACCTCATTCTCAACCACCTGGTTACAGTCTAGCTTCTCAGGGCGAGGATCAAGGCTTGCACATGGATTATCAAAGGGCCTCACAAGACAACACAATTTCTCATCTTGGGCATGGGAATGCCCTTCTAAACCATTCTGATGATGCCCGCACACTGCAGTCTATCCCACCAAGTCATCCTAGCAATCCTCTTGCTACTTCCCAGGCTGAAGTTTCTCTGACTCCTGAGCTTCTCGCTACATTGGCATCCATGGTTCCTGGAAATATGCAACCTTCAGCAACTAGTGCTGCCCAATTACCTATTAGTTCTTCAACTAGGCCAACTTCTCTTCCTGCCTATGGAATGCCTGATAAAGTTATGGCACCACCGGGTTGGAGGCAAGAAGATCAAGTTGTGGTATCTGGTGCTATTCATCAGGTGCCCATTCAACAACCTCATCAGATGGGCCATCCATTTAACAACCTGGATGCACATAATTTAGGGTATCAATTTAATTTTCCAAATAGGCCAGAGCATTCTGGAGCTGTTATGGTAAGCACACAAAATCTGGACCACCCCGCCTTGAATGTTCAGCAGGCTTCCACCATTCCCAATAGGTCATCTATTAACCCAGTCGTTTCTCAAGGTGGACAATTTGCTGTCCCACAGCCTAGTCCAAAGTATCAGCTTGATTCATCCCTGGGTTCTCAGAAGAATTACCCAGTGCCCCATGCAACTGACACTGCTGTGGGGCTCTTCCATTCAGCAGGCCTTCAACAACCACCAAACCATGCTACATCTCAGACTCAGATTGGGAATACAACCCAACCTCAAATGCCTTTACCATCAGGAACTGATAAATTGAAGCCAGACATATCTAATCAGATGCAACAACTGCAGACAGCTCTTGCAAGTTCTGTTCAGGGCAGTTCTGAAGAAGAGCTTAATAAAAACCAGCGATACCAGTCGACCTTACAGTTTGCTGCAAGCCTGCTCCTTCAGATTCAACAGCAACAGCAAGCTAATGCTCAAACTGCGCAGGGATCTGGAAATCAGCAGTGAGCGATGAAACTCAGGTATTTTTTTAATGCTAATAATAGTTTATCATATATTCTGCAAAATCTGATGCAATTTCTTGGCAGTATAGAAATACAGAAACTTCCACCTCACTAACTGTTGATTATCACCAATGCACTTGGAATACTAGACATGCACTTACAGTTTATCACAGTTTCAAGGTGATATGACACTACCCAAGGAGGCTTTGGGGCCTCAGTGAGCCTAGGTGTTTTAAGTAGTGGCCTGGTTTGCTAGAAGTTAAAAACACAGATCCTCGAATACCCATTCCTTGCTTTTCTGATACCATGAGTGTGGTGCATGCCAAGATGTCTTAGAGAGCAAGTGTGATGGAAGAAACCCGTATTTTCATTCATTTAGTCCCTGTTTGGAACGAGTATAACCCCCCGGATAACCCCGGATAAGTATTTGGGGGTGTTTGTTTACCCCGGATAACCCCAGATAAATTATGCCAGAATAAACCTTGATAAAGTGGTATAGGGATTCCAATCAACCCCTAGAATAAAAGTTATCCTAGGTTATTCCACCTAAAGAATATGTGGGCCTACTGTCAAATCAACTGTTATCACCTCTTATAAATCACCTGTCAAATCAACTATCATTAATTTTTTACCTTTTATAAATCCTTATCCATACTTTATTCACATTTTACCCAAACAACAAAACATTTATTCTTACGTTTACCAATGAAAATAATTCAAAATACAACCAAATACAAAATCACTTTATCCTTATTTATACTCATTTATGCTTGGATAAATCTATACCCTAGAATAAAAACTATCCCCGTTCCAAACGGGGGCTTAGGATTGAATGGGAATAGATGTATTTTTATCTGGCAGTTGAGATTTGGGTTTTCAACTTGTTTGATTAATAGGTGATTATCTAAGGTGCACCAAGCGATGTTTAGGTGTGCTTAACATTCAAAGTGATGGCTTAGTCTAGCCCTCGGTACACGTAGGCTAATGTTTTCTATGGAGCCTTGCTGCATAGGTGATGCCAAGATGTGACCTAAGCATGACAACCATTATACAACATTACATTTCGCTTTCGAGTATGACAATACTTGTTTTGCTGTGTGTTAAAATGCCATAGCTACTGTTAGGCAACCTGGATTGGAGCACATCCTGGGAGGTTAGCGGTACGAGGAATTCTGAATGCAGTGAGCAATGACTATTCTTTTTGCCTGAAAACTGAAAAGAACAAAAGTTGGCCATCAATTTTGTAAGACGTTATTTGATATGAACTTCAACTTGAGCCATTGTTTCTCATGAAGATGGAATGATCTATTCAAGTATAGATAATCTGGCATGTTTGAGATCTTCAACAGATGATGACTGTGGGCCGCATCACCTTCCACATATCTGATAGTCGGAGTTTAATTATACTGTGTGCTGATGATTGGATCATTGTTAGTGCTAAATGGAAGAGGGATGCATTAAACCACAGGGGATGGCCTCTTTTGATCCAGTTACATATTATTATATTAACACCTTATGAATATTCTTAAATGCTGATCACCATAGTAATATTTTACCCTAGTGTGATTTTTCCAAAAGGGGAATATGAGGAATATAAAGTAACGTTTGAGACCATTTATCATATTGTTGGGAAGTTTCATTTGAGATCTTCAAATGTTATATTGAGGCTCTTCATTTGATACTGCGTCTAAATGAACTGCATCTAGAATGAAGTGGATGGCTATGGAAGAAAGTTGAGCAATTCCATGCTTCTAGGAGTTGAATTGCTTGTCTGAGGTATAAAAAATTTGTTCTGTAGCATGTCGTGCTCAGAATATGTTATGGTAGAGCTTCTGGCTGTGGGTAGAAGAAACTAGTTTCATTGAAGGTTTGCTTTGGGCAACTCCGTCCTTGCCAGTTACTTTTAGTTGTGGAACATATGATAATCCCGAGGTCATTTAAACTTGGGATTAAAAGGAAACGCAATGATTGTCACTTGATGTTCAGAAACACGTTTTTGGGTTAGCTTTATAGTATTTTTTTGTTAAACTCTAGTTTTAAGTTGATTGCTCTTATACTATAAACAACATCACATATTTTGCAGATATTTTTTAGGATGGGTTCCCTCTTTTATATGTGATTTCTGCCAATTTTGCTGATAATATGGTTTAGAACTGCATCTATGCAGATTGTCTTTTTAGTTGTTGGCTTAGGCTTACTCACTGCATATATTATTATATTCAACATTTATGGTATATATTGTCAGGTTTCACCCATTATTAGTAATAATAATATTATATATGCTTCTCCCACTCAGCTGCCATTGTTTCTTATAGTTTTGATGCTGAATTTCTTTTCTTAGTATATATTATGTAATTTAATTGATAATAATCTTATAAGTAAAAGTGGATGTATTGTGCTCTTTTGTTTTGGTGGAACCTTTGTATATTTAGTCATGAATGTTATATATGTGGTTGATTCTCTTGTTTTAACTCCTCATATTATTAGAAATTTTAATTGGTTCTTATAATAAATTGGGTTGAGATTTATTATGTTAGTGAAAAATTAGTGAATTGATTATAGTGAGATTAGATAATAGATATGTTTACCATAATCATTCCATTAACTAGGTTTATGAGCAACTCCTCAAAACGGTGAGGCAAATTGTGTGACACATGAAGTCAACCGATTGACTATTTTGTTACAATTCTAATAAAAGTTGAAAGACTTGAGCCATTTTACATCCCCTTTTTGAAAATAAAGAAAACCTGAAGGTTACTACAGGTTTGCTATTTCAAAAGCCGGGTTTTGTAATTTGATAAAATATACACCCCTTGTTTCCGGCAAATTTAGATGGTATTATCAAATTGAGGTATTAGATTCATTGAATGATTTGTTCTCCACAACAGTTCTCAATCACATATTCAATACCCCATCGCGTGCTTTTGTACTTAAACAAATTGTATGAACTTCGTGCCATGCGAATTTAGGTAGAATGATCAAACGCTAGCACCGGACTCACTGAGTTGTACTCCATCCCGCTTTGGTTTCAATCTCAAATACCCTCATTTCGTACGATCTAGCATCAAAACTTGCTGAACGTGACCGTATAGGTTTCAGAGTAATACAGGTGATCTTCCACACCCTTGTTCAGAATTCGACAGTTTTTAGTTCTGCACATAAATTTCAAATGACTAGGACATAAAATGCAAAGGATTCTCGATCATTCGGTGATGCTGAACTATTAAACAAAATTTGCAGAATGCGTTACTGAGAGGGACAATTTAAAGGATTCATGCTGATCTAGCATCATGCTTGCCGAACATGTCTGTATCTAGGTTTAACCAGGGTAATATAATTATAGAAACAATTGCCCCATATCCTTGTTCTGACTTGTTTAGTTATCCAGCCCATATTTTTATACGATATAAATTCCGACGACTCGGACATAATAAATCTACTCCTTGGGTGATGCTGAACTTTTAAGCACTATAAAAAGATGGCTCTTAGGGGCTTCTTTCATGAACACTAATAGAGAATTGAATGACCCATTCTTGACAGGCTTCCTCGTTTCAGCCACTTGAACATATAAATGACTATTATGTTAGTCATCAATCATCATCGGCAATTGATATGTGCATTCAACACAATAGTCTTCAAATAAATACTAGTAGTCCTATGATTAGCTTATGAAATTTATGATGTATAGTAACAAAATAAAATGTTGTACCTTCATGTTACATATAATGAATAGTCTTCATACTTGTACTCGTACTCAGATGAATACGGGATGAAAGTAAAAGTAGATGGTTAATATGGCAGACAATTGACATATTGCAGGCTTTGAAGTATTGATAATAAAAGACGCAAAGCCGATTAACGTGAACTTTGCTAACACTATATTGGAGTTCTGGCTTTGTTTATTTAGCTGACAAAATTAGTTTTATAGCAAATCTCACCATTTCTATCTACACCAGGGTCATATTGGGTTACTGGATCCACTTCTACCCTATACGCCACCTCTGCGACTATTTGATTTTAGGTTAGATTTCGGCTTACAATTTAAATAAACCATTACATATATTTCTAATAGGCTCTTTCGAAAGAGTCAACAATTGACTGAATGAATTTTTCTAATTTTTTTAACAAATTGTTAAATTCATTGCAAGATTGAAGTAGCTGCGAAGGGTGAGATGCTCCTAATCTTTTTTTTATTTTTATTTTTTATGTATATACTTCACTCATAAAAACAATGAGGTATACACTTTAGTAAACTATATATCCCCTTTTACGCTAAAAAAAGAACATCTCACCCTTTACGCAATATGAAGTGTATACACTGGTTTAGATTTCTTATCTTCTCGGAGTGTCATTCCTTGATTTTTGTTTTTGTTTTTGGAGTAATATTTATCACAACGTTGACATAAAAATATAACAATTCCTAGATGAAGGCAGCGCAACTTGCTTATCCCGTTATTCTCTTATTTTTATTTTTTTTCTTAAAAATGTGGGGATTCTGATTGTTTCACTGCTTTTCAAATTATTATTATTTTTTTATCTGCAAAAAAATGCGTGTTGTCGAAATCGTTTGGATTTACGTTTAAGTAAGGCAAATTTTATACTCCTATGACAGATCCAACAAACTATAGAGTTCGTGCATTGTTAACTGAATTCGTGTAACAATTACGTGTTCCTGTGATATTATTCTTCCTGTTATTCCGACCATATGCATCTGTTCGCGGTGTAAAACACTGACCATCACTTTGTGGTGCTGAATCTCACTAAAATTTATAATTTCAATGTAGGTTTTCCTTAAAAAAACAAAACAACAAAGATCACTGATGTTGGGTTCACTCCACAAATGGAGGCTAGTGAATGAAGAAACCAAGAAAAAAAAAATTTGCCCAAAAAAATTCAAGCAAAGAAGGTAAGGTCAACTTCAAAGCAGACAAATATCAGAATCATCAGAAGCGGTTGTTGTTCTATAGACAAATATCAGAATCATCAGAAGCGGTTCTATGTCTTTCTTTTGATTTTATGCATGACATGCTTTGAGACTGTTGTGTATCAGTGTCTTGAATTAACCTTTTTATTTTATAGGCTTTCTTCCCACTCTCTTGGTTTCCCCTTCCTTGGTTGGGGTGTGGGATATTAGTCTTTTTTTTCTTTTTTATTATCAGATTTATGATGATGAAATTTTTTGACTACTTATCCGAGTTATATGAATAACTAATCTAGATATCAAGTCATTTTTCTGGCTGTGTTTCTAATTTTTTGTTAAAAAAAAATGTAATAATAATTTTTTTTTGTTTTTAATTGATTATATGTATTCAAGTAGTGGATAAAACATGAATAAGATGTTGATAAATATTTATAAAAAATGAAAACATGAGTTGACATGTTTATTTATAAGAGATAATGATGGGTGATTTGATTTGTCACCCCTATGTATCATTAGAATAATTTAAGATTATGGAAGTTTTTGACAACTTATCCTAGTTAATCCGGGATGAAGATATCAAGTCATTTTTTGTTTCTAAATTTTTATTAAAAAATATAGTGATGAAATTTTTGTTATTTAATTTATGATGTATAAGTGGTGGATAAAAGTGAATGACGTAAATAAAAATTTATAAAGAATAAAAAAATAATTTAACACGGTGATTTGACTTGTAGGGGTCTAATGGTTTAATCTTATTTCACATCTGAAAGTGTGCATATTTGACATTCATTTTTCATTTAAATTCATAGATGTCTAACTACTTTTATATAAAGTATATATACAACTTATCCTATGCGGACTGTCACAGGTGTAGTCCTTTTTTTTGTTTTAAAAGCAAACCTAAATCAACACTAGCCCTAAATCAATGCCATTTCGATCTTCTTTTTCATCTACAACACTAGACACCTTCTTCACCGACTTCTTCTTCTTCGATCGACGACACTCAGACCTTTGGCTTCTTCTTCTTCATCGACAACACTCCTCTTCATCGACTTTTTCATCATCGACGAAACTCTCTTCTTCACAAGACTTCTGATTTCTTTCTCACTGCTCTCTCTCTCTATCTCTTTGTTCCCTCTCTCACTGATTTTTTTCTAAATAATCTTCCGAATGGGACACTCAATGCATTTATTGATTTATGCATCGTGACCGGCACCTGTGTTTTTATTTGGGTTTGCAATTGTGATGTTTTTTTTATTTAGTTTTTATGATTGTGAGTTAGATATGTTTTATAATAAATGATTTATGGTTGAACTTTTGAGTGTCTTTTTTGGTTATTTTTTTTATTTATAAAAATTCTTAATTTCTTGGATGTATATGTTAAGTTGGTGATCTAAAATATCTAAGATGCATTCTTTACACTGTGATAATTTGGTTAGAATAGAACTTCTTGTGTGTCTTTAAAAGATTATTTGTATATGTCTGTAATATGTATATATGTTTAGAAATTATATTTTTATTAATAAAAATGTACAAAACCGTGTATACTCTCGCATATCACATATATTCTGTGCGGTACTCTAACCACATAAAAATCACAGGAACATTGATCCTAAGTAATATTTTTTTATAAAAAAATCTCAACCATGGGAGTTTTTTTATTTCTTTCTCTAGATAAAGTGAATAGAATATGAATGAAAATATGCAAGCGCGCCATATCACTTATGTCCTCACTCACACTCATATATTTGGTATTTTAAAACATACAAATTATAGGGAAAAGTCCATATAACCTCTTATAAATAGGCCTGTCAACGGGTCGGGTCCAGACCCGGACCCGACCCGACCCGGACCCGATTACACGTGTAATATACCCGACCCGATTTGGACCCGACCCGAGTTGGACCCGACCCGGCGGACCCGAACAAACAAACGGGTCGGGTCCGGGTCCACCCCGCCCCGACCCGTTGGACCCGAGACCCGATTGTTTTATTAATATATGCTCATATATTATAAGACTATTAGTATTAGTTGATACATAATTTTTTTTCTTACTTAACTTATGTTTGTATCCATAAGTTCATAAATCATAATCATAATGCCATAACATTTTTTTTGTTGTGTTGATTTTACAACTTGCAAGAATTTGATTATTTAATATGTAATAAACTTAGTAATGTATTGTCATCGGTTTGTTTTGGACAATTATCTTATTAGCTTTTGAATTTGTATAATTAATTAGTTTGTTGCATGATTTATGTTTATTATTTTAGTTAATATGTTAATGTTTATTGTTTTGAATGTTTTTTAGGTTAATATTGTTTTGAATGTTTGTATAATTAGTTATCTTTATTGTTTAGGTTAATATGTTTTTTATGTTAGTAGTTATTGTTTTGGATATTGTTTAATAATTCATTTACTTTTTTTGAATTGTATAAGATTATATTCAAACATAGTCTCATTAATAATAATGTTTTATACAAAAAAATTCAAATAGAATGATAAAGCAAACAAATATATGAGATCTTCCTCTTTTTTTTTTTTTGCCAACCATCCGGGTCGGGTCGGACCCGGACCCGACGGGTCCGGGTCCGGGTCCACATTTCCCTGGACCCGTCGGGTCTTGCCACGGGTCGGGTCCGGGTCCACCTCGACCCGACCCGGACCCGACCCGTTGACAGGGCTACTTATAAACGGTCCAAAATTCATATAAACTCTGGCTTTTCTTGAAATCCATCTAACCCCCCCAAAATCACCTATATAAATCTAAATAGCTTCTTGAGTGAAATTTTTGCTGACAGGTGAGAAATATTATGTTTGATTCATCATGTCTGAAAACCCTTACAATGTGTTAAAAATATAAAAAATTACATATAAATGATGATTTTACCCCTCCATACAGGTTTTTAATACATTGTAGGAGATTTTTGATATATTGTGTTTTCCGTCAAAATTAGTCAAACTGAATATTTACATAATATTCATTATCTGTTAACAGAAGTTAACTCTCTATTTAGATTTATATAGGTGTTTTCAGAGGATTATATGGACTTCAGAAAAAGTCACGGGGTTATTTGGATTTCAGGCAGTTTACATGGAGTTATTTGAAGTTTTTCTAAATTATAATAAAACTTAATGGTTTATATAACAAAATTAACTTACTAGTTTTTCATATACAAGGTTGAGTAAGTTCATGAATATTTTAATATTTTACAGTTGTAGATACCTTAATTTTGATTGTCCAAAGAAAAGAAATTTACTTCAAGTAATATTGGAAATAACCAGATTTGTACATTTAATGAAAACTTCCTTAGAAACCACAACCGGAAACCCTAGTCCAACACTTAAAAAAATCTAAGCCTGGACAGGGCGGCTACATCCAAGTAGCCACCCATTCTCGGGCGGCTAGTTTCAACTAGTCGCCCTCCTAGCCGACATCAAACCGCTTCCCTGGATGAGACATAAAACAGCATTTAATGCTGATGATTGCGGATGTTTGTTGTTTTTAGCTGCCCCCTCTTAGCCGGTTCAACCCTAGTAACCGACCCAAGCCATCGTTTGTCAGAGATAAGATGTTTGACAGGTCATCATTGGGGTGGCTACTTGAGAGTAACCGCCCCTTAATGGGCAACTAATTTTAACTAGCCGCCCTTCACCTGAACATTGTCAGAAGAGTAGAAATTTAATGGGGGGTCAAATCAACCACTCTATTATCCAATTTGATTTATTGTCCAGTGGACACTCCCCTGCGTCTTTTTTACTATAAATAAGGGGCTTCCAACTCTTTTTCTACTCATCAACCATAATTCATAATTCTCAATCCATTACAACATCACCATTTCAAATCAATACATACCTTTCATTCCCAATCCCCTACCCTACATTACCACTTCAAAACCCTTGAGAGAGAAAGTGAGAGAGAAAGTCATTCCCGACACAAATCCACTCTCTAAAAACCCGGGTTAAACTTAGTTTAAACATCAGCCAAACCCAAACTCATTTCCTACTCAGGTTCTGCCCAAATTGAACCAGGTCCCAAGTAGCTAATCCAAACCAACCGTCTCCCACCAGGCGGTTACGTCCCACTAGCCTACACCCTAAACTCCAAATCTTCTCTAGCAAGTTCCCAAAACATAATAGGATTCCCGTTTTTCACCTCTGTGTATGGCACGCACGTGTCCCAGAGCGGAGACCCCACAAATTCTCCCACGAGGGCGATCAAATCCAACCAAACTTTTCCTGTTTTTTTAGAAAGCAGTTGGCGATCACAAACACCCTTGAATCCTCCTGAGTAGCTGCGGGCGCCTCAACAAGGAACGAAACTCCCACCATTCTTACGAGAGACAATTCGATCGAGCCTGCCAAGGCATGCACCGCACCCGAATCTCCAAAAAAACCCCCACACACGCTGTCACGCTGAAACCAAGACCGGAGGGAGGGAAGGAAAAACACTGCTTCCCGAAATCCGATACCGACAACAGTGGTATGGTTAGCTAATGAAATGTGACGAAATGGTCTAATGCCTATTTGAAAATAAGTTTGGATGCTCTTAGTTGTACGAATTTGGGTTTTTCAAACTCATTTTTAAATAGAAAAAAAAGAGCTACAATTTAATTAAAAGCTGAATATAATTCAAAATGATCAACAATTAGCTTTTCCATAATATGTTGAGAGACAACTTCATACAAACTCAATTTTAAATTCAGCTTTTATGATAAAACTAATATCCAAACCCGGTTTCCAATAGGACCTAAATGTCATTCAAAAGCTAAAAATCTATTCTTACCAAAAATTTAAAACCATCATTACTCTCAGTCATTTTTATAATTTAAAATACAATCATATTTATTTCATTAGATATGTAATGAAATGTATGCACAGTTAGATGACAATGTATATAACTCGTTAAATTTGTTCTTACATTTATTAAATTTGAGTTATTTTAACTCAAAAATAAAACTATATTTTTTTTTATCAAAATTTATCCATCATTAGTTTACTGTTTAAAAAATAAAATAAAAACAAGTGTGGTAACATTTTCCAAAATCTAAAAATAAAAATTCTAATCCTTCAATAAAGAGACTAACTGTTTCGCAACAAACCCTAAAAGCTAATTTTTGGGGTCACATCAATTCAAATACATTATCATTTAAAAACGAGCTTTGTTACACAGACCCCAGCAAATAGGCTCCTCCCACAAGCCCTTTGATGTGTCCAAAATCTAATTGGTTGTGTAGGTCCTTTTTGCAAAAGAGAAAAATAGTTAAATACCTTATTACCCCTAATTAAAACCCACCCCTCGTTTCACGTTTTGCCTCTTTTTCTGTTTTTTTCCACTCACAGCCATCTCTCTTGCCCATTCAAACACATTCCATTTAAATTTGGGTTTTGAAAAAAAATTTGAATTGAAAATCAGAGACCAAAAACCCCATTTTGTTTACAATGGCGAACAAATATTGATATTTTTTTCAAGAAATGATCTAAAAACAAAAGGGTTCTTCTGGAGGATTCAACTACAACAAAAACTGGGTATGTTACCTTTTTTTGTATTTCTGAAAACGATTATGTTGTTTTTGAAGATTCTGTGATTATTTTTTTTTCTAGTGTTTTTTTTATTCGAATAGATGCAAAATAAACCTGATTTTTTTATGAAACTCTTTTTTGGTTTTTCTGAAAACAACTCTGTTGTTTGTGAAGATCCTGTGATTATTTTTTTTTGAGTGTTTTTTTTAATTCGAATAGATACAAAATGTAACTGATTTTTTTATACAAAAATGTATGATTAACTTCTGTTTATTTTTGTTATTAAAATGTAATTGACAAAAATGATTACTGTAATAAGATTTCAGTTATATGTATTTCCATTTTTTGCTTAGTAGCTGATATGGGTATTGTAAACATGTAACCAATGTAACTCACTTTAAATAGTTTGTGGAGTATATAAGTGAACAACAAATGTAACTAACTATGATAATGTATTGGTCATGTAAATTTTTTATCAGTTTGTTTAATGTTACTATTATGATGAAGGTGACTATATTTGCAATGTAATAGATTGAGATTAACTAACTATTAGAAATAATTATCTGTGTTGAGTTGTTTAATAATAATCTCATCCTGAAATGTCACTTGTTGGCAATGAAACATTATCCTGTAAATTTATTTAGTTTTGTGTCTATATATGTCATGATTTATATTTCCTTAATCATTACATGTTTTTTTGTTATTGCTGTTATGCACAATGTACCTATCATTTGTACTATGTGACTATTTTATGTTAATGAAAATTGTTTTGTATTCATTTGTATCTAACTATTCAAAATTGTAACTAAACTATTCAAATGCAGGATGCAATGTGAAATAATTACCATTCAAATTATGATTGTATGTCCATCGTGAAGAAATACCAGCTACTATAAGTAGGAGTTCATTGAAGTTCATAATATCACACCTCATCAAAATATTTTTGAACGACGAGCCTAGAACATTTACAGAAGAGGATCATAGAGTTTCAACAATGCATTATGATGACTGATGTAGAGTGTATGATAAATTATGTATACAGATGAAAACAAAATATTTTCAAGTTTTTGTAGGTGTTTTTAATTTCAATTACATTTTGTAATCTTGACAAATTTTATGTCAAAAACATTGTTTGATTATTGGTAAAACATTATTTTGGTTTGGCAATTAATGTTAAATGCATTTTGCAAACATGTATTTGCTTAACATATTTCATCTGAAAATGTAACTACTTGTGTGTATCTTGTAACTAACGCTGTAAATAAATGTAGCTGATATTCAGGTAAATGTAACTTACTTCGATGATAATGTAACTGTGAAAATGACAAATACAACTGACTAAAACATCAAAAAGCATCCATGAAAAATTACATATTTAAGGGAATTCAATACAAGACATAAGGACATAAACAAGAAATCAAAACCCAGCATATTCAGCGGTTTCACCAGCATTCTGCAAGTTACAATTTTTTAGAGTTTTTCACTATCCTTACTTCCACAACAATGTAACTACGAGCAATGCCAAAACATTCGCTACGAGCAAACTGTTATAAAATAATTACACATCTTCTGTGTCAAATGTCATTCCAACACTTGTAGTAATTGCTTCTCCACATTGCTTCTTAACTTCAACAATAAAAATTTTCTACGGACTACAATTTTTAAAAAAAATGTAATTGAGTCCACTATATTTCCTATATTGAAATGCAAAAAAATATCAAATAAAAAAATGTACTGTTATAATCACTAGAAATCAGATAAACATAAAATTTTAAAAAACGAATAATGAGACTCATAGTTCCACTAAAAATCATATTAAGAGTCATTCATATTTTAGAATGGAGTTTTGTTTCAAAAAATACATTGTTCTAAAAACTAGTTAAATGTAACTAATTTTATTTACATTAAAAACAGTTAATAAGTTAGTTATATTTTTAAAAAGGGTATCCAAAAATAAAAAATAACGGAAGATAAAAGACAAAAAGAGATATATATAACTGATATTAAAAATGTTAAACAATTGATGTACCATGTTCAGAACCACATTTCACATAAAAAAACCACAATTAACATATAAAATTGAAAAAATTAAAAAAAATTGAAAAAACAATCATAATTAACATATAAAATTTAAAAATAAATCTATTTTTCACACGGTCTGAAATAATAAATCATATTTTTCATCCGAATAAAATCATATTCTGAACGACTTGAACAAAAAAAAAATCACACGAAAATGAATGGACAATTCAAAGGCTAAGACTTGACCAAGAGTTCCATCATAAAAAAATCACTTCTATATTTTTTTGAAAGAACAATTCAAAAGTTGAACTTCAAAAAAATGGAAACAACATATTTCAATGCCATTTGGATGATTCTAGTAATTAATTACCATCTCAATTTGCTAACCACCTGCATTAATTACGTTGAAAGAGATTAGAAATAATGTTTGAGGGTATAAACGAAAAATCACCTTATGCCATGTCATGGGGCTTATTTGAGGCTTACAAATTGGGGCTTGTCAATCATTTTCCTTTGGCTCCGTTTGGAAACACAGATTAAAAAGTAGATTTTGGAATAAAGCTGCTTTTAAGATGATTTTAGACCTTGACTTTTTTGTGATGTTTTTTTTTTAATTCAGGAATCAATATTTAGAAGGAGTTTAATGTTTGATAGAAAAAGTTGTTTTTCAATTCAAAAAATCGATTCCGACAAAAAATGTTCTTTTTGAGATTTTAAAAACACGGATTTCGATAGAGAAATTAAAAGGAATCCAGCTTTTGATTCTGCCGGAATCCCGACCCATTTGGCTACACAATTTTGAGATTTTAACTTTTCAAAAAGTAAAATCTACTCAAACCTCGTTATCAAATGGAGCCTTAAAAGACTGTAACCAAACATGTCAATTTAAATACATCCTCATTATTAGATTTTATATCTAAACTTTACCTCAAAATCTGTATTTTACAAAGCATTCATCATCATTACACCCTCAAATTATCTTCGTTATACCCTCAAAAGATGTACATCAAAATGCCAAATCTAAAAGCTGTTTTTCAAACTTTCTTTCCAAACGCTACCAAATTTCAACCGTTGATCAGGAATCCGAACCATCATCATATCGTCATCTGTTCTTCTCTGTGTATGAGAGAGAGAGAAGGAAGAGAGAGAGGTGACGGTGGAGATGGAAGGGTTGGGGGATCTGGTGGTGGAGCTGATCCTGTCGAAGATGGCTCCCACAGACGCCGCCACCTTCGCCTGCGTCAACCGCCGTTTCAGGGTCTGGGCCTCCGACGACAACCTCTGGCGAAGGTTTTGCTCTCTCGATCTCGATCTGAAGTCCCCCATAGACCCCCTCGGAAGCCCATGCCCCTCTTTCAAGGTAACCTACGAATAAAAGAAGGTTTTTTTTTATGTTCCATCTCTGGTTCTGCTTCAGTTGATCGGCTGAAATGGTTGTTTTATTGATGGGTTTTGGAGGGTTTTTGTTGTTTTTACAATATGAAATAGAGATTTGGATGTTGGGTTTTTTGAAAGATTTGATTTTTATGGTCAGAGAAGGTGTGAGAAGAAATGATTATTAGCTTCTGCTTGAGTTGCATAGGTAGAATGGGTGTTTGATTGATGGGTTTTGGAGAAATTGATATGTCTTTTTCGATATTGGATAGGAATTTTTTGGTTGTTGTTGTTGTTGTTGTTTTAAAATGAAATGATTTTTATGATTAATTTGAATTCTCAGCTTGACTGTGTTGAGTTTCAATGAAAAGTTGAAACTTATACATGTACCAATAATGTGCATTTTTTTTTTGTTAGGGAAAATTTGGACCATTTCTTGATTTGTGCATGTCATCATCCTTGCAAAGGGCCATGCTAATCTTCTTTGTATCATTCCAATTTTATCGGATGTCCCGAAGGACAATAATAATATGTACGTTGATTCATAGAACAAGTTGAAGTAGATATGATAAACTTTTTAGTGAACCCATACAAACTACTACAATGGTTTGGCCTAGGGAGTTTCATTATTGAAATGGATCGCTAGATTCCAGCCCTATCTACACCTACAATGATCCTATGTAAGAAAAGATTTTTTTTTCCATTTTCCAAATTTAGAACTTTGCATTGAAAGGAATTCCGTTCTAACAGGTAAATGCTCACTACCTAATTAGACGAATCAAGTGTTTTTAGATCTTCTCATGTCTTGTAATTTGTGCTTATCCCCACAATATTCATACTTCTGAATGCTTTATTTGTGGTGGTTATGAAGAAAATAATAAGCTTCTAAATGTTTGTCTCCTCCTTCTTTTGGCATATATGTGCAGATAGCATACAAAGTGTGGCGTGAATCTTTTGGCATGTACCCATGGTCCCTAGTCAAGCGAACTAAGAGGTGTTGGGCCGTCATAGAGACTTGGTTGGCCACCAATTTCCCGGAGGTCAGAAATACCCTTCGGAAGGGCGCCTCCGAAAGAGAAATAAAGGAGGCTGAAGAGAAGCTAGGTGTTAGATTACCACCACCCACGAGGCTGCTATACCGGTTTCATGATGGGCAAGACTTAAAATTTTTGGAAACCGAAGATGCTGCAATCTTGGGGCTTATAGGGGGCTACTGGTTTTATAGCCAAGTTGCAAATGTGTACTTGCTTCCTCTAGCACAAGTAGTGTTAGATACAAAAAAATTTTCTGAACGTCGCTTCGCAAGTCAGTCCAAATGTGTAATTGTGGCCTCTTCCTTTTATGATAGGAAATTGTTTTTTCTCAATTGTTGCAGTGGCCACCTCTATGTGGGCACAAGGAACCTGTTTGTTGATGGGGATATGATACCCTGTGTTCCTCAACTGCTAGTGAAATGCGAAGGTGTTGAGGCACATGATGCAATGTTGTTGTGGCTGGAGGAGCATGGTAGGCGTCTGAGGGATGGTGTGATTGGGATTCGTGAGGAATGGGATTTGAGGATTATTTGTCAATTTCCTGATACAGCACCTGCTTGTTCCACTGCGGTGACTAATGGTGTTCAGGTATAATGCCTATAACCACATCTCCTTATTTAATTATGACAAATATAGAGATCCTGAACATTCATATCATCACTGTATATATTTTTTTTATGGACAGAAGTTTGTCCATGGTTAAATCTCTCTCTTCATCGTTAAATATGTTCCACCCATTATTGGTGATATCCTCACTTCTTCCTATGAAATGTCATCAAGAAGAAATTCTATGTAGACGAGGGAGACCGTAATTTCTGCATGCAATCATAGACAGTTATTTAAATCCATACTCAGTTTGAAACTGTTCAAGCAAACTGTAATGAAACTCTGGGGAAAAAAAACATTGTAAAGAAGGTTTTGTTAAGGACAAATTTTATGTAATGTCAAACTTGAAATTGTTATTGAAATTACTGACATGGCTGCCATGAGAAATTTGCTTATAGTGGTTGTCACACCAAGCGTGTCAATGTGGATTTTATGGTTGGTACACGCAACCAGACATGGCATATTGTCCAAAATTTGTCTTCTTTGATAAAACACTGTTAATGGGTTTTTTGTAATGACAGAAATAGATAGATTTTTTTTTTTTTGATGGAAAGGTAGGCATTAGCCTTAATTTTATTAAGAAAAATATATAGATGTGGAAATAGATAGATGTTCATATCTCTTGATTATGTTGATATGCTAAATGATAACATCCACTTAGAAAAAAATGTCTGTTACATGATATGTTCTTCAAATAACTTGAATGGTCATACAAGGTACTGGCATTTACTTTCAAATAATTATTTTATGCACTTCATAAGTAATTTTTAATGGGGCTTTCCAATATTGTTTCATCCTTTCCAGGTGCGTGCTTCTGCTGTTTTCGTTCCCGAGACATCTGGTCCTAAAGACGAGATCGATGATAAGTACTGTTTCGCGTACTCGATCCGTATGTCTCTCCTGTCTGATGGTTTGATTTTAGATGGAATGTACCACTCGTCGTGCCAACTCCAGTCCAGACATTGGATCATTCGAGCCGGGGATGCTGTTGTAGGGGACGTAAAGGGAGAGGCTGTGATAGGAAAGGTAAAGTCCGAAGTTCATTCATGTTTTGATCTCTTATTGGAAGTTCACTGAGCAAGTTAGTTGGTTGTTTATAGTTAATGAATTCATCATCTCATCATGATCATGAACTGTTTATTGGGGGGAGGCTATTCCATGAGGGAAAACTTATTCTTAGCTTTTTCATCATATATTAAGGCTAAGGCTGTGCTTGGATGTGCGAGCTTGGATGTACGATTGAAACATTGAGATTTTTAGAATCTTGTGTTTCAAACTTAATTTTTGAAAAACGTTGTTTTGTTGATGGTGGTTGAAAAAGCTAAACACTGAAAATGTGTTTGGTTCTGCGTTGGGGAATCTTTAACTTTTCAAATGCAAAATCTAACCAAACACTGATCGAAATGGGGCCTAAAAATAGATAAGGTAATGTTTTGTTCTACAAAAAAAAAAAAAAAAAGAAAGAAAGAAAGAAAAAGGAATAAAAGAAAAAAAATGTTATCACTTTTTGAAATCGTGAGACAACTCCAAACTACCTCTTCTTGAGTCCTTGACAGGTTGGTAGAGATCTGGGTCGAGTTTTATTTTTGCTGATAGGAGAAGATTTAACCAGGAAAAAAATACTCTTGCTGACCTTTTTTGGATTTTTACATGTATACCCATCATAAAGTCCAAAAAACCGTGGGTCTGAAACGACCCATATACCCATATGGGCAATTGTGGTTGGTTCTAGTGATTTTTGTGATTTTATTTTTATTGGAGGACATTTTGTCTTTTCACAATGTACGGTTACCCTAGGTAAGCATGGTTGAGCTAAGATTAGAAATGGTGTATAATGGAGGGGCACAAATGCACTGGGTTAATTTTTTCAGAGGTATTTTGGCACTATGATTTTTTAACATGGGGAAAGTTGAATTATATGAGGGATGCAAAAATCCTTTTTTTTTGTAGAGATAGCAATTCTATGTTCTTTCTAAAAATATGACTTATAAAGTTCAATTGCCTTAGTTGTGACTAACGTATATGAGTACAGTATCCTCTCCTTGCTCCCAACGAGGGAGAATTCGTTTACCAAAGCTTTCGATGATGCCATCTTCGACCGGTTCTATTGAAGGCTCCTTCACATTTGTCCCTGGCAGGTACTACTCTACATAAAACTATGGAAAATGTTGCATTCAGCCTCATTTGTAGCCCGCAAATGTTTTGATTTTTTTTTGAAGTATGTATTTGGCTAATGAAATACTTTCTTTTATAAAAAGTGAACAATTAAATGCATATATATTTTTATGTTTTTCACAACAGGGCATATAATGAGATATTGAAGTATACACAGTGTTAGGCATTCTTTTAAACACTAAATTAGTGATGTGATTATTAAAAATGGGACTGCAAAACATACTGAGTGTATCAAACTTGCTTCGAAATGTTGTTGCCAATGACAATTCATGGTTGCAACCTTCTTTTACTCATATTTCACCAAGGATGATCTTTCATTATCTAGTTTAGATTTTATTTTTATTTTTTTCATGAGATCGCGTGGTTTATTTTAACTGATACTTTACGATGTCCTTCCTGTTGCAGGATAATGAGCCCGAAAGGCAGATTGTTCGAAGTGGAAGTGGCGCCATTCCCTCTTGAAGTGCCTGGCTACATATTCTGATAAAAACTTTGCTACATATTCTGATAAAAACTTTGGTGTGGATTTTTATACCCTGAATGCGATGTTTTTTTCTTTTACAATACCGAGATACTGGATGAGTTAATGAAACAATGTGTGTAAATGTAAATAAAGCAGTCCTGGTATTCTTTTGTTACATAGATATTGCTCCACATTTTCCCTAAGAAGTCAGTTTTGTCTTTATGTAGGGGCGTGTCTGTTTTGCTTAGCTTTCCCCTGCAGAAGCTTAAGCTCACTTGTTCTGTTCCTCATCATTTACAGTTTTTTTTTTTCAGATATCCAGACTTGAGTGACATTTTCCTTTTTCTTCCTGAATATTAAACATTTATAAGTCTGTCAATTATCCGAAAAAATCTGAATCCAATCCAAATCCGTATCTGAAAAATCAGAATTATCCGATATTCGAAGATCCGGAGTGCGGATATGGACATCAGTCTATCTGATCCGAAAAATATCTGTATCCGATATATACTATAAAAATATATATATTTATCTTATATATTGTCCATTTTATTATCATGTATGATTAAACATAATGATAATATATTATAATACTATTAAATTTTCAATGTATGATATCTGAAAAAGATAATAAGCCTTAAAATATCAATTTTAATTTTGATCTCTCTCTAAAATATTACTTGATTATCCAAAATAATGTTAATATTCAAACATGTAAATTATCCGAAAAATATCCGTATCTGATCCGTATTCGAAGGGATCCGAATTCGAAAATTAATATCTGAATCCGAAAGTTAGGATATGGATATTAGTATATCCGATCCATATCCGTCCGATTGACAGACTTATTTATAAGCCCCATAAAATGGGAATACATGTGGATAAGTGGGGATAAAGCAAAAAAATATGTTTGGATGAGTGGGTATAACATGATATAGGTATATCAGAATAAATTTGTATAAAGTGATACATGGATTCCAACCAACCCCTGAAATTAAAATTATTTTAGGTTATTCTATACAAAAAAATATATGGATTCACTGTCAAATCAATTGTCATTACCTCTTATAAATCACATGTTAAATTTATCATTATTTTTTTACTTTTTATAAATCTTTATCCACACTTTATTCATATTTTATCCAAACAACAAAAACTTTATTATTAACTTATTATCAACGAGAATAATTCAAAACACAATCAAATACAAAATTATTTTATCTTTATTTATACTAGAATAGTCATAAACATCAGAATAACTTCATTCTATATCCAAGCAGGGGCTTAAGAATTAGACGATGAATGATCATGTTTGGAGACTTCAACAATTTCTACCACTGCCATTTTTTTTTTGAGTAAATGATAGGCATTCAACCTTCATTATATTAAGAAGAAATGGCCACTGCCACTGAAATAGATGTCTAACAGTAATTATTTTTATACCCCTAGTATTAGATACTAGAGAATTAGAGTAAAATAAACAAGAAAAAATGGTAAATAAGGAATAACACAGTTCAAAATTACATGAGTTTAAATATAAAAAAGTGCACATCAACCTATATTAACCAATGTGAAGCTTCAACCCCATGTTGTCCCCTGCTCATTTTAGGGGAATTGATATAATCATGAATCACCACATACAACACTGATATCTGCTGAATGTGTCTCATGAATCATTCATTCATTCATTATATGCGACATCGGCCACAGATGTGTCCATGTCGTTGAGCCCCAGCTCCTCGTTCTGCTCCCAAGACCTCTCGTATTCTTCGACTGATACAATGCAACCCCCAGAAAATAAAAAAATATTGGTCCGGTAGTTAGTTTTATGAACACATGAAAAATGTATGATGTAAGTGTTTTCAATGAAATGTAAAGATGGACATACATAAGAGCTGATGATCGTCTTCAATGGATTCAGTCACAGGAGAGATAAAGGAATTCGATAATGCGTCGTCAATAATCAAAGTCCAGGGCTCATCCACACTTAGAATCTGCAAATTGTGTGTCAGATGCATTGATGTGAAAAGATTTGAATAACATTAGGATGAGCCAGAGAATACCTTGGACAGTGCAGATTTAAAATCATCCCATCTTTTCCTTTTGCTATCATCAAGGCTGTCACCAAAAGTGAAGCCATGAACCCTCCCAAGATCTGCAAGTAAGATCTTTAGTAATATCATATCGAGGATAAACATATGAAGTGTATTCCTAAACCAATGTTACACTTACAAATCCATTAAAAAAAATTTAGAAAGCATGATATGAATACTGATGGACCAAAGAAAGAGTTCAGAGTTTTTGTGTATTAAGGACTGAAACAGTGGATGTGGACATTTGCAAATGACCAAAAGCATTTTAAAAAAATGGATGAGAGAGATGCTCCATTTTCAAGAGGATATGTTGCTGTAGATTGGGACAGATAACTGCTCTTTGAAAGGAAGACATACCATTTTTTGAGTGAGATGTTCACCAAATTTCATTAACTTGGTCAAACACAAAATAGAAGTGTTTTAAAGAATGAACAGCAAATCAAAAACATAAAAAGAACAGACCATCGATCATGTCATGTCAATAATTACATATAAAAGAAACTTACTTTCACTAATTTGAATAATCAAACCCTCAACAGTTGTAACAAGTCCACCTAAAGTCCCACTTCCAAGTTCCAAATCAAGCTCGGGAATTTGAACACCCGCAGTATATGACTGGAGAAACACAGAAAAAAACTCCATGTTAAGCATTGCTTTTGTTGTAACATAACGGTACATGACAATGCTGTTGATTTTCCCATTGACACTAGTCACACCACATATGATACAAGTAAGGCTAATGGACATAGCACCAGAAGAAGGATTGTCCAGCAGATAGGGACACAAACCTTTATTACATCCCGGCTAAGATCATCCACATTCTGAACAGATAAGGTGATCCGCTTTCCTTTTTCAGAAATTCGGCCACCAGGCTTCAACTGTTTAAAGAAAAAACTAATAACAAAGTTAAACCAACATGTTTACAGTATGTTATACAGCCATTCAATTGTTACATTACATAAACAAATATTTAAAGAATTGAGCAAAGATCCTGTGTAGGCCCCAACAAGAGTTCAGGATTGTGACAAACCTCGGAGCTCCGATAACCACAATTATCACAAGTTGTTGCCATCACAATCACTTGCTGAAAATATGGAATATCTGCAAGTGGCTAAGGCTAACACACACTAATTGATGGAAAGATGTGTAGTTCAATAAAAGCATCAAAACCAATAAAAATTGAAAATAACCAAGAAGGATACTGGTGAAATGCATTCGAGTCTGGCATATAGCCCCACAAGAACCACAAGATGCTGGGAAGCATTCAATCTGAACAACAAACAATTGAATAAGCACAGCATACTCAGCAAGGAACAACAAAATAAGTAACCCATATTTACAACAGCACATACATACCTCCTCTGGTGCAGAATACCTACATAAAGCAGCTGCAACTTCCTCAGTATTACCTTGAGCAATTGCCCGACTACCAGCAACAGCTCCAACAGACCCATGGGGTCTTCCACTTCCATCCAGGGCATTTGCTCTTCCCTCGCGATAAGCTTCCTCATCTCCGGTGCCTCTTTGCCCTTCTACTGATGAGGGGTCAACAAGAAACCCCAAGGATTCTTGTTGCTCAGGCGTCCGATCATAAAATTTAAGAACCAAAGATGGATCTGATGATGGGGCAAACCTACATAAAACAATGGCTTTGGTTTAATGAGGCTGCACCAACTTCGAAATGGGAGAACTGGCAATTGGCAAATTGATACAGAAATCTGAGTAATGAAAATCATCTATATATCCATGTGCTTCCATGCACAGTTACAGTTGAAAGTTGCCTTTTTATCATTTTCACCAAAGAAGACTCAGTGATTTGTTTGTTTTGAATTTATCATTGAACAACATTGCCTGCAGTTCAAGGGAAAAAAAGCTACAAGCTACTTTAATGACATGGAATTTTTTGCCTCAACAAATTTGAAATGTCACTGAAGAATATTTAAAATAAAGCATTAGTACCAAAACTACCAGAAACAAGTTCAAAAGAAGGAAAAAAAGGCCCTACGCACCCCCCCCCCCCCCGCCCCCCAACATACATAACAAAAACGCAGTCCAACTGAAAATCGATGACTTCAGAAGTATGGATACAAGTTCAGGGAGATCTCAATATGCGAAAAGGAGTACATAATGTTCCTGTCTTGAAAGCTTAATTTGAAATCAGTGTTATGTTACATGAAAAATTCTCAAAGTTCTTTCTGCCATGATTAGACACAACCCTTCCCATCTATATGGGTTCTTCTTCAATAGAGGCTCAATAAGGTTTTTTATGTAAAGTATAGGAGAGTAGCACTGTTATCTAGTTCTGCACATCCAAATTAAGTTGTAATGATACTACCATAGGTATTAGGAAATATGCAGCAATAAAAGAAAAAATCTGTAGAAAACATGGTGCTTATCTGCAGAATCTAAAATAAACAAGCACAATAATGCCAGGCATTCGACATCATGATCATAAAATTTTCAAGACAAGTCGATCATACATTGACAGAAAAAAATAGCATCGAGAACACAAAAGGTTCAGTTAGAAATGGGAGATGGACATCTCACGGGTTCTCAACAAAACTGTTTCCAGCTGGATCGTCAAGGATAAAGGTGAAGGACATATCTCCAGATGCACATGATTTCAGTTTTATCAAGAACTGATCTATGGCTTCAGCTGTTTTGGGATCCAATTTCTGTAAAACCCAAATTAACATTGTGAAAAGGCATGCCAAGAAAATATTATA
This sequence comes from Acorus calamus, assembly GCA_030737845.1. Classification (NCBI taxonomy): domain Eukaryota; kingdom Viridiplantae; phylum Streptophyta; class Magnoliopsida; order Acorales; family Acoraceae; genus Acorus; species Acorus calamus. The sequence goes on from CM060873.1 coordinate 1,157,457, forward strand.
GCATACAATAATATAAAAAAAACATTCAATCTTTGAGCACCTTGCGCTCCTCTTGAAGAGCCTGCAGTTCTTCAGCAGCTCGCAACAGTGTTCCCTCCACCTAAGTGTACAAGGTTGGTTAATTGGTGAGGAATATAAGTGGAAAAAAAAACCAGATACACAGCTTTAGAAACAGCTGCACATTCTACATTCACAAATTTACATTCTGATCAATGCAATTCCTGCATTCAGAAGACAGAGAACTGACAACTGAACCAATACTTAATTAACATTTTACCGATTAATGATACATTGCTCTCTGTTCCATCATAATTTTTTTAATCTGGTTCGGATATTGAGGCAGCAGGGTGTGAAACAACGTTTTAATCAGGGATCGGAGATCAAAGGTTAGACATTTCCTATATCTACAATTTAAGTCAATGCAACATTTTCATTGCTAGGTCGAAGTCTAGATTCAAAACAGGTTTTTAAATTCCAGTCTCCAGAAAAAATTCCTGGTAACAACAATATGACCAATGTCCATAGTTGTCTGGGCGACTAGGCGGTCTAGATGGGCCTAGGCGACCGCCCGCCTAATGACATGTTAATTAAGCGGGCGCATGGCCCCTCAAACACGCCTAGCCTACCTTAATCACGCCTAACCCGCCCAATCTCTCGCCTAACCTCATAAAAAAAAACACGATCAAAATATTGAAACATCATATACTCTGCCACCCAACGGTGCAGCGAATTCTCCTGGTCCTAAGTGAGTCTCTATTGATTTTTTTGTCTCTCCCTCTTCTCTCTAAAAATTTCTGAACTTTTATCCCATAATCTCTCCCCTCTTTTCTCATTCTTTAATGCATTAGGGTTAGATTATATTAATTTTGTTGAAATGGACATGCACCAATAAATTACATCCATGTGTTCTTTATTTATAAATAGCCTTATTCATTTTAAGTAGTATTCCTGGAAAAATTAAAGAATGGATAAGCAGATAAATAACTTTAATATAATTATCAATTTAAATATTAAAATCTTAATTAAGCGCCGCCTAGGCAGCTAGGCAGTTGGCCACCGCCTAGGCTCGCCTAGCCGCCCAGACAACTATGCCAATGTCCCTAAACAAGTGAGGGGCACACTAAAAGTTTCTTTTGCAGAAATAAATAATCCACAATATGAGTCATTTGTTACAATATATACAGTTCTTACACATAAAACCAGAGTCAGTCAACCAAAATTCAGATAACATTTCAAAATAAAATGTTAAGCAGCAGGGAAATACCGTCGAAAGTGTGCCCCGTTGAGCTTCTTGAGGAATCTCAAAGTCCAGTTCTGGAATCTGGAATAACATAACAAACATCATAATGCTGGCAAGTATAACACATTAAGAAACTGGAATAAACAAATCCACTAAGAGGATATAGACCTGTCGTGAGTTCTAAAATTATACACAAAAAAAATGCCGATTCAAATTGTTCTGTGACGATTTCATTTTTCAGTATTCTAAAAGTAAACCACGAAAATTTTGTTGTTTTGTTCTTGGGTATTTAGATCACATTGCTTTTCGGGAATAACATAGGAACATTTATAGGAAGTTTGAGGGTGTCAATAGGATGAATTAATACCTCAGCAAATGATGTTGAACTATCCCAAACCTCAAACTGACTTCCACCATTCAGAAAGAAACAAAATTATAGGTTTGATAGCCAGCCTAAAGATGATCTGGCCAACCTTTTGGCGTGCCATTTCCAATATAAAGTGTTTGGCAAGCTCATTAAGAGACCGTGGCTAAAATCAGAACTATGATAACATCAAGAATAAAAAAACTCAACTTTCTATGGATAATTGCAGCCCGAATAAGATCCAAAATGTCAGATCAAAGTTGTAAACTGGACCAGCACCTCGTTGGGCGCAAGATTAAGGTGACCAGGTTCCTAGACTCCATATTCCATATCATAGTTTGAAATGCGGCCGCACGTACCGGTACGTGCGGCCGCACATGTTGATGTGCGCCCTCGGGCGCACATTATATCCAATATGCGGCGCACGTTCGAATTCCGTTCGAACGGTCTCTTACCGTTCGAATTCCGTTCGAACGGACTTCGAACGGTAAGAGGGCATTCGAAGTTCAATTCGAACGGACTTCGAACGGTAAAACCTACCTCTGAGTTCGAACGCAATTCGAACGGTAAGAGACCGTTCAAATTCCGTTCGAACGGGGGTTCGAACGATTACCTTACCCTATGTGCGACCGCATGTTCAGTACATGCGGCCGCATATGCCATGTGCGGACCCCACCGCACATGCGGTCTGCACATGGTTTTGAACTATGTTCCAGATTATTCGATTCCCAGCTAATATCTTACCTTGATTGTAGCAGAATCTGACTTCAACACTTGTCTATTAAGCACCTGTGAAGAAATGCCTATCAATAGAGCAGTCAGAAAGAAAACTGAAGATTTTCATGGAATTAAACAAGTTTACAACATCCCTAAATTCATAATGAATAATTCACTCAAACAAACACAAAAGGCAAGCAACTGATATACCATTAAAAGGAATCATCAACTGGAATTAAAAAAAAAAACCACGCCGGTACATGCATGACTGAGACAAAGTTGGATACGAAGCTACATAGAAATGGAGAGATGAAAACACATGAAAACTCACTTCAAATTTAAACCTTTTTCTCCATATAAGCCATGTGAAGGCATAGTCAGAATCACTTGAAAGCATTGTAGTACAAAAATGTCAATGAAAATTAATGACTTCATGCTAGAATTAGCATTGCAAGTCAAATTCTGAATCTCAAGTCCAAATAGATGAAAATATGACTGGCCCGGTGCGTTTGGTTGCGCGATTGCGCAGCGTTTGCGATTGCGATTGCGATTGCAGGAAACTACATTTACAATCGTGCAACTAAACAATTTTGCAATCGTAGTTTTAAACCCAGCGATTGCAGGCAAATAGTGTCCAAAAGCTGCGATTTCAAAAAGCTGAGAAAGTGAGCTTCCTACGGAATCAATTTTGCAATCGCAGATTCCTGTAGAATCAATTTTGCAATCGTGCAACCAAACGCACCCTTACCCAAAACAATTTTGACATGAAAATAAAATTATCTGCCAAAGAAACAACATATGTTTTAATTAAAACATGTATAACTAGAATGTCTCTATGCAAACTCTACAAAGACCACAACCAAGAGAAAGGCAGCCTCGGTTTTATCTAGAACAAATCAATTAATCTGACAGTGAAAACTTCTACTCTCTCTCCTCAAGCATGGTGAAGAGAGCAGCTTCCACCAAGATTGCAAACAAAAACAAAATTCCAATAAGCAACCGAAATGAGTGTCAAGGCAAAAAATTTAATGATTTGCACGTCAGGAGACATGAAAGCAATCACTTCTACTTCTGACGCTAACAATCGCAATTCTTAAAAGAAAATACAAACATCAAAATCGACCTTAGGATCTCCCGATTGGACTTCCAGCTTGTAGCAACATCCCTGGGGCTGAAGCTGTCCAGCAAACTGAACTTCATTGTTCCTGAAAATAATTAAAAAGTTGATAAAACTTTCAACTTCATGAAAGTGTAAAAGAGAGACTGATTGCAATTAGGATTACCTTTCATTACAATGCGGGCATTCAAAAGCCATTAGAATGATCTGGTGCAACCAAAGAAGAAGAAAAAAATCACAAACAACAACAAATCATTCAAAGTCAATGAATCACTTCAAAAAAGAGTTACCTCTCTGAAATGCGGGATCCGAGTCAGCAGAAGCCTGGTTGTCCCCTGCCATTAAAACAAAAGATTAACATTAGATTTCAACGAGTGACTCATTGTGAGAGAGAGAGAGAGAGAGGTTTTGATGAATACGTTCTCCCCGCATCGCATGCAGAGGCTCTCGATCACGTGGAGAGGCGTCTCCGTCGCCTCCGACGATGGAGCTCCGCCGCCCTCCGCACCGGACGAAGAGACGGCTTCGGCGGCTGAGCCGACGTCGATGATCGGGTCTCTGGATCCCATTAGAACACACAGAAGGCTCCAAAACTGGACTCTTATTTTTAGGGTTTATGGAGTCTTCGTTTTATGTGTCGCCGATGTCTCTAGAAATCGAAAGAGAACTAGATTTTGGGTGCCTCTATTTGCACCCCTCAAATTGGGGTGCACACCTCATAAACGGGTAATGCATAAAAAATCCGTTTATAATCGATTTGTGCAACCCATATATTCGTCCTTCGCGACACTCGATTCGATTACGTTTGGGTCGACAACGGGGGTGTCGCGGGGTTCAGAAACCTAAATCCATAGTTAATCCTTAGCGACACTTCAGTTCGGCATTTAACATTTAAGGACAATTAGTGTCGCGGGGTTCAGAAACCTGAACCAGTGCATCTCCATCAACCATGACACTATCAGTGTCGATATTTGCGTTTACCCGAATTCTTGGTCGGGGCTTCAGAAACCTAAACTCATAGAATAATATGTGTGTCCATTCTGTGTGTCGAGAGTTAACTATATGGCGACAGTATCAGTGTCGATACAACAGATTTTTTGAAGATTCAAACATCACACATTCTCCTCAACCACCTGCCGTTGGACCCGCCTCGCCCTCTCCTTCTTCGACTGGACCGGATCCCTCCCCGGCTTCCGCCACGACCACGGCTCCCACTTCGCCCTCCTCGGCCTCCTCATCCGCCACCGCCTCTTCGCCGCCGCCCGCCGGATTCGAATCTCGAGTTCAGCGCTGCGGGAGACGTGTTGGGGCTCTCGAAGGGGAGGAGGGTCGAGACTGGAGAGGTCGGTGACGGAGATCTTGCCGACGAGGGAGATGAGTTGGGTGTCTCGGTGTGCTTTGAAATGGATTGGAGCTTAAATAAGGGGGTGTTTAAAGAATGAGAGAAAGTTTTGATGGGTGTGTAAAAATAGGGGCGTGCACCCCAATTTAAGGGGTGCAAATAGAGGCACCCCTAGATTTTAACGGATAGTTAGTTTTTTCGGTTCGATTGTCGGACCCCAATTGGTCGGATTGAATAAGCCCAGCCCAGCCCATTAAGCTAAAAAGAGTGCTGATTACGTAATCCATTTTACAGCTATTTTGCAGCCTCATATGCTATAATAATATAGTATATACTATACTAATATAGTGTATACTGCACTATTATAATATATGCTGCATTCATTTTTTTCATTTTTTTACCATGAAAAAAAATAAATTAATATATTTTATTATATACTTCATTTTATATAATAGCATCCGCTTCAAAAGGTGAGTGTATAATTTTATAAAAAAGGAAAAACTGGATGAACTGCAATTGGGGCTGCAGTAGAGACTACGTGTATCTTTTTCCAAAGAGAAAATGTTAGCCTCAAATCATTCGTATGTTTTTAATTTTTTAAATATAATAAATATCATTTAATGAGATATATGTTACGATGAAAAAAGTGTGTATCGCTTCATTTTGAGTTAAATGAATCATGAACCCATTTTTAATAAATGTAAAACAAAAAAAATTAATGAGATATATATCTCGTTTAACGATGTATATGTTTCACTAGATTTATAACGATGCGCATAGGACTGTATTTTGGATTGTAAAATGGATTGAGTATAACGCCAGAAAGAAAAATGTCACTCAGACCCATTTGCAACTCAAATGTAGTCCACATTCTTTTTTAATTTCTTTTAAATAATATCATCATCTAATCAGGAGGTATGTATTTTTAAAAATAAAAATAAAGTGTATATTACAATGAAATGTATAAATTTATTTATAAAATGTTCATAAAAAATCTAACGAGACACATTTTATCATGAAACTGTAATGAAGCATGATTATTTTATCATTTCATGATAAAATGAGTCCAGTGTAACAATATTCGTAAAGATATTAATAATATAACGATGCGTTTAGTTCTGTTTGCAATCTAGAGTTTGTACACTCCTTTTTTTTTTTTTTTTTTTTTTTTAGGGTAGATAAATGAATTGCATTTTTTTGAAATTGGAAAAGAGGACAAGACTGATGACCTTTCATGATTATTTTCATATAAAAAAAAAGTTTTTTTTTTGAAGAATATTCTTTTTTCCATTGTCATGATCTAAAGAGCTGTTTACGAATCAAGTAAACCATTTTTTGGACCTCCTTTTCGTCCTTAGAAACGGGTTAAGTTTAACAGGTGTTGGATAATTTGTCCAACACGTTTCTAACCGTCTGATCTTCTTATTTTATTATAATTGGGATATTTTATAAGATTTTAAAACTAAATTTAAAATGCAATTAAATTTTAAATTTTTTTTTAAGATTCAATTAATTTGTGTATCAAGATCGAACGATCAGAAATGCGTTGGACAATCAAATTGTCCAACATTGGTGGACCTAACCCGATCCCTTCGTCCTTTAGTTGGCTTCCTAAAATAATGGGGAGCTAGATGTCATTTTCTCGAAAAATGTGTAGACATTCAAATACCCATTATTTGTGTTGGATGTTGCTGTTGCTATATCATCTCACCATCATTATTTACCATGTTTTTGGATTATACTTTGTCTCCATTGTTTTGTTGATTCATCAGTCAAACAAATAATTGTTTTGTTGATCACTGGTGTATCTAGCTTTTAATGTCTAGCATGTTTAATCATATTATATATTTTTATTTATTTCTTTACGTTTTTATTTTTTTTGTTTGGCCGGCTGAAGACTCCAAACTTGTCTCTTCAAATGATCTTTAAATGAAGTGGAAGTAGCTTCTCCTTTCAAACAGATTCTAAACACAAAGAGGAGAGATGGTTGGGGAAGGACAGGGGACTGCCCTTCCTAATACTACCCAAGGACATCATAATGCAATCAAAATAATAGATGATGCTTCAACTGATGGTGGTAAAATGCACAACTACTCTGATGAGGCAGGGCAACATGAGCAAGCAATCGAGCAAACCAGGAGGAGGAAAAAGAGTTGCTGCATTAGATGCCTTCAGGGGCCTTACAATAGTGGTCAGTACTGACTACCACTATTTTTTTTAAATCCTTCCCAGATTTTCCAACAACTGTTTCAGTTGATGATACTTGTAGATGATGCTGGAGGAGCCTATGAAAGGATAGATCACTCCCCATGGAATGGGTGCACCCTTGCTGATGTTGTGATGCCATTTTTCCTCTTCATCGTCGGTGTCGCTGTCGCCCTTGCTCTTAAGGTATATTGCACTCTTTATAACATGATCATGTTATTGGCATGGCACGGCACAACATGTTAAAAAGAATATGGGTTGTACGAGATCAACCCTGTGACATTTTAGCTCTTTTCAACACATTACAACAAGTCACGATAGACACAACATATAATATGTTGATTAATTATAATATCTCACTATATGTGCAGTGTGTACATAGAGAGAGAGAGATGTGATATGATGCGGGCACCATACCCCTCAGCATGCAGTCTCACCTTGTAATATTAAGATATGTAGAATAGTGAATATATTATAATGTACATACATAAAAGATATTATGAAAATTATAATTTATATATAGTTAATATTGAGTATAATATGACGTATATGTACACATACACATATACAGGGTTTGTGTGTATGTGTATATAGTTTGTGTATGTATATTTTAAATTTGCAATTTTAAATTTTAAATTTAATGTTTTAAATTAAATTTAAAATTTTTAATTGTAAAGTTCAGTTTGAAGTTAAAAAATATTTTTAAAATGTTGTTTTTAAAAAATGATGGGCCAACATTAACGGGCCGGCACAGCCCTTTTACCTCTAAATAATACCCAATACAATAAGCTTTTTTTCATACCCTAGCTGCAACTGCTACTTCAATACTTGCCCAAGCTTCTAAAAAAAAATCATATTTTGCTGAGACATTGTTTCCACTTGTAGGCATACTAATGTAAAAAAACCATGGAAGTCTTAAATTATTATTGTCAAGGCAAACTAAGATCTCTATACAACTTTCTAATGATCTAAACAGTTCAACCAGATATAAAAATTATCATTTTATGATGCATAACCACACAATACCACATGAAATGCATGGCCAGTTCTGAAAAACACCACCAAGATATTCAATTTGTTTTTCCATTCCTCCTATGGCATATCAACAACTGTCATAAAATAAAGCATTACATCATAAGTTGTGTGCGCTTGAATGCATAACCTTTAAAAACAACAAAAATTTCAAGAATTACATAAAGATTTATAGGAAACTAGCTTCAGCTGATGTAGATCATGCACTGGCTTTTACAAAGATCAAAACACAGCTGAAGACAAGTGCAAGTGTGACAATGTGGATATATCAGCTTGCACTGATACACTCGAAACGTATTATTTTGCTTTGTTTTCCTTCAATTCTATCAGAGGCTAAACACTGAATGAACTAAATATGTGTAGAGAATCCCAAATCTTTCCGCCGCAATAAGGAAAATTGTAATTCGAACGCTGAAGCTTCTCTTCTGGGGACTACTTCTACAAGGTGGGCCATGTTTCTAAATATGTGGCTTTATTCTTCTATAGTTTTCAACACTGATACTGTGATACATGGTGTATACATGCCCTTGTCAGGTGGTTATTCCCATGCTCCGGATGATTTATCGTATGGAGTCGACATGAATCATATCCGTTGGTGTGGCATCCTCCAGGTATTTATTTTTCCATTGTTGAATTATTTTGTTAAATTCATATTTCTTCATGCCATTAGTGTCACAAAAATAATGAAAGATAGCAGTACTCACAAACCATTCTTCTTCCTTTGTGAGCAGCGAATAGCACTGGTGTACTTTCTTGTAGCTTTAATTGAGGCCCTAACAGCAAAGAGGCAGTCAGTAACCCTAAGTTCCAGCAAATTTTCTATATTCTATGCATACCATTGGCAATGGTATGTCATTCCATCAGATAGTTTTCATTTGTTTTGTTTACCAGAACAAGTAGTGGAACAGAGGCACTGATATCATCAATATATTATCACATAAGTGTACTACTTACCACAAAGTATACTACTACTCAATATATGGAACCACAATTAAATTATTTTATTCAGAACTACTGGGGAAAATGCATCATCTTCATAACACATTAAATTGAACCCATAATTAAATGATTTCATTCAGACCTATCACCTACTGGAGAAAATCCATCTATACCGTCACAGCATATTCAACTGACCTGTGAACTGATATGAGATTTGAATTTCAAGATTCCTTTCAATGTTTTACTTGTACCTTAAAGATCATGGTTTGGAACTCAACAGGATTGGGGGGTTTATTGCCTTTCTGATATACATCATCACAACATATGCACTATATATTCCAGACTGGAGTTTTGTAGTGCACAACAATGATAGCCCATATGATGGAAAGAGACTCACGGTATGTCGATACAAACTTAATTTTCATTGTGGATAATTAAGAATATTCAGTATTTAATAGATTTTGCGTACATCATAAAAAAAAATATTATGGTTGGAACCTTCAGGTCAAATGTGGTATGAGAGGCCACCTAGGGCCTGCTTGCAATGCTGTGGGTTACGTCAACAGGCAAGTCTGGGGAGTGAACCATCTATATTCACAACCTGTCTGGATACGCCATAAGGTGGTGATTCCTGATGATCAGTGTCACCAAATCCGTTTAAACTGAATTAAAGTTTGAACATTGATAAAAATTATTTGCTTTCATTTATGAAACATTGCAGGACTGCACAAAAGATTCTCCAAGGATGGGGCCACTTAGAGATGATGCTCCCACTTGGTGCCTAGCACCATTTGAACCAGAGGGCTTGTTAAGGTCTGACTTAGATATTGGTTTATCCTCATAAACCATAACATATGTTTTTGCATGTTATCAGCACCTTTTACTAAGAATATAGTCAAATTCCATTCCAGCTCAATTTCAGCCATCCTCTCCGGCACAATTGGCATTCATTACGGACATATTCTCATCCATTTCCAGGTGCATTTACTTCTCACACACTATTTTGGTTACATCTCTTTCAGGTTTTAATGTTTTGACCCTTTATATTGTTGAAAGAACATTCTAAAAACAATTTAAAGATGAAAATGTTTAGAATCCTTCATGCAATGCATTATCGAATGACATGTAGATCCATTGTCAGAAACTTTAGGAACAGAGAACAATATCATATATTCTTTATTGAGATTTTCATATAATATCTCTTACAGATTTCAGAATTGTTGCCCTTTGCAGGGTCACTGGTCAAGGCTCAAGCACTGGGTCCTGATGGGGCTTGCCTTGCTAATTGTAGCTATCATCCTTCATTTCACAAATGGTATGCAATAGATTTGGCTTGGAGTGAACAGATTCATTTGGTTTATTGAAATATGAAAATCTCTTTGATCCACAAATTTTTTTTTTTTTTGACTATTCAACTTATCTACAGCCATTCCTCTCAACAAACAACTTTACAGCTTCAGTTATGTTTGTTTCACTGCTGGGACTGCAGGAATTGTTTTCTCAGCATTCTATATACTGGTACTTTGGCAAACCCAATTCAGTTAATTTGTAGCTCATAAAAGGATGCATAAACTTGTCATATACGTCTTGTGTTCCACCTTAACAGATTGATGTCTGGGGACTACGAACACCATTTCTTTTCCTCGAATGGATAGGAATGAATGCAATGCTGGTATTTGTGATGGCAGCACAAGGCATATTCCCTGCATTCATTAATGGGTGGTATTACAAGACTCCGGATAAATCACTGGAATGTGTGATCTCATAACACAATTACACTCAATCATATAACTCATCTAATAAGGTATGCACTTTTATAAAAGGTGAACTATATACTCCAATTATTTGAATGATATCATTTATAGAAAATATGAAAAATTTCCAATGAGGCATATAAGACTGCAAATGGACTGTAAAAAAGACTGAGCGTAACACAACTCTACAAGAATGCAGACATGATCGCTTTTCCTGATTGCATGCTTTCTTTAGGTCCACGGGATCCAGAGGCATGTCTTCATCGACGTTTGGCACTCCGAGAGGCTAGGGACTCTTCTATATGTTATATTTGCAGAAATTGTCTTCTGGGGAGTTGTGGCTGGCATATTTCACAGATTGAGAATATATTGGAAGCTATGAAACACATCCTTTGGATGACTTGTTGTACATCCAGAATACTGTCTATTGAATTCACTACACATATCTGGATTTACCCAAATTGTGCATCAAGTGAAAGAAGAGATGGAATTACTTTATCCACATCACCCTGGAATAAATCAAATTTTATTGTGTTTGCTTTTCATAACTTGATCTAATTTATCATATAATTAAATATATGAGTTACAAAGAAACCCCCACATTGACATGAATATATAAAACATGTCATTTACCAAGTTGTTAGCATGTAATCATGATTACCATACAAAAAGAAATGTATGTAATATGTAATAAAAAAGTTTGCACATACCTTAAACAGATTATATGTCATGCTCCTCGTTCTAAAAGTCTAGAATATAATATTCAATAAAACATGGAAGCAAGATAATATCCATATCATGTGCTTCATAAAATCAGAAGACTCAATATGATAATAAGCATATGCATCAAAATATCGGAAGTCCCGGTATAAGATAATATGCTCCCATGAATTGATGATCAACATAACATGATATCCGCATAATATTGTAGATCACTTATTCATATATGAAAGAATCCAGAATGCCAATAAGTCTAGAATAATAATAATTTCATATATAATATCCCGATCACATAGAATATCCTGATTGCATGTGTTGAATGAAATAATATTGGCCTTGAAACATATCTCTGAAATATATGGAGACTTCAAGAAGAATGATCATCATAATAAAATATCAAAGGAGAATTCCAATAGTCTCGTATAATAGGATTCTAATACCTTAACAGATCTAAAGAATGTGCTCACTAAAATCCCTGTTATTATTAATTTTACTAATTCCCATTCAGTTTTGGGTTTTCCATCCACACTTTTTATTTATGGGGTGCATTTGGATTTTTTTTTCAGCATTACCTTTAATTTAATAAAATTCAATTTGTTTGGTTGTTCATAACCTGTATTTCCTGAATGATAACCTATAGAAGCCAATTATTGGTACCTATTTATTCTTATATTGAATACTGATGATATTTAAAAAAATTTGTTTTATCAAATAACTGAATGAATATAATAAGAGAGTAGAATATATACCTAACAATCGGTTGTGTAGTTCAATTTATAGGTTGTGTAGTTCAATTAATGAATTATGCAGTTCAGTACTGACATGACTCATCGAAACCAGTCCTGAATGAATCCGGACTCTTCCAAGTGATAATTTCACATAAGTACAATAAATGAAAAAAAAATCATATTAGTATGTACATATGAGATTTTCATAAATACGTGTTTGGATGAACTAACATGTGTTCCCATTAGAATGTCTCCGTAAGATTTTCATTTATGTTTTTTTAATAGATGAAAGATATATTGAAAATGTATTAGTGAGAATTTCATTTATGTTTTTTTAATTGATGAAAGATCTTTAAACAAGTGTCATATGTGTATTGTCATCAAAATGTATTAGTGAGATTTTCATTTGTTGTTTTTTAAATTGGTGGAAAATCTTTAAATAAGTGTCATCCATGTATTGTCATCGAGATCTTTAATTATGTTTTTATTATGTTTTTTTAATTGGTGAAAGATCTTTAAACAAGTGTCATCGAGATGTATTAGGGAGATTTTCATTTATATTTTTTTAATTGGTGAAAGATTTTTAAACAAATGTCATTCATATGCTGATTAGAATCCCATCAATACTTAATTATATGACAATTTTTTAGGGTTTTTTAAGTCTCTATAAACATGTCTATTTAGGGATCGATCATTTCTTTCTTCATATTTATTTTTAATTCTCTATATTCAGCCGCCTATTTAGTTTTTACTCCGTCTGTCAAACGTCTGTCTATACACCGTTAATTTATGAAATATGATTTTATTTTTAAGTATCTGTAAACTATGTTATTTAGTGATCAGTTCTTTCCTTCTTCATATTTACATGGACTATTCATTAAATAACATAGTTTACAAGAATTTAAAAATAAAATCACATTTCATAAATTAATGGTGTATGAATGGATGTTTGATGGAGGGATTAAAAACCAAAGAAGCAGTTGAATATGGAGACTTAAAAGAAATATGAAGAATGAAAGGATCGATCTTTAAATAAACATGTTTATATGAATTTAAAATTAAAAATCATTTTTTTTATTGTACTTTACATTCATGGTGGGGGTGAGTGACCGCATAGTTTATTTGGGATGGATAGTGGGTAGAGTAGTTTTCATTTGGTTATATTTTTATTATGTTATCATAGTTTTTAATTTTAGTGTTTTTTTATATTATATATCAAACATGAATAAATCATTTCAACATTTGTTCATCTTGGATTAAGTCAGTAAACATCTCCTACATTTTAAAAAAGAGATCAAAAATTAAATCACGTGGACATTTTTATAAAAGGAAAAAAAAATGTTCAATCTTAACTCATATAACATTGACTACTTGATTTTATTCACACTAAACAAAATGTTCGCTATTGTGATAAACAAACAAGGGATAAGCCATTTGTCTTTAGAATACATCGTGTCTTAACAAGGTATAATCACAATTTATGTGAATAAATAATGATCATTTAATCAACACGTAGCTGATTCTAAAAAATCATCTGTTCAACCTATTAGTTTTGGGCACGGTTATAACCACCCACAAGTTATCATATCCACCCCATTTATTTAAATAAAAATCTTATATTTAACTCAGTAACCCACCCCGTGAGTTTAACATAAACAATGTTTATGTGATTAAAATGGTTCGACATGGTTATGAGGTGAACTGTAAAACCAATTGTCAGGTACTAAACTCAGGCACGACTGGATCAAAACTCGTATAATGTCCGGATCGGTCCCATGTTAAAAACTGTAGAGCATGATGCACGTGAAGGAGGGGTCCACATGATTAGTCAAAGTCAAAAACATAAAAAACCTTCCTCGTAACACCGCAACGGTCCGTATCGTACATGACACATCACGTGACAATCAGACGGTCAGGCTCAGCCCGTCACAACGTTATCTCCGTTTCACCCCCTTATCCACCACATCCAAACAGCCCATTATCCGCTTCTAAGAATAGCTGCCATTAATACCTTCTAATTTTCATTTTCTTTCCGCTATTAATAGCTTACGTTTCATCTCTCTCTCTCTCTCTCTCATAGATTTCGTCCCTCACAAGCTTCTCTGTGAATCTCCGAAACCCTAGAAATCGAAGAGGAGATCCTCCACTCGTCGTAGCCGCTTCAGCTCTCCCCGGCCGTCGGATCTCTCTCACTCGCTCGGTAATCGTTAAAAACCTCGTCTTTTCCCGTGTAAAATAGGGGTTTTCCGACTACATTTCGTCGATTTTTGTTTCCTTTCGAGCTTTGTTAGGTTTGCTTGTCATACGAGCATTCAAGTTTATTAGGGTTTCTGTTTCTCCCCTTCATTGCTCACAAAACCCCACATTTGGTCTCAAAATTTGATTTTTAGGGGTTTTGTATAGCTTACATTGTTCGGACATTGATTTATAGAGTTGTTCTTTCTCTCCCACCAATATATGTAGTCATGGAGAGGGAGAAATCGATGGGAGGCCTTCCACCCCATTCGACGCCCCGCCACCCCGTCTTTCCGTCGCTATCCGCTTGTGGGTTTGCGTTGAAACCTGAGCCGTCCCCGCTCGCGACGGTGCCACCGTCGCCGTCCGATAAGGCGGGTCGGTTCAGCCATGACGTGAGTCGGATGCCGGACTTCCCGCCCCGGAACCTTGGTCACAGGAGGGCCCATTCAGAGATTCTGAGTCTCCCCGATGATATCAGCTTTGACAGTGACCTTGGTGTTGTGGGGGGGTCCGCCGCCGATAGCGGTGGTCCTGCATTGTCCGATGAGGCTGAGGAAGACTTCATTTCAATGTACCTCAATTTGGATGCCTCGGGTTCTGGGACGTTGGGGGAGGTCTCGTTGGAGAATATGACGAATTCTATGGTTGAAGCTTCTGGTTCGGCGGGACCCAGTAGGCCGAGGCACCAGCATAGCCATTCGATGGATGGTTCTACTATGGTGAGACCTGATATGTTGGGTTCGGGGAGTGGAGGCGGTGAAGGGACTTCTCTGGCTGAGGCGAAGAAAGCAATGTCGGCTCAGAAGCTCGCAGATCTAGCCCTCGTGGACCCAAAGCGTGCAAAGAGGTCAGACAGGATTTCTTGATATCGCCATGGATGTGTATTGTTGTTCTTTGGTATCATTGGTGCTTTGGCATGTTATTTGCTATATTTTCAACTGCGTCCCCATGATTTTTAATGAATGTGTTATTATGCTTATTTTTGGAGATGACTTAACTGTGAATGGATCATCCAAAATATGGGGAGAGTGTTGTTTTTTCATCTAGTAGTTTATTTGTATTGCTAGTAGATATGTTCTTGTGGTTTATGCTATCTAACAGCTTTTGAACAATTGCCTTTCTTAATTTTATTTACCAATCCTGGAAAGCCAGCCATCAGTCACATTTAAGTATAAAAGCTACTATAGATGAACTATGTTCTCTTTTTGACATGGTATACATAAGGATTTTAGAATTGGTGTATTATGGGCACTTCCCATTTTCTTCATTTGCTGAAACTTTTGTGCAATATTCATATAATATTCAAACTTCCATATTTATTTCATCACATATTGAAGATCTGTAATTCCGCTCCATGGAGTCTATGCTGCCAGTTCAATTGGTATTTTTGTTCAGTTATCCTGGACATTGAAGCCTCAAATATTCCTTCTATTCATTTTATAATATAATAAAAAGAGTTCCTCATTATATTTTTTTTATTTATTTTAAGATAATGCTATGAGTTCCTCATTATATTTTCTATCATTTTAAGATAGTGTTGGGAAATGCCCCTCACCTCTGTAGAGCTTCCTGTGCCATCAGATGATATATCAATGTTTTTTGAATAGCACATATTCCTCCTATTCATGATGGTTCTTTCTTTTTGAGAAATATTTGTGATGCTTCTTTATGATATTAATTTTGTAAGAAAAAAAAAAACTGTTCCTGAGGTTTTTCCTTACCATACATTCTTGATTGTACTGTCCAGTTTTATTCGAATATAAATCATTCAATTTAATTTTTTGCATTATTTTGATGTGAAGATGCCTCACCACATCTGTTCTGTGGGAGAATATGGCCACTTAACTTCTCTATTATGTTTGCTAGGATTTGGGCAAATAGGCAGTCAGCTGCCAGATCAAAAGAGCGTAAAATGCGTTACATCTCGGAGCTTGAGCGCAAAGTACAGACTCTTCAAACAGAAGCAACGACGTTGTCTGCGCAATTAAGCATGCTGCAGGTATTATTATTTACTTAGCCATTGTACAGAAATTGAAAATGCTAGTTAATTATAAAAAAACTCGTGATAATACTCAACATCAAGTATCTTAATTTTTTTTTGTTGTAGTCTAAAATCTGCTAATATTTTTTTTTTAATTTTCTTCTATAATTTTCATCATTTACTTCTTTTATTTATCACTGAATGACAATTGTAGTCCCAAAATTACATTGAGTTAATATAAAATTAGTAAAGTTTATTCTTTTCACAGGAGAAAGGAAAGGGAAAATTGAATTCAACTTGCTATTAGGATATTTTTCCAAGTTATTGTTGTGTTTTTAATTTTCACAATCTTTCCTTAAGGAACTCTTAACCCCTACTGAGCCATTGCAATTTAATTTCAAAATCCAACTATGGTATTGGATCATGATGGACAGAGAGACACAAGTGGTCTGACTGCGGAAAACAATGAACTGAAGGTGCGATTGCAGACCATGGAGCAGCAGGTTCATCTCCAGGATGGTAAGTTTTCTTCTATCATCTACTATTGCTGGTGTAGTCTGTATGTGTTTTATTAATTAAAGAACACCAATATTTTTTTATTTAATGGAATAGTGGGATGTTAAACATAGTTCTATTAATTTATGGAAAACAATAAACGTACAAGGGGAAAGGTGAAAAAACAAAGAGAAAAAGGAAAATTGCTTAGTCTTACTAGGTATGGAAAAACAAAAATAAACCCATTTTCCTGAGCACAAGCCTTTCCTACCAAGAAAACACCTTCATTTTTCAATGCACACAGAATCAACCCTATCTTGCAATTGTTATTCCAAGCTCTCTCCTAGGTTTTTTAGTAACCCCTCACGTGTATTTTGAATATAGCAGCCTGATGATGAACAGTTCATCACTGTGTGTCAGCCATAATTCCGAACACAGTATACAAAATGATTTAAATGGACTTGCTCCTGGCATTTCCTCACCCCTTCTCCCATAAAATAGGACAAGATTTGATCCACAGAATCATATGAGATCCTTCTACCAAGTCTCAAAGAACACTTATATTTCATGCCACTTTAACCACCACTAAAAAAAAAGCTTGGTTGAATGAAAGTTTGTTTCTGATATACTCTTTTGGAAAGGAAATGCTGTATGTGATTCTACATGTCTGTCATACATTTTCTTTTCCTTGGTTAGAGGCCAGATCTCCTGAGCATGGTCCCTGCAGATTTTGTAATAGCATTGTTTAGAGTATTTTGTGTCACTACACACCTTGTTACATTGACCACATTTTTTTGGTTCTTTTTTTTTGTATGTTTTTCATCATTATTACCCTCAATAGTTTGAATTAGCTTTTACATCATCTTAAAATTTGCTGCTCTAACTCTAAACCAGCAATCAATAATTTGTTCTTCATTTAAAAAAGAAAATTCTTATCATCATCATATCATTAATGCATTACCTATATGTTACTTGTACCTGTTGTCAAACTTCCCTGACCTTACTGTGAGTTTAGAATAATTACCCTACTCTGGTTGGCATCCAGGTCATATAAGGGCAGGTACGAAAATAAGGTGTATCTTCCTTTATGTCTGTACCTGCCCTTATATAATTAGCACCCAAAAGGGATACCCATAAAATGGATAAAAACAGAAAAATATGTGAAAAGCAAAATGAAAGGCTACTACATTTTTTTTTACTCTTGGAGATTTTGTTATTATGGACCTTCCTCTATTATTTGTCATTCTCTTTCAACACATCATGAACTTGTTTCTACCATTGTTGTGCTAGCTCTGAACGCAGCACTGAGAGAGGAGGTGCAGCGACTCAAGTTCTTGACGGGTCAAGCTGCTGGCAATGGCGGACAGACAATGAACTTTGGCCCATCTTTTGGTGGCAGTCCCTACCAGCAGAGTCCAGCACTGCAGACACTACTAGCAGCCCACCAGCTCCAAAACCTCCAGCTTCAGCAGCAGCAGCAGATGCACCAACATCAAAATCATCATCATCATCAGCAGCAGCAGCAGCAGCAACAGCTGCAGCAGCAGTCCATGGATTCAAGAAATCGAGGGTCACCCATGACATCTCTGAATCAGAGGGAAAGTACTCAAGATAGCAGCAACCCCACATCCAAGGATTGAGGGGGAACCATTTGGGGTCAGTATTTGATATCTTTGTCATTTCTGAACCCTTGTTACCTAATATGCTCTGAATCATTGATAACTTTGTGTGTTGAGTGCACATTTCTAGTTAAAAGCTGAATTCCCTTTTAAATTATGTTCCGTTTGATAATACTTGTCTGCCTTGTTCAATAATATGCTTATAAACTGAATTAAATTTGTATTAAATGCATAATACATATATTTAGCTTATGCGATATGATAAAACAATAAAGGGAAAAAATTACTTGCCTAGCCTTTTGTTTTGCTAGATTCTAATGTTTGTTATTGATCATTTTTTTTAGAATATTATAACTTGAATTTGAAAGTGTTTATGATGTTTTGGTGTTATAACATCATTGGAAGATCATAGAATTTATTTAATATTAGTGACTTTGCATATCATTTTTTTTAGTACTTACCAAAAAAAAATTAAACTTAACCTGAATTATACCGGTGAACATAAATACTTTGTTACAAACAACAATTATTATGAAACGGTTATGCATTTGACTTATATGATAACAACAGTCCTTTTGGGGTTGACCTATCGCTTCATGGTCTAGTTTAGTTGTTGATAGAGTTGATATCTTAATTGTCAGCTAATACTTCAAGCTTTACTCAATGCAGGTATATCGTTCGTAGGAGCGAGTCTGCAATAGCAAGATTTAAGTTTTTTTTTTTTGATGGTCCTCATCTGTGAAGCGTCTCAATTTTGATAAGTAAATTTTTTTTTTTTAATATTCTCCTTGTTGTTAACCATTCCATGGTTGTTTAAATGTCCTTTCAATATAAATCCAAAGGGAGTAGGGCAAATCCTTGGAAAATTTAGAGACATGGTGGCTTAATCTTGGATTTTGTAAGAATAAACATCATGGATGATTGTAAATTTATGGTTTCGATTAGTAAGCGTTTTGTGTTGCCCTGTGAATGTTGGATTGCAGCATATCATAATTGGGAAGGCAGGAAATATGGCAACTGAAGCAGTGGGATGAGTCTAGATATAGTAAGGATTGGCTTCGGTTAGTCCGGTTGTATTGAATTATGTAACCTATGAATCAAATTGTACAGTGTACAACTGTGATGCTCTCTTATTAGATATTTATTGATGGTACTGATCAAACCCAGGCTTGATTGGATTCAATAAGAGAGTAACACATGTACTCAATAATTGATTGTACAGTTCAGTTTATATGTTGTGTAGTTTGATTTATAGGTAGTGCAGTTCGATACTGACTGGATTAATTAAAACTAGTCTTGATTGCATCCGGATGCAGTGGTGATACTCACATGCATTATGTTTGTTATACATTCTTATGGTTCCGCTTTTTAAAAACGATTCCGCTTTTAATTAAGTAAAAAATTAAAAAGTGTTGTCAAACGCATTCTAAAAAATTGATTTAATAAAAAAAGTTAATTTTTAAAAAGTGAAAAATATCTGTTTTTCAAGAATCAATTTTAATTAAATCACTTTATTCAAAATCTTTTTTTTTTCTATGTATTTCCAAATTCCAAACGGACCCTTAATTTTTTTTTACTGATACGGATTCTAGTAAGCATTTGGCATTAAAGATGCTGGAAATATCCTTGTATCATTTTGATTTTGAAACTGTGATTTAATAATCAGTCCACCAGAGGGGTAAATACCTTCACATCAAATTTATAATAAAAAAAATTGATGCATCAATTTTTTTTCCTTTCTCTTTTATATTATCATAAATTTTAGAAGAAATTAATTAGGTGTCCCTCTAGTCACCCTCATTATTTTTAGGTCCCTGGTTTATTTAGATATATCCTTAGGGCCCGTTTGGATAGAGACATAAGCTATTCTGGGGTTTATACCTATTCTAGGAATTGTTGACTTTATCAGTAGAATAAGTGATTTTCTGTTTGGTTGTGTTTTAAATTATTCTCATTGAAAAACGTAATAATAAAGTGAATGTGTTTGGTTGATGAAGAATAAAATGTAAAAAGTTGATTTGACATGTGGGCCCCATTGATGTATAAGAGGTGTTGACAGGTGATTTGAAATGAATGATGAAAATAAACAGTGGGACCCACTTATGATTGTTGTTGGAATAGGCTAATTCCATGGAAAATGAAGGATTACTATACCCCTTTATTATTTGTTATTCCAACATCCAAATACCACTTTATTCCCCTCACACAAACACCTTTTTTTCCCTATTCCCTGCCTATTCCCACCTATTCCTTCCCTAACCCTCTACCCAAACAGGCTCTTATTTAAGTATCCTATTATTTTTAGGTCTAAACTAACAGATTCTGTCTATACCATCAATTTACATGCCCAAAATACCCTTTGAACATTCAATTATACCACATACATTTGTGTATACTGTTAATCATGAGTACATTATTAACCATTTAGGGTACACTGTTGACCCATTTGAGTACATTATTAATGTCATTGTGAACATGACAAAAAAGAATATAATTTTTTTTTAATCTCATATCTCATCTCCATTAGTGGATGATGGAGGATTTTTAGGAAAGATAGTGAAAACCAAGTATTTTTGAGTGTTGAAGAAAGTGTTTAGGAGATGAAAAGATGGAAGGGTATTTTCGATACTACAAACACCCTATCAAATGGTGGTTAACCCCTAGGGACCTAGAAAGAATATTATACCAAATTTTGTTCTAAATTTTAAATAAGATTGATATTTTAAAAAGAGTAAATTATATCAAAGACCAAAGACTAGTAGCATATAAAAAGCGATATACATAAAAAGGACTAAATTTTAATGTGTTGGTTTGACGGGGGAATAAATAGTAGGATCAAAGGTAATTATGAGGGATAAGTAAGTGAGAAAATAACTTATTCTCGTTTGATATAAAAAAAAAGGATAAACTCTAGACAATTGTTCCAATTTTAAAATAAAAATAAGGATTTTTGTTTCACCTAAAGGCCGGAATAACATTTATCTCTACATTTTGTTCCAATTTTAACAAATATAAATGTACAAAAAATGATAGATTTTTTATCTCCTAAAATTAAGATAATTTATTCTCAAAACCTTAACCCCTTGCCAAATTAGCCCAAGGTCAAAAAAGTTAATGAACATCATATTGTGATGCATTTGGTCTAAAAAATCTTAACCAGTTGTTAGGGGCAATATGTGAGACGATGCTCACACGTTTTGATTTTTTAAAATAATAAATCTGATTCAATAAGATATATACTTTCTTAAAAAATATATATATATACCTTTATTATATATTTCATGAATCCATTGAATAAAAAGTATGAAAAAAATGTTAGAGAGTATATACCTTGCTTAGGGAGGCTAAACCTTGTTACATGACCATCCGATATATGGACTGTCCTAGAGATTGTTCCCTTTGTAGGTAACAAGGCTCATAAAAAAAAAGGGGAAATTAAAAATGTAATCAAACATAGCCATCCATCTCAGGAGGCTAATCTTAACCTGGATAAGGATATGCTGAACCCAAACTGGAGGGGGATTGTTCAGTTTCTTTCTCACTAGGATGTGATCTCTCTAAAACAAACCTTTTCAAGAATTAAATCAGATTTGTTTATCAAAAGAAACAGATCTTTAAAATATTGAAGAATCTCAAAACTTGCATTTCAATAATATGCTTCATTTATCGGTTGCTTAGCAAGAATTAGTGAAGCAAAAAATCAAATGAAGCGTGAGCTTCATTACAAAACCACTTCCTCAATAACTTCACTGATCCAGGAGGCAGTGAAAAAATATAACTGTCCACAGAGTTAGAAAATAATAATCGCAAACACCACCTTAATGTCAAAGAGATTAACCTATAAACCTCACAGTGCCCTCTAGAACTTGATTTCCCATGATAATAGTTTTCCATAAGATTATCTTCCACAAAATAAAGTGAGCATCACCTGCTCGAGAAGGGCTGCTGTGAATGTCTTTCAGAAGATGCGCTATTCTCCCTCCCTGCAGTTGAGCCCTGTAATATATGGAAATTGAAAGATAGGCCATCAGTAGGCACAACCATAGTACTTTAGTTTTGAGACAATGTACTTTGTGGCAATGAAGAGCTTCATATAATTTTGTAGGGGATTCATGTGTTGCTGTTGAATTGAATAAAAACTTGGCTCAAACCAAATCAGTGATTATGAGGTCATCATGAACACATTTGAGCTGCTGACGATTTGAATATTTAAAGCGACATGGTATATGTAAAAAATGCTCTCCTATATTTATGTCAAATCTACATGATTCTACACAGGTGGGCATGCATGAGTCTGAATGTGTGTAATATAAACCCAGCTCCTTAATCTATAAAAAACAACACTGTACAATACTGACTATTTTTATTTTTTTGGTCTTTCATTTTATTTCATTGTTGTATGCAAAGGATATTGGACTTTGGACGGTTTGGTGACATTCCCTTTCAGATGTATGGCTGTACTTCCAGTTCCCATCAATGAAATGGATGGCTAGAAACATGATCTTTTCTTGAAAAGGACGACAATTGTATTTTCAAATAAATATTGGTTGTAAGCTATACAGACATGAAGCTCTTTGAAATCACATACACATATTGTATATATAATACTCCACATGAACGGGGAAAAAACAATCAACTCGATGCAACTGAGTGCCTACCTTTCATCGTCTTCTTACAGCACCATTTGGAACACGCGGTGGTATCTGTTGCTGCTGAGTTTGTGATCCTGGCTGCCGCCCAGCTGCCTGTTCTTCTGGCATGTTCATTGCTTGCGTGAAGGCATTCATGACAATCAGCACAAGAGGGATTAAATACATCCACTGCACAAAGGGAATAAAGAACGATATAACATAGTTAGAAACAAAATTTAAAAAAAACATGACATTCAGTGAAGGCAATTTTATATATACATATATATATCTAGAGAAGGCAAATGTTGACATGCATTAGGCAAGTAATTGTTTAGGGATTGACTAACCAAAAAAAAAAAAAAAACGTGTCGATCACAAACTATATGTTCTGTGTGTGTGTGTGTGTGTGTGTGTATTAGATACATAAGTTGCATGAGTGTTGACAAGTGTACCATTTAAATTGAATAAAAACTGCACAGGAAATGTGTCACGAAAGTTAGGTCAAATGATTTTTGGACCTTGACCTGATAAAGGCAAAAACTTACAGTATTTGAACATTGCATGAAAATTTCCCCCTCTTCTATCCTAGATTTAACAGAAGAATTTGCAATGTTGAATTTTATTCACAAATCTCATTTGAGAAATAACCAACCCCTAAATTCAATATAGCATCTTACTCTGAAGATGTCACCTCAGGATTTAGAATACCAGTACCCAACAAGATAGCAAGAAGAAATTTAAATAAGAAAGAAAGACAAGACAGGACCACATACATATTTAGACCAGAATGACCTTTCTGGTGGTGCTAGTTCACCCTCTCCATTTTCCCCAGCAATTATTTCCTCATTGAATGTGGGAGTTCTGCAAAAATCAAACAATACATTTTTCCCCAATGGGCACATACAGGAGTAAGAAATAAGTTGCATCAATTGTGACTTGTGAGACGTGCATATTACCTTGGTGCCTGGTCACTGCTCTTCAGAACCGTATATGAATTGAAAGTCCACTTAGCCGGCTGGAATAAAAAAAAAATGGGGAGAGAAGCATTATTTACAATAGAAAGTCAGAGCTATCATGCTTGATCAACTTTGCTAGCAATTGTTTCGAGAACCATATAGCAGTTGATCTCTCTAAAAATTCACCAAAATATGTGCATGCGCACAATTCACAAGGTTCAGTCAGTTCTGGTAGTCCAACTTAAACCACAAAGATATGGATGACAATTATACCAGAAAAATAAGATTAAAAAATTGCACGAACAGCTTTAAATGCACCGCCTCAAAAACTCCACCGTTTCTTTATAAAAACAAAAGCTACCAACAAACAAGTAAAAAGAATGCGGTGATTTTTTTTTTGGCAACAAAAATTTAGTGAAATTAATAGATTTTTGCTCAAACACTGACTGGGGCATCCAATTGAAGCTGTTTACAACCCATTCTCTAGGGGCAAATTTACATACTCAGAAAGAGGATACCGAAAACCGACATAGTCTTCAGAGACCAATATTCCTATATTGTCAGCTTATGTAGAAGAGCTAAACATGCAAAATACACACAATTGCTTATCAAAAAGAATAATGAAATGCTTGTCCAGGTTTCGGAGCTTATTTCACGCTCAGTGAGTGGTATGAACAAACATTTCTCTGCGTTATAATATCAACTATTATCAGTGCCATGTCAGACACCCAAAATCCATGCCTGACACAACATACGTGAGTGCATTATTGTTGTATCTATTTAGAACTATAGTATGCTTCCCATTTCACAGTTGTAATATATTGGGAGGCACGGATAGTCAAGAACCATCAAGAAGTACTATTATCAAAAAAATCTGCTAAAGATATCTCACATATTTGATTGGCCTTGGATAAGGGCATGCTCCAGTAGACCCATAGTTCACTGCTAGAATATTTACCCCATCCTGCAAATATACATAACAAAACAGTTTACTAAGAGAGAGACCATTCATATTAAAACCATTCATGATTTAAATGCAAATTATAATTAAAAGAAATGCAAGACAAAAAAGGTAATAAGAAGGAAGAAATAAGCCAATACCAATCAGCATTTTGCCCCTTAATAGTTGAAAATATATTTTTGATGGAAATGGTAGGAATCACGTCTCATTTTATTAAAATAGTTGAAAAAATATTAGTTAGAAAAGAATTTTGAAACCAATGAACAAGGGTCTAATGCACACTACACCCAGAAAAAACTTCTAACGCCCATTGCACCATGCAAGGTTTGTTGATGGATGAGCATGATTTGTTTGTTATCATTTTCACATGCAAAATTTTCACATTCCATCAACTGTTTATCCTGCTTCCCTCAAAGGGTTAGAAACTTAAGGCTACGCT
Organism: Acorus calamus; assembly: GCA_030737845.1. NCBI lineage: Eukaryota > Viridiplantae > Streptophyta > Magnoliopsida > Acorales > Acoraceae > Acorus > Acorus calamus. Next base: position 1,182,935 of record CM060873.1, read on the forward strand.
TACTGATTGGAAAAATAAGTTCAATCCATATTTATCTGACGAGTTGATGCTTCCTTTTCAGAGATCTCGATGACTAGGTTCTGAAAGAGTTGGTTGAACAATTAAGAGCTCAAGGACAGAAGTGCAGGGATCCACCGGTGATCAATTCTCCACATTCATAAAGCAATTTATGCTTCAAACATTCTGGTATTACAATAATTTTATTGGTTGTTATCTAGATAGCATAATTTTGTTGTCCATAGCTGTATAGATCCATGCATGAGGGAAAAACAGTTACATTCCTAGTTATTTACAAGGGGATCATTCTAGGCCAAATGAGGAAACTTAACAACATAGTTTTTGCACAGCACTTCACTAGTGAGCAAGTTAGATAACATTTGTTAAGCAGGTTGAATTAGAAATTAGATAGTCCAACGGTCGTAATGATAACTGCAAACATGGCAGGCTCAGCCAAATATATTCTTTCATCATTATCATACCTGTGCACATGAGCTTTCGACTATAAAACTAATGATGATAAAGGTAACACTGGTCAAACAAAAGATACTTTAGCATCCAATCGAAATTGTCTTTTCATTTAATCAGCAAGCAAACCCAAAAACAAGACATTGCATAAGTTGAACCTTTTGAAGATGGCATAGAAGTAATTTCAATAAAGAAGAAACATTGTCAATTGCACATTACCATGTGAATAACAAAATGCTCATTCAAGCTCTCTCTCGGTAGACATCTCTGAAGAAAGAAAGAATTGAATCAGTGACTGAATGTCAGATAAAAAAATTCAGAGGCAAATGGAGCCATAAAATTGGATGACAGATAGACATCACCGCCAAGTTGACATTCATCAACTATCAACATTCAATTAGATACTGATATCATATCAAAATGTGCAACAGACTCGGCAACTCCAAAATATCTATTTGAAACTTCTATTTTCTTATTTTTTTTATCAGTTATTGTGCAAAGCGAATAGAGGACCACTTACTGCTTTGATTGACGAAACAACATAATCCTTCCCAGGAGAATTCAACACGTTAGACGGCACCCTTATCTTATAAAAGCCATCATCTTTCAATAGTTTCTGCAAACCAGAAAGTTCAATCATCTTAAACCCTTCATCCAGAACACGAAAAAATATAAAATAAAAACACAAGTATGGTATCACAAAAGAATGGAAGACAATACTTTAAAAGCCCCCTTCTCCAACTCCGTCAAGGTGTTTCTCGTGAACCGAAGCTTCGTGAGAGTCTGTCCAAGAAAAAAAAATTTAATCATTAACTTCATCATCTCACAATAAAGCATATTTACCCCTATCAAAAAATGATCACTTTTTCAATGGCGAAGAGCCCAAACATTAGTTTGGAAAACCCTAGATGTACAAAATCACCCACAAATCCTATGCATCAAATAATCCTAGGGGATTCAAACCGGAAACAAATAGGGAACAAATCTGTGTCTCTAGTTAAATCGTGAACCCCGTGTGAGTTAAATGATCTTACACAAGCAACCATACAAAATCCATCTAAAATCAAGAGAGAAAAACATTCAATAAAAATAAAATCCAAACTTTTGAAGGAAATTTTCACTTCTTTTGTCGATTAATAAATTCAAGCATCTACTCTAACGCAGAAGGAGACTGGATAATCGTAAACCCTAAAATTTTCAATGAAAATAATAAAAAAAATCATTTTTTTCCACTTCATCAGAAATTCTACCGGCGCTCCGCCATGACTGGACTGCTTGAGCCTGGCAGTGAAGGTCCCGGCGGGAGCGAATCCCTCAGATTCCCCCAGGTCATGCTCGAGCGCGAACTGCACCGATTTGGGATCGGAAGTCTCGTCAGGCTGAGACGATCTCCACCTGGAGGCAGTCGATCGAGGTTGTGGCGGGTTAGGGTTAGGGTTTTGCGGAACTCCGACTTCGAGACCGAACTCCTCGTCGTCCTGCAAGAGCTCGTCGGACTCGAACCCGTGCGAGGTCGGAAAGAGAGAGGAACAACAGGTGGAGAAGAAAAGGAGTAGCAGAAGTAACGATTTCGCGCGCTTTTTCTCCATCGAAGATCTCTCTCTCTCTCTCTCTCTCTCTCTGTGAGATCGGTTTTTCAGTTGAAAATAAGGCGGAGCTCTTGATCTGATGATTGGAAGAGTTGTCACTTATACGCTCGAATGTGCTGAGAGGATGACTATTCTAGTATAACTAAAGAATAAGTCTTCTATTTTTTTTTTAAGTTATCCCTATTAAAAAATGTATAATAAAATTTTATTATTTGATTGATAACTAAGAATAAGATATAAATAAATTCACAAAAATTAATTAATTTCAATTAAATTAACATTAAAAAGAATTTATAAAAAACCAAATTCCCATAACATTACTAGTAAAAAATCGAATTATTATTAAATTAAATAAAATACAACAAACATCAAACTATTTTTATTCAACCTAAATAAACCATCTGATATTTGAGCCCTTTTATATTAGTGGAATAGATTGACTAGAACAACACAATTCTAAATCTATCTTCAACCAAACACCATCCAAACAAATAAACAAGAGGAACTTAGAATACCAATATCAATTTATACTTACATATTCTTACATATTAATAATCATTTATTTTTTGCAAACAAGCAATTTTTTAGTCTTATTTTCCTCTTTTATTCTCTGTTCCTCTCATATTCTTGTTTCATTTGCACACCCCACAAATAAAAAAGAGGGTTGTGCAAATTAAAATGAGGGATGCGTATAAATGTGAGTGTTGATACAATAAATTCATTTTACAAAAAGTTTGAACTCCGAATCACACCCTCTCATAAATGAGGGGGTACTTCTACCATATTATCAATAGTAATATAGATTTGTCATTTATCTTTATCTCTTACGTGTTAAACATGTGAGATTGAGATTTGTTTGTATGAAAAAACAACTTTTAAGTATCATCTATAATATATATATATAAAAAGAAAGTATGGTCCATCTTTCATGTTAATGGGTCTGGGAACACGTTTGAATACATTCAAACATTGTTTGTTTTATGGTTTTTCTTTTAAAAGCTACAACCATTTTATATGTGATTGAAAACGAATTTGGGGGCTCTCTCATTACCCAAAACTCAGGCTAGACTCCATAAGAGATTGGTGAGGAGTTTTTGAGAGTGGAATAGTCACGGGAGTGCTCCGGTCAGGTATCTTATCTACGAGCGTCGTTCATGGTCTTCGCGGCTCTCTTTTATCTTGTATTTTGATTTATTTTCTCTATGTTCCTCTCATCCCATATTCAGACATTGTCTATTTTGTTATTTTCAATAAAATAGATATGTCTACAATTTACCTTAAAAAATCAAGTAACAAGGTTATAAATTTTTTTTTTCCATATTAGTACGTACTGATAGGATTTCCATTAGTACATGTTTGAATGAACAACACATGTCCATCAAAATGCATTGATATGATTTTTATCAATGATTTTTAATTTAATTAAATATTTTTTACTCTTTGATAGACACGTCTTTGATAGACACGTATTGTCTACTCTGATGAAAATCTCTTCAACATGTACAAGAAACATTTTCCCCTAAAATAATCCCTAAAAAACTATCACAAATTCCCAACAAACATGTTTAATTACCATACTAGAAGCATGTTTTAAAGAGAGATCGAACTCATTTAATGGGAACCAACAAACAAAACATAATTTGTCTTGATTTAAAAAGCATTAATGACTACTCATCTTATTAAGCCTTGTTTGAAACCAATTATCAAACATATTTTACTTCAAAATCAATTTTTAAATAATCAGATTTAAACAAGTTTTAGCTTTTGGTTTTAGGGTTTGATTTCCTATGTATTAGAAGTGTCAATAACTTTTATATAAAAAAATGTTGAGAATATCTATTTCAGAATTGATTATTTTAATCAATTTAATTTACAGCATTAGCTGTTTTTGAAAATTAGTTATAGATTATGAAATCCAAGCTTATTAGAATTTTTTTTCTGTAACAAACTCCACTGCAGAGCCAGAGGAAGCTTAAAGTCATCCAAATGCAAACCCTCTACTGCATTGGCTGACATGAATCAGTGATTTAAGATAAAAAGACCTTGTTTTAGTTGGTTTAACAAGATAATCCAAGGCCATGGCACTTACATGCATTGGCTCACAGTTTATTCTTATTTTTTTTAAATGTTGACCAATAATAATAAAAACAAAGCAGCATTGACCTTGTGATATATGCACACAATGTCTATAAAACAAGAAAAAAAAATTACATGAGAGAATATCCTGGGCCGCCGCCGCCCTCTGGTGTGGTCCACTCGATGTTCTGCTTAGGGTCTTTGATGTCACAGGCCTGTGATGTTGTTCTGTCCAGTCAGTTTATATCGGATACAAAAAGAAGCTCTCGCTGTTGGTGTTATAGCTTACCTTGCAATGGAGGCAGTTCTGAGCATTGATTTGAAGTTTCAATGCGCCTTCCTCATCCGGGACATACCTGATTCAGAACAAGCAAGAAAGGAGTTTCATAAATTTTGTAAATCTGGTTTTGGATTTTGTTTTTTATGAATCAACAAAAGAGATTTTTAAAAAGCCAGTTGAGAGAAGCTCCTATGAAAAGCTATTCTTGAAAACTGGTTCCAAACATGGCAGTGTTTTTTACTTCCTTAGACATAAAATTTCACCAGTTGATTTTGATTCTTTTGTATTATGATCATCTTGGTAGGCCAATTAAAAAACATTAGCTGGTTGGATTTAGTTAAAAGGGCCCTACCTATTATTGAAACTAATTCTTGAAAAAAATCTAAGGTCAGTTTTCATAAACTATAAAGTATAGAAAAATAGACAGAAATCTTCATTACAGATTGTGCAGACTTACTCATACACACGGGCAGGGCAGTATCGTGACTCAGGTCCAGCAAATATTGGAAGGTTTACCCTCGCAGGTACCGTAGGATCCCTCAAACGAAGATGAGCGGGCTGGTCATGGTCGTGGTTGGTGTTGCTTCTAAACGGAAAAGAGACATTGTAGATATTCAGAAAACTAAGGTGGGAAGAAAGGGAATCATTGAGAGACTACATCAGATTATACCAACTCACATGGAATAGTAGTAGCAACAAAATTGTAGAAAGATTAGCTTAAATGAGCGGATCTGACCTGTATAGAGAGGTTGGCACATCAAAAGAGAGCACTCCATCTGGTTTCGGATACTGAATCGGTTTGTGAAGGCTCGCAGCCTGCAATATGACTAATAAGCATCAGGTTGAAAACATTGACTCGAAAGAATGGCAATCTGTACGATAGCCTTCACAAAAAAAACTGTAACTCATGTTGAACGTAGAGCTTCTTGGGACGGGAGGTTCTTACATCTGTGGCTTCATGATCGGGTTTCCCATGCTTAAGTGTATATGGGGACCTGCCCCTAAAAAAGTAGCTGGATTTGGAAATAATGACATGTAAGCAATAGGAGATCACATTTGACATTCATAAACATGGAAGCAAGTGAGACCTTACCGCTCACAAGCAGATATGGCCAAACCTGGAAGTAGACCATGTTCAAAAGCCTAAATAACAGAACGACAAAGTCAATCATTGTGTTGATATTATAAAAGAAAATCACGATGCAGTTTACATAAAAAACTTACTGGGCGGTAGTTACGAGCTTTATATAGTTCTTCCCAAATCCATGATTTCTTTAAACTATCCCAATACATCTCCATATCAGAACCTTCATGAAGTGCACTGAATGCTGCTTCTGCCGCCAGCATTCCTAGAGGTGGAAGTGATATTGAAATATAAGATAATTCTATGCCTTCTTACAAGAGCTATATAATATAGTTAAACAAAGTCAAGGATTGCTTTGTTATGGTAAAAATAAAAATGATTTTGGGAAGGATTGGAAAGATATAGACGCAGAGTTTTTGTTAGATCAATAATAACAAACAGATAAAATTATAGAAAGTAACATCAAGGATTTCTGTATTGAATGAATATGTTGCAAATGGATGGAATGAACTACACTGGAGATGGACAACAAAAATAAATAAAAGACAGTCCAACAAAAACAGACAAAAGTTTCACAGGAGATTAATTGAAAGAAGGTTGACGGTACCTGACTTCATAGCAGTATGAGTTCCCTTTATTTTTGGCACATTTAGGAATCCAGCGGAGCACCCAATGATTGCACCTCCTGGGAAAACTGGATTTGGGATTGACTGTGATTTAATGATATTATTTTCAGACACACAAATTACATGAAACATGCTATAGAAATGATAAAAGAAGAAAAAGATGATGAGAGAGTGTGTCATTTACCTGAAATCCACCTTCATTGAGAGTGCGGGCACCATACTGTAGAACAGTTCCACCTTCCAGAAATGGTCTTATGGCAGGATGATGCTTGAGTTTCTAAATTGTAAGAAATGATTAAATCACATTCTATTCAACACATGCAATTTTTCTGAAACTTGAACATATAAAATCCCAACTCCTGTGTTGGTGATGCATGTATATATGAAAGGTAGGTTGGTTAATTTACACACGACAACCATATTCTCTTAGAACTTGGAAGTTCCGACAGACACTCTTTGAACATAAATCTAACGGAATTTAATGCATCTTGATGGACTGATATATTATTCACATATGTGCTTGGACACTGATGCAATTTCCTATATGTAATCGATGCACAAAAGAATCGTGCGCTTCCATTCCTCCAAGTGAGTAAAAATGGAGAACCTCTATCAAACTTTCCATACATATGTACCAATGCAATAAACGCCAAATAGAAAATGCACTCAAATCTAATGTATGCAATATGCATGAATAGGAGGAAATAACATATGTAGGAAGCCAATGATATGTTTATAAAGAAAAGTACCCCTATACACAACCTGAAATTCCTCAAAAGGATTCAAAAATGGGTTGTGATAATTCAAGGCAACAACCAGACCAATGGAAACCTGCACACACACCAATACAGGGAACACATTAATATCTCCACTAACATCAAATCAAGAAAGCATTCTACATATTTGAACTGTAAAACTCAATATCAATAAAATCTATATAAAAGTCTCTTTTAAAGAGGGATAAACTTATATAAAAAAAATACCTGTTTGTCTTTCATGTGGTACATGAAGGAACCACCATACGTCTTACTGTCTAATGGCCAACCCAAAGTGTGGAGCACAAATCCAGGCTGGTGCTTGCTTTCTTCAATTTCCCAGACCTGCATGAACCACAGTTTAGTTATACATGATCAAGATAATTTTAAAAAGATGAACAGGATCTCCCCCTAGCAAAAGAAATGAATACCTCTTTTAGACCCAAAGCATATGTTTGATGTTGTCCATGGCCCTTCTCTCGCAGTTTGTGATGCCTTATAATTTTCTGCAAACAAAGTGAAAAAGTTAGGGGAAAAAAGCAAAAAACTGGTATTTCAACAATCTGGTCCACACAATTGAACAAGGTAACCTGTAACAAGCATTCTTAAGCACACCTCAGATAAAGAACCCCTGCATCCTTCAGCAAGAAGCGTGACATGACCTGCATCATTGTTACTACAACCATTACATTAATGGAGAACAAGAGTCACAAAAATCATGATATAACCAAATAAACCAAATGGTAACACAGTAAGGATGGTTGGCTATCAAAGTGTGCTAAAATTGAAATGTACCAATCATTGTTCATAGAATTAGGGGGGAAATACGAAACTTTCTAATTTTTCTTCAACCAAAACAATATTTTTTGTATGACTGGCTTGTTCCACAAGTAAATAAATTTTATTGAGAATTCATGCCTTTAAGTTCCACACCACGCTGAAAACTCTCTTTTTGAGAACCATCTTTAGCAACACCCATATCATTAGTTGCAATTCCAACAACCTTGTCGCTTGCTGCGTCAAATAAAATCTGTCCAATTACCAAGCTTAAATGAATGCCTTTTACTTTTTGCATAACTCTTGCAAAGCAAATGGTTCCAGTACCTCACTAGCAGAAAATCCCGGATATATTTCAACTCCTAATTCTTCAGCTTTAGTACCCATCCAACGCACTAGCTGGCTCAAACTGAGATATTAGTTGGTATAATGTTAATGATAGGAAAAAGAAATATAAGCCAAAAGATGCTTGATATAATTTCAAAGGTAGCAAATATCAAACATGCTTCATGATACCGATATCTTCAAAATAATTCTAAAAAAAAGAATGAAAAAATATATTAGCATTGTATTAAAACACAAAACACACTGAAAATGATAAGGAATTATAGCTGTAGAAAAAATTCAGTTGCCACGTATTTTGTTATTCCTATTCACTGTTGTATTATGAAAAAAAATATCAGTAACATACCTTATAACATAATTCCCTTTATTATCAAATGGAGATGGAAGGGATATTGACCGATTTTTTGTGAGAAACCAAAACTTGTCTGCAGATACTGGGATTTCAACTGGGGCCTGCATGAGAAAACGTGGACATGTTGAGCTATGGCTAATTAACTACTGAATGCAGCTATACCAAAAAAAAAAAAAAACGATTTTGATCACCTCCTTTATTCTTACTCTTGAAAATTACACTACATATATCTAGTGGAGAACATATATTAACCGAAAAGCAAGTGGACATATTAAAAATATTATGGTATAGTAATAAACACACACCCCCTCTTCTCTCCACTGTGGGATAAGTTCATCCAATGCACGAGGCTCAAAAACATTTCCCGATATGATATGAGCACCTGCAAACACATTCAGAATTCCAAGTCAGATACAGACATGACAGCTAGGAAGCAAGGGCACTTCAATGGTCCTGCCGTGTCTGTGTCCAACACTCATTGGACTTGTATCAGGCACATCCCATACATGTCCAATACTCAAAATAATATACTGAATTTCAAACACGCATTAGACGTGTGACAGACATGGTGTGGACAATGACACATTATCCATTGTAAGGTTTATGCTCACATGAATTTTATCTTTATGAAGTTGATAGTTGACATACCACTATAGTTATGTCAATTTATTATTGTAGTGGATGCGTGCTCTACTTTTCAAATAATCATAATAATCATAATATAGCATGTAGTGGATGCGTGCTCTATTGATTTATTATTCATTGTCGTGTTTTTTCCATGCCTCATTGCGCAATGGTACTCACAATATGAATATCGTAAAAACACTCAGAGATAACATCATCGGAAATGTTTGCAATGTCCATTGCAAACGCGTGAAACATGTAAACTTCATCTCATAACCACACATTTTTTTCAGTTTTATCTACACTGCAATGTAATGTGCCCAATCAGAGTGATACAACATCCTATCCTGCCATGCATTAATTTCATAAACTTGCTTAGTACAGATGAAGCACATAAAGTCATAAAACATAACATATGACCTCCTATTTGAGATCAATTAAATGAACTTTTGTTTCTTTTCAAGAAGATAATTCACTACAAAACATTGTACATGGTAACTCCAATAATCAAAATAAACCTCGAAATGCAATCAAAATTGAATGGAAATTCAGAATAACAATTCCAAAGCTTCAAATAGACCAAGACACTCACCGACTTCTGCGCCCTTCTCGACCACGCAGACGGACACGTCGGAGTTCTTCTCCCGACAAATCTGCTTCAACCGTATCGCCGCCGCCAACCCCGCCGGCCCCGCGCCGACGATCACCACGTCGTAATTCATAACTTCTCGGCCGGTACTGAAACCCCTCGTCGACCCATTCGAATTTCCGATTGGGTTCCCCCAAAAACCACGTTTTGGGAGAAACCCAGATGGAAAGACCGGATCTTTACGCGCTGGGAGGCCGAAATCGGATCCATTTGCGGCACAGACACGAGAATTTGTATATTTTTGAGAGAGGGTTTTGATTGGGTTTTGGAATCTCGACTTGAAATCCTTTGTGGGTCTCGATTTGGAAGAGCGAGAGAGAAAGCGAAGCATGGTTGAAGATCCGTGTCAATGTTTCTTGCGTGAGAGAGAGAGAGAGCAAAAACTGTTGATGTTGTGTGGTTCGGTTCAGGTCACTCGCAGGTGAGGTTTGTCTACAGTCACGCTTGTGGATGATCGCATGAAGAGGAGCCTTTTGCGTTTACATCCTCCAAAATAAATTGTTTTCACACATAGCCTTCTAAAATCACATTGTTTGTCTGCATACGCTCTCAAAATCGAGTCTCTATCATGTCAGATCTGATACCATCAGTACCATCAATATCGAACTGCATAGTTTATAAATTGAATTACACAACGTATGAATCAAACTGTCACTCTCAGTGCAGTTCGATTCATATGCTGTATAGTTCAATATTGATTGAATTGACTAAAGTCAGTCCTAACTCGATCCATACTCAAATCATGTGCAGTTTATATACACATGGGTTGTTAATTTGTGATAACAGAATATTGGACCAGTTTGACAACTCTATAATTTTTTAAAGAATTTCAACTCTGATATATCTTATGAAAGAATAAATATTACCTATGATATTCAGAAATAAACATAAAAATAGAGTATGTGACACCATTTTCTTGGGTATTTCAGTAGGAGGATAATGAGAATTGACATTATTATTTCTATTAGCTAAAATGACAATTTTATCTTTGTATTATTTAAGATAAATTTTGTCTAAATATAATTACATGATTTGAGCTACCTGAAGTAAGCAACTGGTGTAGGATAAGTCATGGAGGAGTCAGGGATAGGTCATGGAGGAGTCAGGAGTTGCTAGAGCAGTAAAAGATTTAAATATCAAATTGTTTACAAATGTTGATAACACTCATATAATGTTTAATAAAGTAAATACAACAAAATTTGGGAATCTTGATGAGCCCAGAGTGTCAACAGCACATTTTGATTCTTTCAATTCGATATAAATATCATTCTTTTTTTTGAAATTTTATTATTGATAATAATTTACCATTTTTGATCAAATTTACATTTTAGACATGCAATCTGCTTATATTATTAATAGCTGAATTTTGATTTTTTTGGAATGTTGTTAAATTGTTTTACTATACTATGTTAATAGATTTTTGCAATTGCGGCCATCTCTAGCCCTTATTTAAACATATACTTAAATTTTACTTAAATTTTAAGTAAAAACTTGATTTATTATTATATGTTTCCAACCATTACTTTGTGTTTTACTCAAATTTTTTAAAAAAATTCACATCTTCTTCTAATTATTTCTTATAAACATTTTGAAAGTCTTTTCCCTAGACATTTTTACTACTCAATTTTTCTTCCCTTCAAAATATTTAAATTTAAAAATTATTATCATCCAATTTTTTAAAAAAATGTAAAAGTAATTTTTTTTATTGGAGTAAAAATAAGAAGTTAAAGAATAAAGATGGAGTTTTAAGAAAGAAGACCATTTTTTTTTCAAGAAATGGTGAAAATTTTGGGGAGGTGGAAAAACATCTAATATAATTCAACTGAAGGTGGAGTTGAAAGAAAAAATGTCATATGGGAAGAAAATATGGAGATAAAGGAAAAAAAATTTAAGTTTACTTGGGTAAAGATTTGAGTAAAACTTGATTTAGTATGAGTACGAGTAAATGGTTAGAGATGGTTTTTAATGATTTTTATTCAAATTTAAATTTGAATAAAAGTTTAAGTTTAAGTATAAGATTGGAGAGGTTCTTACTATTCGTGGTTCCAAGAATTGTTTTCATAGTCTAATTTTGGAATTAATGAAAAATTTATAAACTTAAGAAGAGGACGTTTTTGGTGTGGATATCTCTTATAATTATTTTTTAAATTAGCATTCTCTTTTTTTTTTAATAAAATTAAAATGAATGTCTATCGTCTCGTTTTAAAACATAATAATAATAAGAAGAAGAAGAAGAAGGAAGAAGAAGGGTCTACATGTAATTAGTGAATTAAGAAGGGAATAAATATTAATAATAATTTCGAAACGAAGAGGGTGTAGATGAAAATAAGGGAAATTTTTAAGGACTGCGTGTAAAAAAACCCCAACAGGAGACTGAACTGAACAAGAAAGCGAAATCGTGAACTAAACGAAATCGAAATCGATCCGATGGCATTTAAAAAAATTTAATTTTAATACGCAATCTAATGCAATCGCAATCGCGTTTTTTAATATTCTCAAAAAAAACAAAACCTCCATAAACATTCCTGGCTTCTCCCAAACGGCCTCTGACGTTGTAGCTCGTCTTCCTCTCTCTCCCTCCAAGCCATCGAAGAACAGCTTTGGCTTCCAGCTCTCTCCTCGGAATTCGCGCACAAATATCTCTCGTCTTCGTAAAAGAAAAGCTCTTTGAATAAATAGATGTGATGATCGATACGTCTTCAACCTTTTCATTTTTTTTCTTTTCCAAGGTTCTCTTCTTTTTTTTCCTTGTGGGTTTCTGGACTGAAAATGGTTTAGATTTTAGGTTGTACAAGGTGGAGTTTCTCCATAGAACAAAGCCGTTTTTTTTTTGCTTTAGGTTGTATGTTTACAAAGTGAGTATATGCCTTTGTTTTGCTTTTGTTGTTAATTCAATGTGTGGACTCGATCCACACATTTCATATGGGTTTTTGTGCAGTTTTCCTGTGTCGAACATGATTTGCCTATTTGTTATTTTTTTTGGGAAAATTTGAATAAATGTATCGCTTTAAATATTGGAGGTGTGTTTGGAGGTTTTCAGATCTGGGTTTTTGTTTTATAGTGAGAGAATGTTTGTCAATTGCTGGTTTTTTTGTGGATGGACTGCTTTTGTTGCCATGTTTGGCTTGTATTTGGTAGAATATCAAAAAAAAATTTTAAATTTTAAACTTGACCCTTAATTATTTATTTATTGATTTCGATTTTCTTTCATAATTTCGGATGATAAAAAAGTAGGATACGGATACGGATTGTTGTAAATACTGATATTGGTCTTGTTCTTTCAAAACATGTCCTGAAGAACTTTGGCTTTCTCTCCTCGGATTGACAAATTCTGTCTCTGTTTTTCTCACTCAAGGATTTCTGATATGTTGTTTTGCTTTTGTTGTTGTGTGGATCGATGGTTTTAGATATCTTTGATGCTTATTCTGATGGACTTTTTGTTCATAATGATTTCGATAAAAAAGAATTTTGGGATATTGAAATTCTGTCTCTGTTTTAATTATATGTATGTAATTGTGATTCTGATAATATTTCGTTTGTATGTAATTGTGAATAATAGTTTGCTCGCGCTAATGAAATCTGTGAATTGTGTCACTGATTCGATGCATATTAGTGTTGCCTTGTCTGTAGTCGAAAAGAAAAGCAAAACGTGAGATGAATTGGTCTTTTCGTTGAAATGTGATGTTATCTATTGTCGCTGGTTGGTCTATCAACCTTGGATTATGAAGAATTCGATGGGATTGTCATAAAAGCATAAGAAATGTTCTTGATAAATAGAAAGATATGGTGAGGGTGGGGAACCATCATTCAGTTCTCCTTAGGTTGAAACACTTAGGTAGATGGCTTTTGGAATCCTCCTTTCCTGTGGTCATTCCTGGGTAACTTAGACAAGCTTTTCTTCATTTCTTCTTCCCAAGGAATCTACTAGAACTGGCGTCCTGGAGGAGGCATTCTCCTTTTGGACGAGGGTTACCAAACTGGCCAGTCCACGATGGATCTTTTTAATACATCATTTTCAGCTATTGATATGGTTAAGATTTAAACCCTCCCTCCATTTTGTGTTGGGTTTCCACGGGCATTTTTATTGGTATGTGTTAGAGAGTTTTAAGCGCAATGAGTATTACATATTAATTCCAAAAACTGACTCCTATATTTGTGCCTTCAAACACTCTTAATTGACATGTGAATAACAGTTTCTTTGCCCCTTGATGTTTGGGTGAAGCATCAATGAAATGATTGTGATTTCTATAGCCAATTTCCTTATATTGTTATCATGAAATACTATAATTTCTCCGTAGATTTGATGGATGTGTACTTCCTAACAGCTCATGTGTATGTGTTGTATCAGATTGTATATGAAATACATACTCCAAATTTAGCTTAAAGCCTATATGTCATATGCCTGTCTGATGTCCTTAAAATATTTGTTAAAAAGCTAATGACTCTCTCATCGGACCCTACTAAAGTTAGTGCTCTCAATTGACGCTTTCAGCATGGTGGAGAGTGTCATTTGAAGTTAGCATCAGTAGAAGGTTTTAATTTTTGCTTGAATTCGGAAAATGTAAGTTCTATTTTCTATACTGCGTAGAAGTCTATTGTTGGGAAATTTTATGTGATAATGAATCTAATAAACCCAATTTCACCTTTTTTCTATTCAGGGAAATTGAAGCTGAGTTTGGAGGGTGTTGGCATAAATATTCAACCCTAAACAAATAGATATAAGAGAAAAATTAAAATATAATCATTTAAGATTGAATGAATTTGGGTAGAATCTTTAAATTAGAGTTCAATAAGCCAATAATAAATTGTCTGATGACAATGATGCTTTTGGGATTTCCCTTGTATGACTTGAAAGATTTGACTTCTTCATAAAATGTTATATTGGAGCATGGTGAAGAAGGATTTGGAAGGAAAATTTTGATGACCTCTTTTATAGTTCGTTCAGGCCTTCATACAGAGATAGGTTGGAATTTTATAAATAGGGAGGCACACATTGTGATCTCTTACTCTCATAATTAGAAAAATTGGCAATGTGATTGAGCAGTACTCTGATTCCTTTTATTGCATCTTCTCCACAGAGCATGAGATTTCAGATGAAGTCACAAAGATACGAACAATCGTGGTGCATTTTTGTTTTTTGGGCAATTTTCTTTGACTCTTCTATGCCATATTTCTGCTTCAATATGTTTGATTGTCAAGAAAACATAAGTGAAATATAAAACTTTGACCTTGTCTTGAAATTTCTTCATTGGATCTTAGTTGAGTGTTTTTTTTTTATCGAACACGGTTGTTCGTTAACATGCCAGTGTGTATGTTATGAATAATACATTGCTGCTTTTGAAATATTAATTCTTATCCCTGATATTAGACATGTATATATTTCATTTATTGGCAAATTAAAAAAAATCAATGTATCCAACTACAAGGAAATTATTGTGTTTTTTTTTTTTTTGGCCAACTATAAGCTACCCATAACTTTTTGCTTGTCTTTCATCCTGACTGAAATTTTTCTACATCACCAAAATAATTCACCCACATAACTGGGGTTGTATGTGAATTCTTTTTCACCATAGTTCAGTGCATGATCTGCTATGGGTCTCCAATCATTGATAACCTTTACTACATTCACATCCTCTACTCCATCCGCCTAGTTTTTAAAGATTTCTCTCCTCTATACAGGACATAAACATCTTGACAGCATTTATTTATTTTTATTAGTTTGACAATATTTATTTTCCTATACTGTATTTCCTAAACAGCAATTCAATATACTATTATTGCACATATGTTTGTTAAGTTACTGTTTTAGAAAATTTAAATTACTCAGTACCTGTCATATTTTCTTGGAAAAGCTTGGTGAAAATGTAAATCTTCAATTGATCTACCGACCCCTCTCTATCATTTCAAATCTTCTGTTTTTCTTGAAAAAGCTAGTCTCAGATGCACAATCTCTCTTCTATGGTTGTCTGATAGGTTTCCATCGCTAAGCCAAACTACACATGGCTGGTCCCGACGGAGAGATTGAACACGAATGGATGGAGAAACTCAAATCAGGAGGATCTGTCCCACTTCTTGAACCGGACAACTGTCCCAATGGGTGGGCTTCCCCTCAGGCAGACAAATTCATGGTTAGAGGTCCCGATTATCTCTCAACAAAGGTAAAAATCCCGGCGGTGACTATCTCCTAAAGCCTCTTGGATTCGATTGGATTAAAGGACCCATGAAGATCAGTGAAATTTTAAACCATCCTAGAAGCCGGGTGAGAAAAGCTCTCGATAATGAAATCATGGCGGGCAACACCCCCTTTGTTTGGGCATTCAATCTTCAACTTCCCTTCAAAGAATACTATAGCGCCATCGCATACTTTGTTTCACTTGAGCCCATCGAAGAAGGATCTCTCATGGACCGGTTCTTGAAGGGGGATGATGCATTCCGAAATTCAAGGCTTAAATTGATAGCCAACGTCGTTAAAGGGCCATGGATTGTTCGTACAGCAGTTGGAGAGCAAGCAATTTGCATACTTGGTAAGGCTGTCTCATGCAAATACTCCATTGGTGAAAACCACATAGAAGTTGATGTCGATATCGGAGCTTCAATGGTTGCCAACGCAATAGTACACTTAGCGTTCGGCTATATAACAACATTGACTGTAGATTTAGCGTTTCTAGTCGAAGGCCAGACCGAATCAGAGCTCCCCGAAAAGATCCTTGGAGCGGTTAGGTTCTCTGAACTGAACCCGGCTTCAGCTAACCAGTTTGATATTTCATCAGAAGAAATCGAAGGAATTCCATCTGGATCACTGCCTACACGATTGTGGAAATCCATTGGGCAAGGCTTCTCTCACCTTCTACATCCCGGTTCGCAAGAAGGCTCGGTTTCTTCTTCCTTGGAGTGCGCCAATGGCAGTGTCCATGATGAAGACAACTTTGAAGATGCCGAGGAAAACAATGAAGAGATCGAGTCAAATGGTGATAAGACTGAGTTGAATGGTGAAATCACCGAGAAATGGTCAGTTTATAGTTCTCATTTAGTGTGCATTTGTAAACAAGTTCGGAAAAAAAGGACTTTCACTTAAAGCAGCTTTTGAAAACAACTTTTCAAGAAACACACTTCTGGTAGATTCATGAAAAGCTGTTTTTTGTTTACTATAAAAGTTGTTTTCTGATTTTTCAAAAGTTGAGACCATTGGGTGCATTTGGAAAAGAGTTCGGATTAAATATGATTCTTGCAAAAAGCTGAATCTCTAAAAATTGTCCAAACTCGTTTCCAAATGTTGCCTTATGTTCTAATATGAGTATATACTTGAATTGATTGAAGTTGCAAATCCAAATTGGGACACCTTGGAATTCCAACTCCATTGAATGCTAAATTGCTTACTGAATGCATTGTAAGTTCATTAGGATTGATCAGTTGCTGACTCTCCTCTCCTCTTGTTAAACTTTGCAGATTCTTTAGCAGGAACACTGATTGCCACAGTAATCAAGTCTGATTATCAGCGAATGAGACACAACTGTTGTAATGATATTGTTAGAACTGGGAAGTATCATGAGTATGCTATTTACCATTGTTTGTTATTCTCTGATTTGTGTAGATTTTGCGTAATTGATTGAGCAAGGGCGCCAAAATGGGGCTCTTTGTTTTAAATGGCAGAGCTGCATTTGTGCCTTTGACTGGATTTAGAATGTGAAATTGTTTCAGAAACAATGTCTAACTGCAGATGGTGGTACTTTTCTTATAAAATTATTGTTTAAATGTAGGTGTTGTGGCTCTTCAAAATCAAGCAGTTGAGCAGTTGATTCGTCCTGTTTTAGGTGGATGTAGCTATGTCTATGTAGCTATGTGTGCAACTTTGCCGGGTTGAATTAGGTTGGTGCCAACACCCAACCCGTACCTAAATAACCGTGTCAATTGATGGAATGAAGATCAAATACCTTAACATCCTCCCTCTCATCCTGAATCATTTTGATACGGGCGCTGTTACACCCAGATCCATTTTCAGTCTCAATTCTAGCCCTATATGCATTGATAGATTTATATCGACGCATATACTCACTTTAACAAGACATATGTTTTGAAATAATTTTTTTACATTTTCAATAGATGCATCCATGCAATTTATTGAAATATATACTTTATTTTTTATAAAAGCATATATTCCATTTGATGAGGTATATTATTTTAAAAAACAATAATGATTTTTGGGTTCAATTGGTAAACATCATCCTCAGCCTCATGAGGTAGTAAGTTTGAATTATCCATATTACCCTTTAGCTAATCTTACCGTTTTTTCCTTATTTCGGTCCAATAAATGTTGAGGCGGATATGATTTGGCTTATTATTTTCCTTTTTGAAAATTCCAATTCAATTGCACGTTCAAAAAATAAAAAATCACGAGTTTCATCTTTTTTTAAATTGATTGATCTGTCATAACGAAAGCCAACATCAATTTCATTTTTCAATCAGATCTGATCGGCGGAGAAGAGAAGATTTCAACGGTTTTTTTTTGTACAATTTGATTGTGGTGCAAACATCCAGGTTAGACCTTTTTGGACTCCCAAAAAATCACGATTTATAATGTTTAGATCCAGATTGATTGGTGTAAATGATAACAAATATCGAAATCATTTTTTTTCTTCAGTTTGATAGGTGGAGAATATAAGAATTACACGATTCATTTATTTTATTTGCGACTTGATTGTATTGCAAACAATGACGATCCATTCAGGTTAGACCTTTTTATCTCAATAAAATATATTGATATGATTTTTCGTCATTCTTTGAATCATCATATACATGTATTGAATCTGAATTTAATTTAAATTCATATACATGGTCTGTATCTAGATTTATATGCTTATTTGTGTACTAAGTATGATCTGTACAATTGTTTATGTTTGTGTGTTTGTAAATAATTATGCACATTGTGTCATTAACCATATTTTTTAGCTTTGTATTAACATTATTTGACTCATTCGGATTCAAGATTTTTCAATAGTTAGTTGAACTTTGCATGATATAGTGCACATTCACTTGTATGAAATGTGTTTTTGTTAAATTCAAATACATGTTGTGTATCTGGATTTATATGCATTTTTGTGTTTTACGTATGATCTGTATAATCGGTATTTAGTGGTGTGTATGTGTATATTTATGCATATTTAGTTATTCAGCATATTTTTTAGCTTTGAATTATCATTATTCAACTCATTAGATTTAATATTCAGTAATATCGAATGTGTAGTTGTTAATTGAAATTCTAGAGACAAGTGTTTCTTGAATTTGTTTTCCCGCCCAATTTTAAGTTTGATATTTTATTTCTATGGATTTGATTAATGTGTATCCGATTAATTGCTTATTGCCGTATATATATAAAGACTTGAAAGACGTTTATTGAAAATCTATACACTGGCATTTAGATCATAAATTGTTTGTTTGGATTTAAGATATGATATTGTATCTTAATTATATAATATGTGGCAACTTTTCTTATTTTTTCAGCAGGCAGTGATGATGATTTTATGGATGACACATGTGAAGAATCAATCTATTTGGAAGACATTAATGATTCATATGCTCTGGAAACTAGTTTGCCGAAGGAACTGTCTGATTTGGCTGATCAGCAAAATGTAAATGAGATTGTAGCATGCGCAGAACAGTCTATTCCATCTGTTAGGATGTGTTTTCTTTCTGAAGACGAGGTGCGGTTATTTTATAATAATTTTGCTCACAAGGTTGATTTGCATCGCCAAGATTCATGGGAAAAAGGATGAAAATGGAAGGCAAAGATTGATGTTTGATACGAAATTCTATATTCAAAGTATTGTTAATGTTTGATGAACAACTTATTGGTTTTTGGTTCTGTGTTTACCATCATATATGATACAATTCAGATGTATTTAAATTTGAGAGTGTATCTAAAAGTTTTATTAGACATCTATATAAATTATAAATACAATGTCTATTGTGTGTGGAATGTATTTGCTTATTGTGAGGTGTTTATGGAAAAAAAACAGGTTTCCTGATTTACTTTCATTTGAGAAGATGAATTGTATCTTACAATGTGATGAGTATGTGAATTGTACCTGGTATATGTGATGTGCATAAGAAATGAAACATGTAGCTCGCTCTCTGTCATCAACAAAATCTGAGATTTTTTATTAAGTGTATCTTAATTCAAAATAAATCATATAAGATTGACTATATTTGTCATATAGTAAATAATTGGTACTACCTGAAAACCTGTCAAAGTAAATTTGTAGTGTATCTGAATTTGAAATGTGTATTCGAAAACCTGTATAATTTGCATAACAAAAGGTGATTCATATATGAAATTGTGATGTGTTTTGACTGTGTTATGTGTATTTGCAAAATTGTAATGGATGTAGAAAATGAACCATGTAAATCTAATAACAGCAAACATTATGACAATGTAAAATAAAATTCACAAACACATTGACATAACACATTATAACATCAAATCTGTTGTACAAATAGCCCTTTGCAACCTTCTAAATATTAGATCATTGAGATATCTTTCCTTTCTTATTCCGCGGCTTGTAGATCTTAAGTGCCTTCATTTTTAATGGTGGTCGTCATTTACTTCGAACCTTGAAAGGCGAGTGAACAATCGAATTTGACATCTGCTTATCACCAACACTCCAGTCATCCTAAAACAATGTAGAGGTAGAATCAATAGTTAGGCAAAACAGGATAAATCATCTATATTTCAAAAACATGTATATTAGCCAGATTCTACACTTATGAATGCTGTCAGATGTTTGTTAGTTCAGATACACCAAATGGATTTAAATAAAAATCAAAACATTTTCAAATACACAAAATCAATTTTTCTAATAAACCTATGCACATTAATTGGATTTTCATATACAAGTATCTGAAATTATGTATTCGTTTTACCATTTGACCTAGAAAATGAACATTATGCACAAAAAACTTAAAATTGATTGAATAATGTCAAATATTGATTTTTCTCAAATCTAGATACACTTATAAATGAAGATAACACATCAGATGCAATTTACTCATTTATTTTGAGATTATGTTTATATAATAAATTACAATACGGATTTTCAGATACATGAATATGAAACACTCAAATTAATAATGTCCAATGTGTTTAACTATGTACATATATCGAAAACACTCAGATTAACAGATTTATTAGATGTATTATAGATGCACATAATATTAACAGATGAAAAACGTGTGGAAGGGAACTTTGAAGATTGATTTCATCTTTTGAAGAAGTGCAAAAATATTCATCATGTGTTTAAGTTTATGTCTAAAAAAAAGACGGTGAGGTTTCGAGTAAGGGTCTTCAACAGGCCCGAGGCCTGGCCCGCCCGGCCCAGGCCCATTCGTTGGCCGGGCTTGGGCCAGGTTCTGCCCGGCCCGTTCGGGCTGGCCTGTAGGCCCTCCCGCGGGTCCAGCCCGTAGGCCCATGGAGGGTAATTCAATAAACTAGTAACGTGTAATTTTTATTTGAATTGTGATTGAGTTATACAAATTATTAAAATTTATGTAGGTGTCAACCTAGTTAGGTACATGTAGTTATTCATTTTTGTAAGTAATTAATTCATTTAATATTTTTATTTTAAAAATTCAATAGATATAAATATTTTTTTCAACATTATATATTAAATTTTGTGTTATTTTAACATTATATACAAATAAACAACGTAAAATAAAAAATAAAAATTTTTTTTGCCAAGGCCCGGCCCGGGCTCGCTGGCCAGGCAGACCCGCAGGCCTGGGCCCAGGGCCGGGCTTGGGCCCTGTGTCAACGGGCCGAGCCCGGGCCGGCCCGTTACCGACCCCTAGTTTCGACGATTGAAAGAAGGAAAGTTTTCGAAAATAACCCTCCTTAAAAAAAATTTCAAATTTGACCCCGAGATAAAACTATTAGCAAAACTGGCCGTGAGACTAATTTGACCCCGATCAACGCACCACGTTGGCGCGCTGACTGAGCGAGGAAGCGCCACGGCGGAGACGTGATCCAATATCATATCTCCGCCTGCATGGAGGGTTTGATTATTTTTTTTAAAAAAAATTAAATTAAATTTTTATAAAATTAATCAAATCACATAGTAAAAATTAAAATTGATTTAATAAGGCTTAACTTTGATTTAAAATTAAAATTAAGTTTAAATTTTTAAATTTAAATTAAATTTTAAATTTAATATTCAAATAATATTTAAAATTTGATTTGATAAAATAACTATTTATAGAAAAAAATCAACAAGTGGAAAAATAATTTATAAAAAATTTATTTTATAAGACAACCATTTATATTAAAAACAAAAAACAAGAGGAAATAATAATATCAATTTTCATTTAGCATATTATCCATTCCCAAATACAAATAATACTCATCATAATTTTTTAAATTATCTCGTCTCCCCTGCGGGGGAGACTTGTCCCCCGGGTGCGCACGGGTCGGCGTGCGCGCGCGGGGGGTGATTTTTTAGTTTTTTTCAAATAATCATTATATTATTTACACTATAAAAAAATTAAAAATAAACATGAAAAGATAAGGAGATGATTTATTTTTAAATTTAAACAATACTCATTATAATTTTTTTTCCAAATAATATCCAAAACTAAAATATAAAATCTTGAAACTAATTATGTGAAAATATGTTTTTACAGAAATAGAATTAATTTAATCATTATTTTCATACATGACGATTCTATAAAATTAGATAATAAATAAAAACTTATTTTTAATTATCCAAATTTGGAATAAAGAAAAAAAACAAAAAAAAATATCCATACAAAAAAAAAATTGTGATGAGTATTATTTGTATTTGGGAATGGATAATATGCTAAATGAAAATTGATATTATTATTTCCTCTTGTTTTTTGTTTTTAATATAAATGGTTGTCTTATAAAATTAAATTTTTATAAATTGTTTTTTCCACTTGTTGATTTTTTTTCCTATAAATAGTTATTTTATCAAATCAAATTTTAAATATTATTTTAATATTATATTTAAAATTTAATTTGAATTTAAAATTTTAAACTTAATTTTAATTCTAAATCAAAGTTAAGCCTTATTAAGTCAATTTAATTTTTACTATATGATTTGGTTAGTTTTATAAAAAATTAATTTAATTTTTTTTTAAAAAATAATCAAACCCCCACCCGCACGCACGCGCAACGCCGCGCGTACGTGCATGTCTCCCCCACAGGGGGAGACGTGATACACTATCACGTCTCCCCATGCACGCATGCATGAACCCCCGCGCACACACGTCACGCGCGCGGTTTCATGCAGGCGGAGACATGATATTGGATCACGTCTCCGCCGTGGCGCTTCCTCGCCCAGTCAGCGCGCCAACATGGCGCGTTGACCGGGGTAAAACTGGTCTCAGGGTCAGTTTTGCTAATAGTTTGATCTCGGGGTCAAATTTGAAATTTTTTTTTAAGAAGGGTTATTTTCAAAAATTTCCCTTGAAAGAAATCTAGTTTTTTTTTCGTCAATCGCCATTGTCGATGATTTTTTTTGGGAAAAATGATCAGATGAACTCCTGATCGCTGTTTCTTTTTTCTTTCGTTCATTGGTTCACCCAATTTTGGAAACCCTAATTAAATCTTTTTTGAAAAATTTTAGTCGGGGAGGAAGGATTAATGAGGCTGCTTTTTTTGGGATACCATATCCATGATTAATGGTGGTATGATTCAATTAGAGTTAATTTTTAAAATTATTGGAAGGGTAATTATGTCATTGCTTTTTGGCTGTTTGAAAAAGTCAATCAGGGATCCAATAAGATAATGCCACCTATTGGGACTCACCAATATGACCTAATTTCTGGGGCTCAGGTAGCAGCACTGTTTAAAAATATTCAAAACACATGTAACTAGAATTGAGGCTGGAAATGGAGCTGGATGTAACATTATCCTTCTGATACATATGTTAATATTTGAATTATATAGAATTAATAATTAAATATTAACACTAGTTTGGATAATCAGGTAATGTTTGAGATGGGAGAATGGTGTAATTGAAAAAATTAATAATTAAAATTGAGATTTAAGATCTCTTAATCGTACAAGAAGAATGCATGGTTATTTAAATTTTCAATATTATGATTAAACATGTAGAATTATTGAAGTTTGATAGTCATTAATACAAACAAATATAATTTCAATATATATTTATTTTTCAAAGATACACTGAGTCTAGGGTGAGGTTGGACGTGGTTTCTCAGTCGACTGTACGCTTCACCATAGAGTATATATTGTCCTAATATAGCGTATACTGTACAATATGTTTGATTATTTTTTTTATTTTTTTTAAATAAAAATATATGCTGATTACAGACAATTCTGTAAACCAAACTATATATATCGTCTTTCCATCTTGAAATGAAATTAGGAGAATGATATATCCAGCCCCCAGACAATCCCAATTACAATCCACACTTTTTTTTTTAATCATATACTTTTCTCATTGAAGCACGTATAGTTATATGAAATAAAATATATACCGAGATACATTAGTGCATTTTTTTCACGTTGAATAATATGAAAAATATTGTGTCATGCACTATGATGAAACCTAGTGTATGAGGCTACAAATGAGCTACAAAATAGATTGTGTGTATCAATGCTCATGATATTAACTGGGTTGGACAGGCCCGACCCAATTAGGAACGGGCCAGCTTGGCAAGACACCGCGCCAAGCCATGCTGGTCAGGTATCTATGACGGGCCGATACGAGTACGGTCAGTCAAATACGGCCCGGCCTGTCAATTGGATATTTAAACTCACACTCGGAAAACAATTCGCCGTCTCTCAATCAGTCTCTCTCAATTTTTCCGTGAAATCTCCGCCGCTGTCGCCATTGTCCACCGCCTCCTCCTCCTCCGGTGATCCTCGCTTTCTCTATCAGTCTCTCTCGCACACGCACATCTAGTTTGATTTACAGTAACCTATGTCGTCTTTGTTTCTTCTATTGGAGACTACCGATCTTGATCTAGGGTTTCTGAGCTCTCTCTGTGTCTTTCTATATAGCTGTGGTTTTTCCTTTGTGGGGGGGGGGGGTGGGTGGGTTGAAGAAATTTTCGATTTTAGGGGGATTTTATTTGGTCTCTGGTTGTTGATTTTGATTCCATTAAAAAGTCTGGATGAATGTGTCTTCACTCGAAGTGTGAGCTGCGTTGATGAGTGTTTTTGAAGATGTTTTTCAAGAAAATCGTGTCTTTTTATGTTCCTTCATCTTTGTGGGTGGTTTTGATTTGGTGTTGGTATGTGCTATTATTTGACAAATAATTATAGGATTTGTTTACTATGGATAATTTTAAAAAGGGTTTTTTATTTTTAAGTCTTCATAAACCACCCACCATAGGATTTAGTAATCGATCACTCACTTCTTCTTCGTATTGGTTTTAGTTCCTAGATATGTTCCTTTTTTAGTCCATGGGAGGGACTTATCTTAAATTATTTGGTTTTCTTTCTAGTGGACTAAAAAGAACATATCATTTAAATATAGACTAAAATCAAAATATGAAGAAGTGATGGATAGATCTCTAAATAGGTATGTTTACAGAGACTGAAAAAAAAAACCTTTTAAAAAATACTTATTTTGTTACGCCCCGAGGCATTACCAATCATATAATAATCAACAGGGATCAAATAAGATAACAAGGCTACAGGAAAGTAGTAGCCAATAAAAAGAAATGATGCGGAAGTATAATATACAAATTAGTCTGTAAATCAAAAACATTATTACAAACCCGAATACACGATAACTGTCATGTGAGAGTCCAAGTCTAGTCTAAATAAAATCATATGTGCAACACGCACGATTACCAGTATATACACAAAGAAAATGGGATTGTTGACAGCCTCGCACTCGCTAACCGAAAGGTGGGATACTCTACGCACGAACCACGCCAGATAGATGCTCTAGCTCCACGCCAACCCAGTCCCTGGTGAAAAATAACACACGAGGGGTGAGCTACAAGCTCAGTGAGTGGCAAGAATCCACGCTCTACAAATATAGTATAATATTAAGCACATTGCTCTTGTAAGGAAAAATATATGCGGAAGAACTCCAACCGATACATGTCACGTGGAGATGTGACCTCACCTCACCTCACCCTTGACCCGGAGGGGAACTCCTAGGACTCTTGAAAAGCAATTAATTCATTAATAGTAATGTGTAGTATCTCAAACTAGTACAACACTTCAAATATTATCTGCATCGATGTATAATACGTTATGATGCCTTGCATCATCCGGTAGCCCTCTCCATGGCGGCCTTCCAAGATAGGTACGAAGCCACAAGGTATTGAAATACACATTGAGCCTCCTATGATGTGGTAGCACTATCAAGGGTAGCTTCAACACTCGGAAGCTTCGATGTACGACGATACGGGAGGAAGCACTCCAATGTCATCCTCACCTTCACCCCTAAGGTGACATGGGACTATTAGAAAGGAAAATCAACTCGTTAACTCCCTTAACCTTCCGGTAGCCCTCTCTCGGGTAGTCCTCTTCCTGACAGCCTTTCAAGATAGGTACGAAGCCACAAGGGTATTAAAATACACATTGGGCCTCCTATGATGTAGCGGCAGAATCCAGGATAGCTCCAACGCCGGGTAGCTTCAACGCGGATACGAGGTAAGGGAGAAGCATTCCACGCTCACAATACGATCCTCACAGATCAACTATTATCCGCTAGCAATTACCATTGCTATACAGAATTCCCTTGAATTCTCGCACAGATGCATCCCTTGGATGCGGGGGGGAAAGAAGCTAAGTTCTCGCACTCAATCATGACAAGACATGATCCTAAAGGCGTGTCATGCACACATTTAACACAGATAGGCCTGACATTCTATCATCATAGCTATCAGATAACAAACTCCAATACAACAATGAATTCTCATGAATTCCCATAGAAATGCATCAATCGGATGCAGACAAGATAGCTATAACATTTGCATGCTAAAACAAAATATGATCATGTCAACAACAGATCATAGATATACCTGTCACAAATAAGGTCAAACAATTGAACATACACACAATTATCACATGAGATTTTCTATCACAACAAGGTGCATGGACTACATGTCCAATGAATATAGCATTCAAAAATTAACTGCATTTTCTAAATCAATCACATGATTCCACTATATGCACAAGATAATAGTGAGACCCATTTATTAGCTATCAATAAGTACAAGCATATGCAATTAGATTCCCTAAACAAACAGGGAATCGACAAATAACAATGCTAAGTAACTTATGAAATAAATAACTTCACCACTCCTCATAGAATATTCTAAAGAAATGAAAGAAAATCACATTTCCTAACACAACCAAACTTCATCACTATAATTTAACATGACTCATCCAACATCAAGTAGAGGCAAATAAGACCCATCTAAAGTTCAAGGTAAAGGCAAAACATCAAACAAACAAGAATTTAATAATTAAATGAGTCTTAACCACATTCTCACAAGGAACAGTTTACTTAGAGGCATACCCACTAGTATAAGCAAAACACTATGTAACTTATTAATATAAGGTCATGTTTTACTCTATACTTAATGATATATAAGATACCTCAAATAAAACTAACAAGTATAGAATCCTACATATCATAATTCACATATAAACCTAGCATGCAAGTTATTTAGCATAATATGGATCTGATATAGCAATATAATTCAGGAATCAAGATTGAGTATAGCTATACAGCCCCACGGATGCGCGATGTATGAGTACATGCATCGAACGCATCTCAAAATGGGTGGATCAAACCACTCACAAGTACTTGGATCGCCGGACGTCCGGTCTACGAGATCTGCAAGAACAACCAATGATGCTTAATTAAATATAAGGCATCTTGACACATATACAAGCCTTCTTCATGAAGACAACAACTCCTGATATTGCCCACACCATGCATAATAACTCTTTGACACATATTTATACAAGATTAGTCCATCTGCTGCAACCAGCTCCAAACATTGGTCTCCACGGCATACAATACACATTCAAAAATTCTGAAATAAATCACACACATTATATGACATGTTGGGATCATATTCCGTGAAAACATAATAACTTGATTAAATCTCTAAATGTCCGAAATAAATTATTTTCCGAAACGGGTTAATTTCTGTGCGAATCTGGACAGACCATG
This sequence comes from Acorus calamus, assembly GCA_030737845.1. NCBI lineage: Eukaryota > Viridiplantae > Streptophyta > Magnoliopsida > Acorales > Acoraceae > Acorus > Acorus calamus. Next base: position 1,210,739 of record CM060873.1, read on the forward strand.
AGAATCAGGCTATAACTTACAACACATATATCATAATGACACCAAATTTCATATATAACATCTAGACACATAGATGATCATATGAAATGAAGACACATGCCTCAAAATATGTTTTCAAGTACTAGTTCTACAAGGATCTTAAGAAGTCATAAATCTGTCCTACAACAACATAAAGCTCCCAACAATAAGAAAGGGGAAAAACACCTACAACAAGACTTGGACATCCTTGCTGACCACCAAAAGCAATAGATAGCAACACTTATACTTCTTTGAAGCATTAACCCAAATACCTACATGGCACAAAAATGGGAAGTGAATATACCTTGGGAAGAAGAGGAGATGGTGCACATAAGGAGTTCCACCACCATCACCACAAACAACCACCATCACACATGCCACATAGCACAGCCACAACCACCACCAAATCAGCCATCTCACATAAGCCAAAACAACAATGAGGTCAAAAGAATACCATGGAAAAGAAGAGGGAGGTGGGGGTAATAAAAGAGGGCACACACACACACCCATAACCCACATATGCCCACAATCACCATCACATACACACATTAGCACAAACACACTCACAAAGAGGGAAGGGAATACCTTGAGAGGGTGGAGAAGAGGGAAGCCAAGCTCAAACACACAAACCTTGCTTGATCTCCCTTTACATGCACCCAATCCAAGCACACATTCTCTTTGGCATTTCATCAAACATGTGGGGGGCTGCTGGTCCAAAGGGGAGGGAAAAACATAAGGGGGGGATCAGCTATTGGGGGGGGGGGGGGGGAGGAGAAGGAGGAGAAACAATAACACAACAACACAACTAAAAGTATACACACCTTTCTTCTCCTTTTGTGCTCCTTCCCCACCATCACCACCACTTCCTCCACCCAAAGAGGGGCTGGACCAGAGCAAAAGATGGGAAAAATATGCTAAGGTCGTGCATTTGGGGAGCTTAAATAGGCAAGGTCGGACTGAATGACCGAGCTGTCCTCGGACTTAAAAACTCTGGACAGTCTTCACTTAAACGGCCATAACTTCCTCAATACAGCTCCGAATTGCACGATTCCAATGGCATTGGAAAGATAAGAAGATTATCTACAACTTTTATGCTTACACCCAGATCAAATAACCTCTCCAGCTATTCTGAAATCTAGGCTAAACATTATACAGGGCTGCTGCCTGGATTTCATATCCCCAGGGTATAATTGGAAAAACACTCATAACTTTTGATACATGAATTCAGTTGATCTAATTCCACTTTTGTATGAAAGCTAACTTAACACTGAACATCTCATGATAAAACCAGATTTTTACTACTTCATCTTGGGCATTAACAAAATTAAATCCAAATACCAATCGAAACTGCATAATTTCTAAAAGACCTCAAAATGCTACAAAAACTTCCATTTAAGCCCAAGTGAACACCAGAACCACAAATATGCAGTTTGATTTTGAAACTGAATGCCCGAACTATTAAAATAGATAAAACGCGATATTTGACCTTTAAAAGTGACACAGTCTTAACATATTTTAGATGTATTATTTGACACAGTCTCGTGTACAAATCTTTCAGGCCTTACCCGAGACACAGGATTTGGGGATGATTATGTGCATCTGGGGTTTTTCGAGATAAAGGAAAAATTAATGTTAGGATTCCTTGTCATCCCAAAAACATGTGGAGAAATTGGTGATATTGATTGTTTTGGTTGGATGAAAAGATATACACCTTTATGTTCGTGTGATGGTTGTTGCATATCAGTAAAAAAGAAAGGTATATGCGGCACAAGAAGGTAAATGTTGTATGGATCAGGGATTTTGGTAGTCTTAATTGTGGGTAGATTCAGCGTGGATGCAGTTATGAGTATGAGATGGATCTTCTGTGATGGGGGGTGTAGAGGGGTTAAAAATTAGCATTTCCTTGAAAAACTAGACAATGCTCTTAGTGTGGGATTAAGAAATTACAAACTGAAGAAAATGGTTAATTTGGTATTGATTGTTTGCCATCAACGACATCTACCATCTGTTTTCACTCTGAAATGGTAGATAAAAGAGAAGTAGAAACTATGGACATTGTTCCATTTGTTGGATCCCTCATAATGGGATGTAACGTATCATTGTAGCACAATCTGTGATCATGATTATGTGTGCTGCATCCAGATTCCACATTCTTATAAATGCTTATTGGTTCATTAACAAAGATCATAGTCACTGAAGACTTATTCATGTGGGAGATCAGAATTGCTGGCATGGTATATATTACCCAGAACCCTACTTTGGTGTTCATGTTTTATTTCAGGGTCATCGGTTGTAAAGCTTACATTGGTTCTTTAAATGTGCTAGCACCTCTGCTCTATTTTAGCATTACTTGCATTATTAGGTAATTGCCTGACTAAACCAGAGATAGGTGTCTATCAGGTTATAATAGAGGAATTATTATATCAGGAAGGATGTGATATGCCTTCTTTATTTGCACAACCATACCTTGAGAATATGATCAATGCAAAGTTGAGCAACAAGCTTACATGGCTACTTGAAACGCTTCTTCGATTGATAATATGTATCTATCATATTTATAGCCATAATTGTATTATGTATCCCCACTATAGTTGATGTCCTATCTTGATGATTTACCTATGAGCACAGATTTCTTATGCTGTTTTTGTAACAATGAGAGGCATCTTTATATTTGTTATATATTTATCCAAGTCGGCAAACCAAAGATGAAAAATGATAATTTTGAGTGGTTAAATTATAGAAAACCGTTAGCATTTTTCATATAGAATTATTTCAAACTCACACTTCTCAACATGATCTTGTTTTTTTTAGTTCTACTTTTCCATTTTGCCGGGGTTTTTAAGATTTATTTTTTCTCCTTTCAAATATTTGATGATGATCAACAGAGAGTTCAAAAAGTTGTCTTCACCTGACAGGTGTGGATTTTTGTATTTTTATTATGAGAGAACCTGAAATTTAAACAAGCCTCATATAGTTGAGAAAGAGAGAAATTTTAAGAGAAAAAGGGGATGGGTGAAATCTACATTGTTCGCCCATACTTGCATAATGATTTACGTGTAGTAGGTAATCTGTTCAGTTTAGCGACTGAATGAATGTATACATAGCTCGTTGTGACAGGAGATTGTACATGACTAAAGTGTGTGACTTTACTAAAACATGATTGAATACTTCCTTATTTTCATAAATCACTTGATGTGATCATAATAATGAAATCCTGTTATTCTTACTCTCATGGTTAATGTTGTAGTTACAACATGACAGCAGCCAAGATCACAGGAGCTTTAGCAGCGACTTTTGCAATTTCATACGCCTTTGATGTGCTGATGGCTGACAAGAAACTTTTTGGAGGTGCAAGAGAAATAAAATTCATTCATACATCCATGATTTTGCAATTGATTTTTTTCCATCAACATAACATCTGTTTGCTCTCCCAAAATCCAGGTACCACACCAAAGACAGTCATTGACAAGGAATGGTGGAAAGCAACTGACAAGAAGTTCCAGGCATGGCCTCGCACTGCAGGGCCGCCTGTGGTGATGAATCCAGTCTCCCGCCAGAACTTCATCATCAAGTCAAGCTGAGTCCTGAAGGTTGTAGAACAATGGTGCAGGTTGAATAAGTTTGTTCTTTGTGGCCCACATCAGCCTATTCCTGTTGTTGTGTGTAATTCAACATGAGATTTCTTATATAGAGGCTACTCTTTCTGTTGAGCCTAATAGACTGCATTTTAACTTCTCGATGTTGTGTTTTTACCCTTATTTGGGGTGATGAATATAGTTATTCGCCCCTGATGGATAATTATCCATGCAAAATAAATGATTTTTTGTTTGATTGATTTTTTTTTTGTTCTTATTGAAAAAACGTAAAAATCACATTTTTGTTTATTGGTTCACTCTTGGATGAGTTGAAGATAAGTTGATGATAAAAGATAGGTAATGTTTTCTTTCTTGAGGAGATTTGGGAAACAAGTAGAAAGCTCCGTGGGCAGGGGGATCGTAGTCTTTATGGTAAGGTGACATAGCTTTTCGTCCCTACGATGATATGGGGCATTTGGCTGACAAGGAACTATGCAATTTTTCGAGGCGGTCATCTTTATGTTGAGAATATCAGGGACTCGGGGGTTCGCTTCATTCTGAATTGAAGAAGATGTTGTGTGGGGGCGGCCTCTTTGGGTTTTTTGGGTGATAATTTTGTAATACATGACTAATTAGAGTTTTGTGGGGTACATCTTAGTTTGAAACCTTCTCTGCTTAAGATGTAATTGCGTGATGCTGTTTTTAAATTGTTTAAATATTACACGGAATGTAAAACATTTAGGTATATGTAACTATTATGTTACATTTATATAAATGTAACTGTTATTATGTAAATGTAACAAATAGTTATAAGAGATACAAGAAATGTATTTATATTGTGTGAGGTATATCTCATTTATGTAAATCGATAAGTTGTTTATCAAATGTTAGAATGTAACATATATATGAACCCATATAAAAATTAACTCATTTATACGGTACTTATATGTGTTTTTTATTTAAATTTGAATAAAAAAAATACCGGACTATTTTAATGATTTCAATTGGATAACATTCATTTTGAAATTGTTGCAGAAACAAAAAAATCATAAAAAAAAACACAAAATAAAAGCAGAGGCTGAAAATCTTTCAAATAGATCAAGATTTCTATTTTTTCGTGTTTTCATAACATGAAAACGATTAAATTGGTGGAAGAACAAATGAACATACAAGATTCAATTAAAAAAATGTAGAAATAAATTTAGCATGGACAAAAAAACCATGTCAATGAGCCACACAAAAAAAGGAAAAACTTGTAACCGCCTCCTTCATTTGAGAGACCAGTTACCCAAAAATTCAATTTTATCACATATGGGTATGTAAGAGAATGCATATATGTCACTTCATATGATTTATAATGAGACCTAAAATTTAGAACTTAAAAAACTTTATTGTTTTTAAAATGGTAACTCTACCCCTGAGGCCATACATAATTTGTTCGTGTTTAAGATGGTGACATATTTTTGGGATGCGCCATACATAATTTGTTGGTGTTTAAGATGGTGACATATTTTTGGGATGCCTGTGTGAGATTACTGGGTAACCATTTTTATTAAGTGGACAAGTGGAAGGGGAAAGAGATTCTATTCACAGATATGGTTCCTTCTATTAAAATGCATGCATAATTGCCATGGATATAACTTGCCCTCATTTTTTATTTGAGAAAAATATTGGAGCACTCTTATTAACCAAAGAAGCCCCAGCACAAAGGAGACAATATAATCACTCTCCAGTCTCCATACATGTGATGTCTTCACTAATTTAACCCTCTAGAAGCTAATTTGTACTATGTTTTAGGCTACTGTTTTTATAGTTTTCCTTTTGCCAAATGCCTCAGTTTTTTTTAGATGATTGAGGCCAAACCTATTGTCTATTTAAGCCGATTCAAAACTTAACCTCACAAGCTGTCAATATCTCTAACCTGGAGAAAAAGATACATATTTCGTTACATAAAGTATACATGAAGTATATACTTCCCAAAAAAATCAAATAATGTCAAAAATGCATTTGGGATCTGGATTACATAGCATGAGTTCTGTACAACAGGATTATATAACCTGGAAAAAAAATTAATATGGTCCATGACTTGGCTCAACCTCATATCTGATGCACTCTTCCCCTAAATTACCTGTTTATGATATAAAAAAAAATTCAAAACTGCCAAGAAGCTACACAAATCAGGTTTTCCATACAGAGGTTGGGACATGCCTCAGAAACAGAATTACATCAAGTTGATTGTCATTTCACACTTGTGCCCTGCCAAATCATATTCCAGAGACAATATGTCTAAAGCTAAATCTGTGACATTAGCATGGCATATAAAAAGACATTTCAAGGACAAACAGGCTGTCAATGGTAACAAAGTGCATGACAATAAACAAAAGTAAATCATGATGGCTGTATTGAAAAATTAGAAACAATGATGCTAAATTGCTTTGCAAAGAACAAGATACATCACTATGTAGCCAGTATACTTGTACACTCAGAAATACCACAGAGGCATTCATAACAATGTAGTGAAACATGAAAAATTTTCATGTCAGGCATGGAAAGAATAGTTTCCCCTTGTATTGGCTCCCATTTGAAGTGTGGATATCATTAAGCGCCGATAAAATAACAGCTACAGACAATCATGTGGCTCGAGCAAGTATACACAATAATCACCTTTGCCAAATGTAGCTATGAGAATGAATCAGAGTGATTTGTCTATACAATCTCAACACTTTGAAGTGGCAATGCGTCCATCTGTAGTGACCGACTATTTCCTGATGCCACAAAACCAACAGTGGGCAGCGAAGAATCTGTGACCTGCTCGATCTCAATAAAGTTGAAGTCAAAAGCCCCGGTTCGCTTTAGACTGAACACGAACATGAACACAATCCATCCAAGCATCGTGAGTGCCCAATAGTTGTTCATCCCGTGAATCAAACCCCAAGCGATCGAGTACCCGACTATGATTCCAGACAAATGGCCAAGAAAACTCGCCTGAGGGACAATGATTGAAGTGAAAATGAGTGACTCGAAGGGCGCAAAGCTTATTGGAAGCGAGAGGAACCCAAAGAGCTCCAATTTTGAGGAGGGTTGCTTCACAGCAAGTATAGTCATCCACCCAAACACAACGCATGAGTAACCAACCGCGGTGACTCTCCTGAAATACTCAAACTTGAACTTCTGTATCAAAATATGATAAAACCCCAAAACGAGTAAGCCTGACAACACCACCAAGACAAGAGAATAGTGTAGGTAAAACTCGACACCAAGACCCATATGCCCCAACTGTTCGACCGCGCCAAGGCTCCAAAGGGCGCTCATGTTGAAGACCAAATGAAGAACGCTTATGTGCGAGAAGGCGGATGTGATGAGCCTCCAATGGTGGCCCTCGACGGCCGTCTCATAACTAAGACCCACATTGGCATATCCGATGTTCTTCTTCTGTATATAGAACCAGATTGTCGTGCATATCCCTATGAGACAGCTAGTCGCCGGTTTTTGCAATATCTCATAAACCAATGGCTTCCCCATTTTCTTTCCTTTTCTATACACTCTCAGTTCAGATGGAAATGCACAGACTCACTAAACAGAATTGGACACCCACAAATTCATCAATAGAGCTTCATTGCAACAACTGAAACATATCAAAATGAAAGACAAGGTGATCACTTTTCACGATAAAAATGGGATCTTTAACTCAAATCAACCACCTTTATATTAAGTTATTAACTAGAAGCGAAAATACACTAAACCAAATTGAACACTCACAACCTATTACAAGTTCTTCACTGAAACAGATAAAAAGAAAGACAAGATGATCAATTTTAATGATAAAAATGCGATCTTTAACGCTTGCAAACACTAAATCAACCGCCTTTATTAACTACAACAACATCCCAATTAAAAAATCACACAAAATCGAATAAAAAAGAACGCCAAATGCCGATATAAATCAAAATTACCCAAAAAAAAACCCTAGATTTCCATCAGATCATCAGATCCATCGATGCAGTTACAAAAGTAACAAAAAGAAAATTAGGGCTTATCGAGGAGTTTGGATTCACGAAATATTGGAGTTTATCAGATCGTATAAGAAAATTAGGGTTTTTGAGAGGGCTTTTTTAAAAGGCACACCTGATCGGAGACCGAAGAGATCCCCAACACCTCGATTTCTTCGCTTCCTCTTCTTCTCTCTCTCTCTCTCTCTCTCTCTCTCATTTTCGGATGTTGTTTTTGTTTTTGTTTGAAAGATGACGAGAATGCCCATCCGAGTTGGGAGATATTACGAGATCAATCAGATCTCTGTTTTGACGATTTCCGCTGTCTGATGAATGTGGTTTAATTGCATGGACGGTTGTACTGTGATCTACGTGGTGGACTTTTGTGGTGGACTGAGTGACTGTAATGGCGTAACTACTTGGTTAAACTGACTTTTAAGTTGTATAATAACCGAAGAGATCCACGGCTCCAAATTTCAAAAATATCAATCGAAGTTGATAGGGCTGTTAAACGAACCAAGCCGCTCGGGCTCGGTTCAGGCTTAGCTCGATTTGAGCTTGTTCATTTAGACAAATAAGCGAGCTTGAACAAGTTTTAAAGCTCAGTTAGACTTGAGATCTGTATCGAGCTTCATTTTATGTTCAAATTTAACTCGTTTGTGTTATTAAAACTTAGTTGAAGTTTGACTAAACTCCTTTATAAAATCAGAATATTAAATTAATACAAAGTTATGCTCGTTTAAGCTCATGAACTTGGCTCATTTAGGCTAAAATTTTATTTTCAATCCCTAAAAACCATAAAATGAAGAACGCTAGGCTCATTGAGGCTCGTGAGTTCGGCTCGACTCGTTTATAAACGAGCCGAGCTTGAACATGTCAAAGCTCGACTCGTTCAGCTCGTTTACCATCCCTAGATGTTGATACACTAATAAGGTGTTTGGTTGATACAACATTCAACACTTATTAGGCCGATTCAGGAAACATAAGTGATTTTTTTGAAATCTATTGTTTGGTTGACTACCAAATTCAACACTTAAAAAATCTCAAAAAACAAAAAAATATTGCATTTTTCAAGTGCTCGAGAGGTCACGTTTTTTACTCTTTTCGCAGGGTTGTCCTCGCCAAATGACAATACTGCCCTCGTTTAGTTGATGTATTTACCAGCCATATATAAACAATTTTTTTAACTCTCTCTCTCTCGATCGAAACATTTTCACCCAAGTGAAACCCAAGCAATCTCCGCTGATCACCCCGAATGACCTCCGCCAAGTCTCGCTTCTTCGCCGGCCCCTAATCTTCGCAACCCAGGGTAAGATTGAATGTGTTGTCCTATTTTTTTGCTTATTCCGCCTCCGATTGAACGTGTGCTTGTCACATAGGCTTCACCTGAGCAGTCAAAAGGGTTTGTCTTACTCCTTCTTTGCCTCTCATCGTGGTAGATCTGAAGCCAGGCTCGACCGTCACCACCACCATCCTTCGTCGTGTTCAAGGCCTCTTAAACCTCTCCCCAGTGAGTTTTTCTGTTCCTTAATACCTATAGTTTTGATTGTGTTCTTTCGGTTTGATGGGGTTCATTTTGGGTACGGATCACATGGGTTTTAATGGGTTTGATTCAAAGGGCCTTGTTTTGGTTTCAAAATGTGATCTTTTTTGGTGGGTTGGATTGTGAAAGCAGGTTTCAGAGATGGGTATTCGGTTGCCTGCGATTTGAGAAGCCGCGGAGTTGCAGTTGCTCGCTCGGCGTTGCCTTCGCCAGTGGTCTGAGCTTCCCGATATGTTTTTGGGATTGAATTTGGGTTGTGATTGAGTTTAACTTTAGAGTGTTAGTTCTTCTTGTATTATATAATTTATATTGCATGTGTTTGATTCACTGGGAAGTCTATTTTAAAGGATGGATGCAATTGCAGATTTAAGTGATGGAATAATTGAAATTGTCTTGGTGATTTGAAATCCTGTTTGATTGTTCTCCATGTATTGGTTTTTGGTGCCTCTTTCACTGTTGAAATGTGATGTTCTTTCTGTTTTAAGTGGACATTCAACTGATTTCAGTCATGATGTTGGATATTTACAAGTATAACTATAGCTGATGACAACAAAATTCAGGTCATAATTAGTCAAAATTTTATTCAAAATGAAAGTTTGAATAAATTTATTTCACTTAATCACCCTATTTGTCATGTTTTTAACCATAGAAATGCCAAGAACAAATTTGAATTGCTATTTATAGCTATTCTACATGTTGCATGACTAAATGAGGGTGTAGGAATTCTGTTATAAAGTTTGGGGTGATAGTGATGAAATTTTTTATTCCATCACTCTGTGTGAGACTTTGTATCCTCTTCATCCATTGTCAGTTTGTCGCATACTTGTTCAGTCGTGGAATATGATGATATTCTTTCTGTTTCAATTGACATTCAACTTATTTCAGTGGTGATGTTGAATAGTTGAAGTATAATTATAGCTGATGACATAGGTAGAATATATACAGACAAAGACCAAAAGCTCGAGAGCACCGTAAGCGAAAAACCCACACATAGCCAGTAACGTACGGTTAGACGGTACCATAACAATAGGGCTGCAGTAGACGAACAGCCCATTTGGATTCAGGTCAAATTTAGTACATCTCTAGACTGCTCACAAGGGTCAGTAGATTCATCAAGCCACCTGGTTTGCAGTCGGTTCATGAATCACACACAAATTAGACAGGGATTGGAGCCCAAATTTTTCTTCAAAATGAAAGTTTGAATAACTTTGTTTCACTCTTTTTTTTATCCATACAAGTTTAGAAAACTTTATTTCATTTTTTTATTCCCACAACCATCCTATTTGTCATGTTTTTATTCATAGAAATGCCAAGCACAAATTTGAATAGCTATTCATAGCTATTCTATGAGTTCCAGGACTGATGAATTTTTTTCATTCCATCACTCTGAGTGAGAGTTTGTATCATTTTCACTCAAAATCCTTTGTCAGTTTGTCACATATTAGTTCATTGACATTAGAGTTTTTTTGGTTTTCTTTGGATTTGCTTAACCGATTCCAACTATCATGATCCATTGGGATTATGTTTCCGAAAAAGATCAGTATCATCATCTTTTCTTTGCACCTGTTTGAGTTCTATTCTTTTGTATTTCAGTTTTTCTCACTAACTCGTGTATGATGATTCACTTTTTTTCTTTTTATTGAGCAATTGATTAGTACATATGATTTGACTTAGGTTTATTTCTCTCTTTATTAGTTTTCATATAATTGGTACATGTAATTGCGTAATAATTTACATTAAACATCCAGGTTTCTCCAGTTGCCCATTTGATAAAAATACATAAATGTAAGTATGTAACCAGTCCTGTCAACTACATAGTCAACACAATGAAATTTCACATGAGTTTTTATGGATGAAAAGGCATCACACCATGTAGATGCTCCTCAATTTCATTATATTATATTGTCCAACAGAATGGACTAGACGGTCCTGTTGGTGTTATCCATCAGAAACACAAGAAGAAAATCTTGTGGTTTTGAAAATATAGAATGCTTAACATCTTACATTTGTGATGTATGTGAAGGTTGTCAAGGCTGCTTTGATGACTTTTTTTAGTTTATGTGATGTATGTCAAGGCTATCAAGGCTGCTTTGATGACTTTCATTGGCCTTCCCCCACCCCTTCCCACAATCAATTCAGGGAACCCTCCATGCCTAGTTGTAAGTCCCTCACCTAAACAAAATACAAATCACTCTGTCACTTCAAAATTTCAAATTGGGACTAGGCTTTGTTAATCCTGGTTAGAACTGTCAACGCTCTGTATATTTCTAAAATGACAGACATCTCACAATATATTGAATTCATTACGTGGTTGTAAATTATTTGCTTTAGTTATGTGGATGAGTCAGCCATTGGTGATGGTACATGAGTTGTGTTTTCTATGGTGTCATTTATGTGGTTGAGTGTCAGACCCATGTATAACTATGCCCATGATATACTTTTTCAGAAACATTGTAGTCCATGACATCTAATTTGAAAGCTTTCCATTGCCTGTCCCAAACCCGGAATAAAAGGAGGATAAAGAAACTCAAAGCATGTTTTTTTTTTTTTAATTGAGTGTGTCAATTTATATGTGCATAGAAGAAGGTGAGGGAAGAGTTTGATATTGGATTGAAACTCTTTTTTTTTTTTTTGAAGGAAGAATATGGACTCAAGGTGTGTTAGGGCTTCATGGAGTCCAGATATCCTTAGGAAGGTGGAGAAGGACAATGTAGGACCACGGCCAGGGGGTTTAATGATTTTCGGATGTTGTGCATACTTTTGTATAATGTTGTTGGTGTTTGTTATCTTTGTTTTGCTTTTAATCATAGCTATCAAGTAAATGTAGAAATTCCATTAATTCACGCATGTCTGTAACATTATAAACATCTATATGGAGCAGGTAACTTGTGTAACGTGTTTTTGAAAACCTCATATGTGAGAGTGTTGAAATTTGAACAGTACTGTTTATTATGTCAGACCAATGAAATTAGATTGATTATTACTTGTTTATGTGGACTTTTTATGTTAAAATGAATCATGTCTATGTTCTCAGTTTTGTAGAATTTATGTAACTGTCCAACTCTTACAAAAGGGGTTCATATGATTTTTTGTTGTCCTCTTTTTTAATTTTAATGATGACACTTAGTGTTTGCACTCCAATTTAAAAGTCTTTACAATCTTATGAGATAGGTGGAAATATATAAATATCAGAGTTTTCAACGGATTAAATGTACAATCTATTGTTTTTAATCATGTGGGTATCCAAGTGCTATATTGTTTGGGCTCTTCAAAGGGTATCTCTGGTTGATGTATTTTTAACATGTTGAAAAAGAATAATCTGTAATATCTCCAAAAACAACATGTTTTTTCAATTTCAACCAAATAACAAAATAACATTCATCACTTATGAAATGTATCAAAATACTCTTTCAATAAGCACATATGTCAACTGGTTAACCAAACACACTTATCTAAAATACTGCTTAATATTTTCCACTGATTATCATCAGTGGAATCACTTAAATTCTGCTTTCCGCCGCTGCCAAACACAGCGTATGAAATCAATTAATATAATACAAGCCGACCCAGATATTAGTTAAATGTGATGGCCCTAGGCGTACTCATAAAATAGACTCCTATTAACAAAATAAATTAATTAATTAAATTTTTATTTTTATTTTTATTTTTATTTTTTTACACAATTAAATCTAACAAAACATAATACCAATAAAATAAAAAAATAAAATAACATAGAGTTTGAAAAAATAGAGATTTAAATGATAAAAACAAATATAAAATATATGATCTACTATGAATTTTTTCTTTGTATCAAATAAAAATAAAATAAAATCCCTGTAAAATAGAGACAAATGATAACAAAAAGAAAATATGGGTAATCTTTTAAAAAGAAAAATCCCAATAAAGTAGGGAATGAAAATAAAATTCAATTAAAATTTAAAACAATCAATAAAATAAAAATGAAAATACAAAAAAAAATTATAAAAATATATATGAACTATTATGTTTGGGAAAAATGATAAAAAAAATCTCCCAAAAGTTAGAAATACTCAACCCAGCCACTTTTTAAAATTATACCTAAAAAAGTCTCATTTTACAATTTTGGAAACATAAAAGACTAATTTACTCTTATGTGATTAAATCTTTAATACATTCTATATCTTTTAACTTTGTTAAATTATTTCACCATCTTAATTTTATTAATATATTTCACACTTTTTCATGTAGATCAATTTTTTATTGTAAATTCTTTGTGATTAGGTGGATTTTGTGAAATATGTATCAATATAATTTGAGTTATGATGAACTTCATTAAATATTGATGTTTTTTTTTTAAATAGATATGCACTAATGATATCATAAAAATATATAAATAGCCAAAAAATAAAAAATATGAATAAAAATTTGGAATACTAAAATATTATCTGTTGCATTATGGCACAACACAGATTTAAATTACATATTATGATTATACACAATGAAAAGTGATAAACAATATCATATAAGATATATAAAAGAAACACACGGTATAATATATAATAACAAAACCTGATTGATTTTTATATAGATATTGTTGTTTTAGATGAAAAATAGGTTTTTAGTGTGTAATAAATAGGGATATTATAGATTTAATTACAAAAGGGTAGATTAGTCTTTTGTGTTTCTAAAACTGTGAAATGAGATTTTTTTATGTATAATTTTTAAAAATGGCTGATTTTGGTATTTCAAACTCTTGGGAGATTTTTTTTATCATTTTTCCATATGTTTGTTGATTTTTCCTTTTTACAAATCAAATAATAAATAAAAGACTTTTAAAATTAGTATGAAATAGTTCAAAAAATAGTAAAAGATCCCAACAAATTAAGGATTTGAAAAAAAAATATTTAGAGATTTGGGGGCCCTCCTAAAATAGGGGGCCCTAGGCTGGCTTTGGTCGTCTATGTTGAGAATCCCTGATATAATATATGCTTCACAATTTATATACATTATAATGAAAATTGTAAAAATACTCACATTCAGTTTATATGAGTATGTACTTCATTTTTAATGGAATAATATAATTTATTAGCTAGATATATTTATATAAAAAAATTAAAATGTGTGTGGGTTGCATGTAGGATGGGACTAACATAACATTTTTTTATTTCAATACCCACCAAATTATATATATATATATATGCAATGTAAGACTCCTTGTCCTTTTGAGGTTGGCTCTAACAGTAAAACAGTAAACCAAATTAAATCAAGGAATAAAATTACACCTAAAACTTTGTTGGATCAGCTTATAATAATAAAACTATAAAACCCAACTGATGAAAATGCATGGGCCATCCGTGACAATACTTTTGCAAAGTTACAGTACAATAAAATTACATCTCAAACTTTTATTCATACACAATAGCACAGCTGGATCACAAGGTCAATCACGGGGTCCTTCGATATAAAAAAAAAACTTTTATTCATACACAATAGCATGTGAATTTCCGTTTAGGCCACCGCATGTGTTTGGATGCTGTCAGCATTCTCCTAACGACTGATTTGACTGACACATGACGTCATTAGATGACCTTTAATTATAAAAGTTATTCTCAAAAATAATTTTAAATAAAAAATAATTTTTTAACTCATTTTTAATCGTTTGGGTTAAAAGAAATAAAAAAAAACATTATTTTTATGACTTTTTGTCTATGCACATTGTGAAAATTGAACATGAACTGTAAATATTATGCAAGCGTAGATGACAATCTAGGTATTTATTATTGTTTTGGGATAGAATCTAGAATTCTAGATAAGTCCTTTTCTTCTTTGGAAGCATCGATCGAGTTCTTTTAGACAAGTCCAGAAAAGTCTATCATTTTCATTTCTAATAAAAAATTGTTTTGAACTAAACTTATGTGTATAGTAACTCAGGTTTATATAAGTTTAGATTTATGTACACAAGTCAGGTTTTTTTCAGGCTTTTTTACTTTATAGTGACAAATAGAATCTTAAAGATCAAGTACGGTGGCAGGTGACTACGAAGTATTTAAAATACAATGAATCATATCACCACATATAATCAGATCTGAAAGATTTAACCAACACATATTCACTGCTAGTATTTAGATTTTTGTGCTCACTATCTTAACTTGTATTTCACCTGGATTAAAGTTCTAAAAATAAATTATCTTAATTTTAAAGAATAAAAAATCTATTAATTTTGTTTTTATTTAAATCCGTCAAAATTGAAACAAAAGATGGTAAAATTTTTATTACAACCTTTTAGTGGAACAAAAAATTTTTATTTTCATTTCAAAATCGAAACAATTGTCCGTATTTTATTTCGATTATTTTTTATATCAAACGAAATAAATTGTCCTTCTCTCATGTAATCCAATAATTACTCTATCAAACCAGTCCTAAAGGGTTGCAATCTCTTTTTTAACCATTAGGCAATTAACATGAAGGAAATTGATATGCACGTAGAAGCTAAGAATTTTATTTTTAGTGATGAGGGTTTAAAGAGGTTTTAAGCGAAAAATCGACCTAACACACTGAAAACTTATGAAAATCAGAAAAAGTCACTGTAAAATTGATAAATCCCCTCAGGTCCCTATCTTATTAAATAATATTTATTTTAGTCTCTATAACTAACCAGATGTGTGGTTAACCCTAACCATGCATGGTAAATAACTGTTATACCATTTTAAAATTTATTTTCTTTGTTGGAAAAAATCGATATAACTCCCTCCAAACTTATGAAAATCGAAAAAAGTTTCTGTGAAATTTAAAATTCGTCTTAACTCCCTGATATCTTCTTAAAATCACAAAAAATTCATATGATTTCTAAAAATGTATACTGATTCATTAAATTTTATTAAACAAATTATAGATTTATAATCAAAGTGTTATGCTTTTTATTGCTAGTAATTTTGTGTTAAGAATGTATTATAGACTTGATGGATATTTGTATACCAAATGAGGTTCGATGAATATTTTTTTTATAGATGAGGATGACATATCAGGAGATGGGGATGTTGAAAAATAACGGGTATTTTTGTCTTACAAAATAATTAAATATGATTTTATAAAGTTTGTAGGGATTGAATCTAATTTTAGTAAGTTTTTGAGGACTTGTTTCAATATACTTTTGATCGGGGGACTAAATTCATTAACCATATACACTTTATGGGGACCTATGATGATTTTATGATTTTAGAGAGACTTTTTGTGATTTAAAAAAGATTTCAAGGAGTTAAAGAATATTTTTTCCTATTTTTAAATAGTGTGATTCATTAGAATAGCGAGTTAAGGATTTCTACTTATAAGTCTTTGATGAGTGGAGATCCTAGATGATCTCTAAGCTCTCGTTTGGATACTGAATAAAATTTATTCTTGAGTATACAGTTATTCCAACATAAGTGGGTATAAATAAGGATAAATTGATTTTGTGTTTGATTGTATTTTGAATTATTCTCATTAGTAAACGTAAGAATAAATGTTATGTTGTTTGGGTAAAATGTGAATAAAATATGGATAAAGATTTATAAAATGTGAAAAAATAATTATAGTTGATTTGAAAGATGATTTATAAGATGTGATGATAGTTGATCTGACAGTGGGCCCACATATTATTTGGGTGAAATAACCTAGGATAACTTTAATTCCAAGGGTTGATTGAAATCCATATAGTACTTTGTACCAATTTATTATGGTATTTTTTATCCCTTGGTATACTATGTTGCCAAACAACCTAATAAGCTTATTTTGACTTATTCCACTGCTTATCTGGGTTTATTCGGCATTCAAACGGGGCTAAAAGTCTGACTAATTTTAGAAATATAAAAAATAAAGAGAGACTTTCATGCAGGCAGTTTTCAGGTTCTTTGATTTTTTTTAAAATTGTATAATATAATAAATATGCTTCATTATGAGGCTGGACTCATAATTTAATTTAATTAACAATTTTGTAATTATAAATTTTTGAGTTCAAGAC
Source organism: Acorus calamus (assembly GCA_030737845.1). NCBI lineage: Eukaryota > Viridiplantae > Streptophyta > Magnoliopsida > Acorales > Acoraceae > Acorus > Acorus calamus. The sequence goes on from CM060873.1 coordinate 1,227,839, forward strand.
TCATTATGTACATAACAAAAAAAAAAGCATCATTACAAAAAATATATATACACACTACAATGAACAATATATGATATTTTAAATAGATATAAAGTTACACATGATGTTTTGCATATAAAAAGACTCCATGTAATACATTAAAACATTTTGCATATAAAAACTCTATGAAAAGAGACTGTATGTACGTAACATTATCTATTTAATTATTAAAGCATATGCTTATGTTAACGAAGTATATGTTTTTATAATTTTTTTTATATTTTTTATAAATGCATCCATACAATTTATTGAAGCATATGTTTTATTTTTTATAAAAATATGTATCTTGTTAGATAAAATATATTATTTAAAAAAAAATCATAATGCATGTATACTAAATTGCGGTTGGAAAAATCTGATACTTCATCCATTTAGAAAACATGTGGAGAGTATAACCGTGTCTAGTCAACCAACACCCATCAGCCTGTCAATTAAAAAATGTTACACATCCCCAAAAATCAAACCTTCTAACGATTAATTGTCACACATTTCACATTTGGTGTAACCATAGGCACCAAAATTCTACATATATGGTTCAACCACCACTAGTATTTACATCTTTTATTTGCAACCCCATCTCACATTCATTAGCAACACCATTCCACCATGCCAGGGAGCAGCAGCAGCAGCAATAGAAGTCGAGTCCGGCCCCTAGCCGAACTCGCCCGCCCCGACGCATCCCCCGACTCGTTCTACACGCCATTTTTAAGCGAAGACGGGCGCAGTCGGAGCGGGCGTGATCACCTTCTCAGGCGACAGGCGTTTTTGCGAAGCTACCAGTTCTCGGTCAAGGAGAGCTTCGCAGATAGGGTTCAGCGATCATTGAGGGAGTTCGACGAGGTGGCGAAGGCGGCGCTCGTCAGCACTTGGAGGGTCTGTGTTGTTCGGATCTTTCATTTTAGGGTGAGAGAAGGCATGAGAGATCTTGTTTGAATATGTGCATGTGTTGTGGTTTGTTATGTTATTAGAATTGTTTGTGAGAACACATGCATGTATGAGGGGGTTGAATGTAATGCTACTTGCTCTGTATATTTTATGTTACAATGTATGGATTTAAATGAACTTCATATGGGAAGCTATCTTGATTAGTCCTCGTGTCAGGGCTTCTTAAGAATTTTTAAAGAGTTATAGACATCTGAATTTGCATAATCCCACATAAACGATCGTAATTAACTCATTTGTACGTGTTGTCTTCTTTGTTCTTGTATATTTCTTCTCTCCCCCTTGTACTTATTCATACTTTTGTATCTTCAGTCTTAATACAATCGAGATAACAACTATCTATATTTTTTTAGAAACAGAAATTAATTTCGGGTTTTCCAAGGAACTTCTAAATTATTTTTAGGTTCCTAAAAAATCTGACTTATTTTTAGATTTTTAGATTAGTTGTAATATTATTTCTGGATCCTTTTATTAAATGAAGATCATCATTTACCATTCATGCTTTATTTGTGTCCCCTTTTGTCACCCCTCCCTTCGGTGCCTCTCTCCCTCATACCACTCATTTCCTCTCGTCTTGACTGTGTACCTAGATCTATTAATAATGTAACATACACAATTGGTGAAAGGGAGAGGTAAAAATAAAAATATTAACGTTGGGCTTAATGGTTGTTATTTAAAAAGATATGGAAATAATAGACAATAGGATATGTGATCTAAAAAAAGTTCAAATATTCTAAGAACCTAAAAGTAATTTAGGGGTTCATGAAGGACCCAAAATTAATCTCTCATAAATAATTCTTTTTACCTCGTCTAAAATCAAATTAAAATTAAAATAAAGCTTAGTCTTTGACACGCGCGAGAGAAATAACTCAAATAATAAACCACCCTCGATTGGTGTCTCTCTTTATTTTATCGTTTTTACACATTATTTTTTAAAAAATCAGAAAAAATCTAAATACCCCCCCCCCCCCCACTAAACAGCTTGAAATCAAAATAACCCCTTTTTTCTAAAGTATATATAACCCCTTGAAAATATCCATGTAAATTCAAATAACCCCTGATTTAAACTTTCATTGACTTTGGTTAATCCTGACTAAGAACACAATATAAAAAAAAGTCCTACAAATTGTTTAAAATATAGAAAGCCCTCCGTCAATGATAATTTTATCTCTCCAAATAGATTATAAAACCCTATTTGAAGAGACAAAATCATTATTTAAAGAGGATTATCTGCATTTTTAATACATTATGAGAATTTTTTATATACTATGTTTTCAATCAGGGTTATTCAGATAGAGTATTCACAGAATAATTCAAATGTGTCAACGAAAATTTAACAGAATGAGCTATTTAGATTTACATGGGTGGTTTTATAGCTATTTAGATTTACATGGGTGGTTTTATGGGATTAGATGGACTTCGGAAAAAATCAAGGGGTTATATGGATTTCAAATAGTTTACAGGGGGGTTATATGGATTGTTCCCAAAAAAAACCCCAAATCCCGAACTCCCTCTCCCACTGGTTTCTGCATTCGAATCAAAAACAGAAACCTTAGAAACCCTAGAAACGAAGATTTGGAAGAGATGGACGCGATAAGAAAGCAATTGGACGTGCTGATGGGGGCGAACAGGAACGGCGACGTGACGGAGGTGAACCGCAAATACTACGACCGCGATGTCTGCCGCATGTTCCTCGTCGGCCTCTGCCCTCACGAGCTCTTCCAATTGACGGTCTGTAACACCTATCGAAACCCCTAATTGATTCTCTGCGTTTTCATTTCCTCATCAGATCTCTCTGTGACGATGTCTTTCATGCTTTTGTTATGGTTCGGGTGTCAGATTTAGGGTTTTGAATTGATTTTGTGGATTCATTGTCTATCATGATAGAAATACGTGTTTGAATTGTTATCAAAGGTTGAGTTTTTGTGTTGATACAACAGAAAATGGACCTGGGTCCATGCTCGAAGGTGCACTCGCTGCAGCTGCGGAAAGAGTATCCTTTCATTTCTCGCATATGAAGTGTTTTTATGTGGAAAAGATGGGATTTTGTTTTTTTTTTTTGTAAATGATTTATGTGCGAAGGTTTTTCATGATCACTTGTTTTGTGTTTCTTCTCTATGCTTTGTGGTTTGTGTATTTGTCCCCCAATGGGTATCCCTTAACGATCCTTAGATATGAAGAGGCAAAGGCGAAAGGTATGCATAACTTTGATAGGGAGCTTATGGATGTGATTGAGAGGCTCATAGTTGAGTGCGAGAGGAAGATTCAGCGTGCGCTCAAGCGTCTGGAGGAGGAGGATGCCAAGGCTGCTATTGCTATATCCGTTTCTAAGGTCACTCAGGTAAGGATGCATATCAGAGGTTTTTTTTTTTCTTTAGTTAGCCTCTTTCACAGAGGAGATATCAGTTTCTGAATTAAGATTTGTATTTATCTTTTCACAACAGTAATATCGAGGGGCATTGTTATCTGTATGATCTATATTGATAATTGTCAAAGTTCATGATGAAACTAAAAAAAATTGTGTTCTGAAATGCAGTCACCCGAGATCCTGGACCTATCAAAGCAAATAAAGGAAAAGCTAAAAGAGGTGGACGTACTTGGTAATACATCTTGGTTGGTGTTAGCTTATTTTTTCATTCTGATATTCGTATTTGGCTTTTTGTTCAGTGTATTCTAGAGAAATTTCTCTTGCAAATCTATTTGGGATGCCTAGCTAACTTGAAATAAAGACACCACATGTTTCTCTTGTTAGATGGATTTTTACTTGTCTGAAAACTGGACATAGTTATTCTACTATCAGTGATATAACCCAGAGTCCTTTACCCAGAGTGAAACTTTTAAAAGCAGCATTATGTCCCAATTTCTTTTATTGTTGGCAATAGATGATTGAACCGATTAGCGGTGCCATGCTGTCACATGGGAATCCATTATTTGGCATTGAATCTTCTGGAGAAGAGCTCAAATAATGGCTATGTTAACACGTCTCTTTCTATTGTCTTTGGTTTTCTTGTGATTTTATATCAAATAGGTACTCTGTTTGCTACATCATTAATAAATTTTTGAACAATCCATCCTCTTTTGGCAGATTTGGAAGGCAAGATGGACAGTAAGATTCGGGCTATGGAAATCTTGGAAGAACTCAGAGCCAAAAGAGCAGACAAACAGGTATTCCTTGTTATCATATTTGCCACTGATTCTTTTACTTAGCATGTATATGTATCATGTACATGTTGTGTTTACTCTATTTTAATATTAAGTATCACCTCCGGAATTTGTTGCAATTATTGCTTTGTTTGTTTGTGACCCTCATACAGTCAATTCTTCTTCTTGATGCTTTCAACAAAGACAGAGCTGCTTTACCACAGCCGCTTCAAAATCCTCCACCACTTGCTCCATTGCCTTCACTTGCACCTCCAGATGCCCGCACCCAGGAAATGATAAATGAGAAACTGAAAAAGGCAGAGGAGCTTGGTAAGCACATATGCTGTTTTATCTCTTGTTTTCACTTGGAATTATGTGTTTTTGGAGATATCAGACTTTTTGGCTTCTTTAGGTGCCATTACTTGGAGCAATGGTAAATTGCTCGGTTTAACAGGATAAAGTCTTGCGCTCGAATGCTGAGAGTGTCCTCTTTTTGTAAAAAAGAGCCAAAGCTTAGAATCAATTAATCATATCCAGCCTCTCCCCTCGCAGGACCCTGCTAAATGTAGAACCGCTTTAGGTGATAGCCTTTTATGGGGCCATTGCTTGGAGCATTGATAAACTGTTTGGGTTAATAGGACAAAATCCTAGGTTTGAGTACTAAGAGCAATCACTTTGTGCAATAAATGCTAAATATGAGGGTCATATGCGATTGATCTTTTTTGTCCACTATATATAACTTTTTTTTAATGCCCTCCTGTTAAGCAAAAGTCCAGTGAATTAACAATCGATCTTAGGACAGATTTTACTCTGTTTGTCCCTCGTATTTGTGTTGCATCTCTAGTTGCTTTTATGTAGTGATTTCATCTATTGGGGGGAGCGTGAATACATGAAAAGGTGAAGGATGAAAATTTGTGTTTAAATAAGAGAGCAGGTCTTGAACATGTGCTGTAGGTATTTTGTTAATCATTGTTAATCCATCTCAAATCACTGATTGCATTAATCGATACGGATTTTAAATAAATAAATAAATTGTGCATCAACAAGCTAAGATTTTTTGGTGTGTGTTTCTGTTTCCATAGTAGATTTTGGTCTTATATGTGGTATATTATAATCATATGCTGAACAAGAACAAAACCATGAGGCTGTTTTGATTAGCTGGACAGCTGTCATGCTGAGTATATTGACCTTAATAGGTTTAATTTGTTATAGTGTCATTTTGTCTGTTTTATTCTTTTCAGTATTTGCAATGAATATTTAATTGTTCATATTTTGTTCCCATATGTTATAAAGTGATTGGATTACAAGTGAATTACACACTACTTATGCTTTGCAGGTGAACAAGGATTGATAGACGAGGCACAAAAAGCAGTGGAAGAGGCAGAAGCATTAATATCTTGGCTATCACAAATTTTTTCATGATAGATCATATGTTCATAACAATTGTGTGTTTAAATTTATTAAGTTTGGGAACCATACATTTCGGAGAGGCCAAGGCATAACCTCTTCGTTTTGCTTTTCCCAAATGCTTTTTCTTTTATATAAACCTCACTCTTTGAGAATGTTTGCAGTTGCCTGCAAGGCAGGAGCCAGTTTCGGATTCTTCAAAATACATTGCTGCTGATGTTCGAATTGTGAGTTCATTTAATAGATCTTATTTTTCCTTTACGGAGGAGATTGTTCTTCATTCATGCTTTTTTTTAAGCCCCCTTGTTGGAACTTTCATTTGTATATATTTACTATAATTAAAATACTTTTTGATGAAACTATGCTTAAGATACTTGATAATTAAATAACATGAACTTCATTTTGAAAAATATTGCTACCATGAAATTGAAGTAGATAAAATGAAAGTGAAAAACACAATCACATTAGATAAAGATTTACGTGGTTTGGGGAAGATTACTTACGCGTTTTGTCCATAGAGAGAGAGAATTTATATTTTATTTTTCTGGATACAGACTCTTGTAGGCTACAAGTCTGACCCTCTTTCTCAAACCCTAGGGCTGCCTCTCAGTGATATGAGAAAATCTAACTCAGAATGGAGTATATACATGACCACTATACCCCCACACATAATTCATAATTGCATCATTGTCATTACACATGAAAAAATACCCATGACACTTACCAGTTTTGGATTCTCGACCCACGTTCCATTTGTAGGGGACAAACAATATATCGACCATGGCAACCAATTGGTTGGTTTCTACCTTGTACATCATGACAGGCCTCTTTCCCGCTCACCAACTGATCTTTTCTGGAATTTTGCACAATCTGTAGTGGTTTGATGACTAGTTGATTACTTGATTTTAGTTTTATAAAATTGAATCAACTTATTGTGGAGTCTATTTAATTCTTTGAATTGCATTCCATACCTAACCTATTTTAACAGGATAGAACTTGTTCTTTCATGTATTGATGGGTGTTAGTAATAAGAGCCATAGTTATATATATCCTTTTCCATTTATCAGTGGAGTCCTGTTGTTATGATACACGGAGTATGTGAATTTGTTGAAATAAATCATCCGAATATTCATCCGGCCCCCTTTCATGACTGCTAAAGTTGTTTTGCCTTGTATGTTTTTCTGTTATTCATGTCTTTCTCAAAAGTTGCAATATCTGTAGTGGTTTGATGACTAGTTGATTACTTGATTTTAGTTTTATAAAATTGAATCAACTTATTGTGGAGTCTCTATTTAATTCTTTGAATTGCATTCCATACCTAACTTATTTTAACAGGATAGAACTTGTTCTTTCATGTATTGAGGGGTGTTAGTAATAAGAGCTATAATTATATATATCCTTTTCCATTTATCAGTGGAGTCCTGTTGTTATGATACACGGAGTATGTGAATTTGTTGAAATAAATCATCTGAATATTCATCCGGCCCCCTTTCATGACCGCTAAAGTTGTTTTGCCTTGTATGTTTTTCTGTTTTTCACATCTTTCTCAAAAGTTGCAATTTATTCATCATGGAGGAGGGAACCCAGTTAGAGAGTGTGACTCAATCTACATTTTTGAGTTGCATTTCTGTTACAGTTGAATCAACGATGTTAGATGCCTGTACTTCTTTCAGTGTAAGGTGCATAGTGATGTCATATTTTTACAGATTTCAGTGGAGGATGCTGTTTTATTAGATTTTGGATAAATAATTAGTTTATTTGCCTGCATACTTCCATTGCATAGCACATACTTGCATTTGTTCTCATAGAACTAGTTGTTGGATGTGATTATTGATTGGTGACTGTCCTTGTGCGTGTGCATGTATGAGATGTCTGATGTGGTGTTTCAATATGTATTGACTGCCTTTTTGTGTTATCTTTCACAGACTGATCAGAAGCTGCGAGTGTGTGACATTTGTGGCGCGTTTTTAAGTGTTTATGATAGGTAAGTTTTTTTTTCTCATTTCACTCTTTAAGCATGATTTATGTTTTTCCAAGTTTGTGGGCATGAGATGAGAGTAGTTAGTGGTATTTGGGGTTTCAAGTACTTCAGTTTTTGACCAGGCGCATTATACCTCCTTGTCACCAGCAGGCTTTTGGGCCCAGTTTTACGAGGATAGCTTTTGCAGCTAAAGAATGTGCGTTTTTTTTTAATATTTCCTGTTTCATGCTCATAGATTTACAGTAGTTAGAAAATATTGGGGCTACAAAGAATTTGACTGCGCATATGAGAACCATGTGAGATTTAGAATATTTTAATGATGTGTTATCATGATTATATCTATGATATTCAGTGATCGTCGTTTGGCTGATCATTTTGGAGGAAAGCTACACCTGGGGTACATGCAGATACGTGAAAAGTTAGCAGACCTGGAGGTCAGATTTTCTATTTTTTCTGTTTACAAGCGGCATTTCTTTCATTTTGTTAATCCAGTGTTTATAATTTAATGTATTTAACAATCACATATATATTTTTGGGGGGGAGATAGTTGCTCAAATTGCATCGCAGATTAAATAGACAGATCTACCATGATTCATTACTTTAAATTGGGGTACAACGTGACATGTCAAAAGAAATAGAAAAACCTAAACAAGCTACACTCAGCTGGCAACATTAGTTGAGAAACTACTGTTCCAACTTTGCATGCACACGCTGTTATTCTATAATTTGCAATTGCCTGTTTACAAATACCACTGGACTTCCTTGAGCACTCACTAATCCCCTGTCGGACGACAAATTATTTTATGCTCGCATTTTTCCTTTTTCTTTCCTTCAGGGTCATTATATTATATTTTTTTGTTGCATATTCTTGTTTTATGTTATATTGCACATCCATTACTGAGTTATGTACTGACCCTCCTACCAAATGGTTAAGAATCAGAAATTCATTGGTTTGAAAGCCTTCTGCTTACATTGGATGGTTTATTCATTATTTTCCAGCAGCAATGTAAGCCCAAGTTCTTTTCACCATCTTTTGTAAGTTTCATGCTCAAGAGTAAATTCTCCATCTGTGTTTCTAATATACTACTATGTATGATCAGCAAACCCTCTATTTGTTACCATACTTGTAATGTGTAGCTTATTGCATTTGTAAATTGGGAAGAATGCTTTTGTGGGACATCTTTATGTGTCTCATTTGCAAGTGGGCCCTTCTTGTATATAATTTCTCATTCTCTGGATTAACATTCTCACTAGAGGCCTGATTAATTTATGTTTTCTTAATTACTAATCTAATCAAATGATTGATGAACATAAATTTTTTTATATGACTGATAACAGCATCTTATCCATTCCCTTCATGTGAGTGATGCACACTTCTATTTAGATGGGTATTTCATGATCCACGTTATTCATAAGTTTATTGTTTGCAGGAAGAGAGAGCTAAAAGTCGTAAAGTCGATCGATCGGAAGATGATAGAAAGTAACATTTTATAATATTCTTACCACATTTCTTTTTTATAAGATGTAAATGACATATTTATCACAGTTTCATGTCCTTACCTGGCCAATTTTTTTTATAACTCAGAGAGCGCAATCGAGATCGTGACAGGCCATCAAGCAGGGACAGGGATCGAGATAGAGGTGATCGTGGTGGTAGCCGTGACCGAGGTAGGGACTATGATCGCCGTAGTAGAGACCGTGACCATCGTTATGATCGAGAGCGTAGTTATGACCGTGAAAGGGAATCAGATCGATCCCGCAGCTATGACTCCAGGAGCCGTCGTAGATCTCGTTCCCCGTCGATGGATAATTATCGTGAATATGATCGTCGCAGGTACATTGATACTCAATATGGTTCACTAGTTCTCTGAAATTTCCATTTGTAGGATCATTGAGTTCCCTATATACTGCTAAACCTAAAAACTACTCTGCTTGTTAGGTATAATTTATGGGTTTTTTCCCCTTAAATTTTATTGTGCGTTATTCTGAAGGAAAAAAAAAACAATGTGCAAATAAATCTACTTGAGTCATCTTTTTACATTTATAGAGGTGTGACTATGTTTCTTGAAGTTGTAATCTTGGGGCTTATCTCATGCAGTATTATTAGACCAACACATGCATTCTTTTCCTTTTATTCTGACTCTGTTTAGCATTTTCTTTGCTACACCAGTTGATACACTCTTATTCATTTTTTCTTGCAGGCGTGACCGGTACTAGCTTGTTTGTTCGAACCCAGTGGGAAATCTAATGTTTTAGAGTTGTGATTGAAGCTGGTTCATGCTGTTGCTCCATATCCACCCCAATCGGAGGCTCCTAATTCAGAATCAATCCAGAGTTATATTATCCTATCTTCTGGATCTCGGTTTCTGAATGTTTATTTGATATGTACACTGCTTTGGAAGAAGTTTAGATAGAGATGCTCATTCATAGGTTTCAGTTAAAACTGTCTAAACTCACTGGTGTAGTTATGTTTCATTGCTTCTACATATTTTCATCCAAGGCTCAACAACATTTGATGTATCTGGAAAATCATATGTTGAGATCAGCAACTGACGTTTTGTTTTGTTCATGAATCACATTTTTAAGAGGCCAGTGATGTTTATAATCATATGAATCGCATTCTAAGCTGCCAGCAAAGAACATTGTGGTGCTTGGAGAACACCAAACGTTTGGAAAGGAGTTTGAAAAGTTTTTTTTTCTTTTCTTTTTACTGAAAAGCAGAAGCTTTTGAAATTAGCTTTTTAAAAAGTATATATATTTCTGTTAGATTTTTAAGAAGTTTTTTTTTTAATTAAAATTGTTTTTTCTTGTTTTATTTTCTGGAATAGCCAAGACTGTTTGGGATATGTGTTTTTTTTTTTTTTTAAAGATTGTTTCTCTCAAGATTTGATCCTTTTATATTCTTGGGGGGGTGGGGGGGGGGGGGGGGGGTGTTAGTCAACTTTTTCAAAACATAGTTCATAAAAAAAATTACATGTGTTATATTTAAATGTTAAGTGCGTCTAATAATGCGTTAACACACACCTTAGGCGCCCACGTTGTGAAGGTGTGTAAACCATCTAAACCTGTTTGCAAACACCGCCAAGGTAACAGTGATTTGTGGTACCTAAACAGTTTCACTATTTGTTATGATTAATATTTTTCTTTCCATGTGAAATAGATGCAATTGTATTTAAACAAACATCACCAGTGCAACAACTAAGCTACCATGTTATGTTGTCTGTAGGGCACATGGTACATGAAATTTGAAGCCTAATACATTCGAATTATATTAAGATCATCTAACTTGATGTTAAATCACCTTAAGAATATTGTGTTTTTTTTCTAAAAAAACAAATTTCCAAGGGTTTCATTATGCACAGCTCTTATATGGATTATTTTTTAAAAGTGATATATACTTCTTATATGATTTATTGCTAAATGAAACTGCTGCTACTCTTTATTTTCAAATCAAAAGTAGCAACAACAATGATATATAAAGTAACAGTCCAATAATACAGACAAATAATAAATAATAGTACAGCATACAACTCAGTGAAAATAACCAATCAAAACATCTAAAAAAAAATGAACCACCAAAAAATAAAGATGATCACAAATGAGACCCCCATCTAGGGCAACCCCACCTCCTCCTCCCTCTCTCTCCACCCATCAATAGTAATTAATAAAAAGAAAAAAAAGAAAAAGGAAAAGGTCCTGATTCAATCAGAGGTGCACCTCCTAAGCTCAAGAACAACAGAGACAACAACCCATAGTGCAAGGACAATCCCATATCCAATGTTCCAACTGCTGCTCTCCCTCCCTAGATGGATCCCATAGAATATGTTGCCCACTGCAACTACAATGCACACCCTCCCCACATAGTGGTGGTACCAGTTCCAGTACTTCCTCAACTTGGCCCCCTTCGCCGGCCGCGCCAAGAGCGCCATCACCTGCGGCCAACGATGAGTGTTAATTAAAAAGGTATTGATACACTCAGTCATTCGTGTAGTTCTAACCTAGTATATATGAAGTATATGAAGAGAGTATGTGAAATTATTCGATAATATATTTCATTTTTTTGTGAAAGTATGTATTCTTTATTAGACAATCATATACTTTTAAAAAATTCAAAACATGTTGTACCTAACATTTTTCTTAAAAGAAAAGCCAAAAGGCACTAGATTTTTTGGGTGATTCTGTGTCTGATATTTTTATTTTGGGTTATTTAGTTTCCACTCCTCCCAAAATAGGCAAATTATCAAAAAATCCTTCTAAAACTCAATATTATTTTAAACCCCCTTAAAATGTTATTTAACGAGATGGAATATTCCCCTAACATTCTTATTTTGTTGATTGTTGGGTTTTTTACAAAGCCAAATAACATTTTAAGGAGGTTTAAAATAATATTGAGTTTTGGAAGGGTTTTTTAATAATTTGTTTGTTTTGAAAGGGGGTGGAAACTAAATAATCCTTTTATTTTTCCACCTAATGTTCGAGTTCATGGCACAAAAAAAAAAGTCTGACACTGATGAATTGTTGTTTAGAATTTTTTTATTTTTATTTTTTGCATGTGCAATCTTAAAATAAAAGTATATTTATGCGTGTATGTTTGAATACTTTTAGTGATTCAAATACATTGCATACATGTATGGTGATTAACTGATTATGATGATTCGTGTTCTTAAAAGGTTTAAAATCACTATTTTTAGGGGTACATGCAAAAAAACTGAATTTATTATTATTATTATTAATTTATAAAACTGTCCCTTCTTTTATAGATGTGACTATGTGAGGTCTAGAAATAAAGAAATGAAAAGGACACCTATTTTGTACAAAAGAAAGTACAACAAATGTCATCTTCAACAAATGTCATTTTTAATACAGCCGTGATAACATTGTCTATCTTTGTTTTTAAAAAAATAAATGTCATCTTCAACTTGGTTATTGAATGGACTGGGTTGGCAGATCTCAACTCAACTTGTCCTAAATAATTATACATTATTGAAAGAATGGTTTTGATAAGCAAAAGTTAACTTTAATTGATCATTATTTTGCATAAAACACCTCCAAATTATCTCTATTTCTAAAAGGACCCCAACTATGATAATTTGCAGTACCTGGAGGCATCCAAGAACAAGGATGAATACAGCAAGTCCTTTGTGTGTGTCAACATCAACATTGAGCTTGTCTTCCAGGCTGAATCCGGTGATCAATCCGATCAGTCCAACGAAGAAACCGATGCCCTGGATCGAGATATGGGCGTAAAACCACGTCGGGTCCTGGTGCTTGAAGTATCGCGCCACCGTCACCCCAATTGGCATGAGCACACCCCACCCTACCAGGGTTAGCAGTCCATGGCCCTGCCTGAGTGTAGAGTAAGGTCTCCCTGAACTACCTGAACTACTTTGCCCTGCAAAATTTTTAATTTACTTTTTCAATACACTATAGAGGTTGTTTTCAATCTTCTAAGTTTTTTGTTTTTGTAAAATTAAATTTCCTTGACCTTTTAATTAAGCTTATCAATTATTTAAAAGAAAACTTTTATATCCTAATTAACATTATATAGTTTGTATTTATTATAAATAAATTTATTTTGTATTATACAAATGTATTTGAAATTTTGAATTATATATAACAATATTTAAATATAACAATTCAAAAAGTATCATTTAAATTCAAATTCGGATAATATTTTTTGAATATACGAAATATGGATACTTAACTTTGATAATAAATTCAGTACAAATAAGAATTTACCAAACCATCCTCATAAAATTCATAAAAAAATCCCTATTAAAATGAAATTTTGATCTAATCCCTCAAAAACTTTATATAACAAAAAGGTCCCTATATAGAAAACAAAACCATTCAACATGAGAAGAAACTCAAGTTAATTACCATTGACATAGTTGATGGAGGTGGACACAGTGTCCTTGTGCTGCGGCAGATAATATCCCCCCGACGAGGACGACGACGGAAGACGATTCTTCGGCCCCACCGCGTATATCAACTGCGTCTTTGGCTGCGCCGTCGTATTTATCTGAAACACCATATACAGATTCGAAGACTGTGATATGATCATCATAGACTCCTTCACTAGAGTTAGCTCCCCTTGGTCTGGTGGACAGTCCCCTGACCCAGTCCCCCCTAAGTAGTACTGCTTCACCACCCCAGGACCGCCACTATTGACCCATCCGGCGATGGCGCTGGTTCCCACCATCCGACCGTTCGATGAGAATCCAACGGAGATGTACGCGTTATTGTCCGGGGCCGACAATATGAAGCTCCACGTGCCGGGTGTGGTCTGGGCGTACTGCAAGCCAAAAAAGTGATTTGGGAAAGTTAGACTTCTAGCTGCGGTTTAAACCGTCGCTATAGGTTTATGGTGATGATGAATGTGTCAGTATTTTATTGAGGATTGATTTGAATGTACGTCGTACCCTTAAGATGAATTTTTGAGAGGACCAGACGGAGTCGCAGGAGAGATTGGTGGTGCTGAAGGGGATGAGGTTGCTGTTGAGGCTGAGTTTGGCTGTGCATGAGTCTGATTGAGAGGTCACAAGGAGAAGGGAAGAACAAAGGCTTAGCATCATGATCAATACTTGTGTGTAAGAGAGCTCCATCTCTCTCTCTCTCTCTCTCTCTAAATGTGTATTTTTGTAAGCTTCAGAGATGTGAAAAGAGGGGCGTGTGGAGGAAATCCAGGTTGGGCAGTTTGGGAGGAAATGATGGGACTCTTAAATAGATTCAATGGGTTGGTCTCTTTCCTTTCTGGAGTCAATGACGGTGACAACTGAAAAAACTTTAACATGAATCAAACTGAATAATTTATTAATCAAATTGAATGAGATAATAATAAAGTGAAATTTGTTCTTGTAACATTAAATAGGACAGAACTAAAAAATATTGGCATTGAGCTAAATTAGTTCATGTAAGTATTAAAATGTGAGTCGAATCGAATCATCTTTGAGTTATATCACTCTCAATAAATGGTTCACGTGTAATACGTGTATCTCACAGGGACTGACCAATTTTGATGAAAACAACACTCAATGTGTACAAATTCCAAACCTCCCATGTGAATAAACATCATAAAAAGAAAGAAAACAAAAGGAGAATCATTATAATATTTTGATTAAAATATGGATTCACCTTTTTTAGGCGGGTTTGGTTGACCACAATCTTATGCCATAAATCCCATTTTTTTCTTGGTTTCTTTTATAAGTAACCCTTACAAACATCTTATAACATGCATTTAGCAGTTTATATTTCAAATAGTTATAATATGTATAATCACCTTTTCACAGGTTCATAAATGTACACTTTCTTCAAAGGGTCATGGATTTGATTCAATTTTAAAATATTTTTGAAAAATGGTTTGTTTACTGTTTTTTTTATTCCATATGTAGAGGTGTTATCTAACTAGGAAATGTTTGTAACTTGTATAAATCTCTATTTTTCCCCCATTTAATATGATTGCTTCGTTAAGGAGACATGTAGATCAAAATGTCATACATATCACATCTAGCAATATAATATCTACTAATCTGTTGAGCCAGCAGTGACAAGGGAAGGAGTCATTGTTTTAAGAAGCCCTTTCCATGTCTGTCCAAAAAACAGAAGGGTTTGAATTGAAAACTTTGACTCTTATGAAGTCTTCAAGAAATGTTGTGACATAGTTCCACCTTTACTTTCTAAAATGGCGTGTGTATACCACACGCATTTGATGAATGTTGTGTGTGTATCATTTATTAATTATTATAGGTCACAAGTAGAAGTGAAGAACAAGGGCTTAGCATCATGTGGAATACTTGTGTGTAAGAGAATTCCATCTCTCTCTCTCTCTCTAAATGTGTGTTTTTGTGAGCTTCAAGAGATGTGAAAAGAGGGGTGTCCAAGTTGGTCAGTTTTGGAGGAATTGGTGGGACTATCTAAAATATAGATACAATGTGAAAAGAGATCTCTTTCCTTTCTAGAGTCAATGACGGTGATGACCGAAGAGCTTTAACATGAATCAAATTGAATAATTTATGAATCGAACTGAATAATTTAACAATAATCTGAACTTTTTTTATAACATCAAATAGAATTGAATTAAACAGTATTTACATTGAACTGAAAGGACATTGCATTGAGCTAAATCAGTTCATGTAAATGTTAAATTGTGAATTGAATTGAACATTTGTAATATCACTGTGAATGTTTCACGTGTCTACTGTGTGGATCTCACATGTCAGCAGCACTCAATGTATGCCAATTCCAAACCCCTTCCCTTGCAATGTGCATAGACATAATAAAAGAAAGACAAAAAACAAAGGACAAGAGAGTATAATATATATTTTGATTAGAGTGAAATGGGTAGGTGCATTGTTCCCATCCCACATTAAAATATGAAAACAAATTTATTTATGAGGGTTTGGTTGACCACAATCCTATGCCATAATTCCAAATTTTCTTCTAAGTTCTTTATAACTAACCCTTACAAGAATGTTACATACAGTAGTTTATATTTCAAATAGTTATGTATACTACAAAATCACCTTTTGACATATTGATAAATATGCTCTTTTTTTCGATGAAAGGTCATGGATTTGATTCAGTTTTTAATTATTTTAAAAGAACAGTATATTTAGAGGTGTTTTATCTAACTTTGAAATGTTGGCAAGGGTATAAATCTCTATTTTATTTTTTTTTCCCTTCTCATGGTTGCTTCATTAAGAAGACAAGTAAATGATAAGGTCATACATATTCCATCTAACAATATAATTATATCTACTAATCTGTTGAGCAGCTGCAATGACAAGGGAAGATGACATTTTTTAAGAAACCCTTTCCATGTCTATCCAGCAAACAAAAGCTAATTTGACTCCTGTGAAGCCTTGAAGAAATGTTGTGACACAGCTAACATAAGAATGTGGTTTTAATAGTTCCACCTAACATTTTAAAATACCACAAAACGGTTTCATAAGGCGTGTAGACCACACGCCTTTGATTATATTATATAATATAATATTATATAGTATATATCCTTCTCAAAATGCTGTCATGTGACACATTGGAGTTTCCTTCATCAGAGGTTTTTCCTTATAAAAATAATATAATATTTGCTTTTCTCCAAACCTTTGAAAAGTGGTTGATGCGCGTGGGGCACACGCGCTGTGGATTTATTTATTTAAATTAATTACAGGTCCCTCTCCATATCCCCATATTAATTTTAAGTCCCTAGACAGCAAGTCTACAACTCTTCATTATTTGGGTTAAGAGAGTATTCTTTTATGAGAGACAACAGTGTATATGGTCTTCATTGAACTGTACATTTAATATCTTTAATATTTTTTTGTTAGGTGTTTTTACATTTGATGCATAATGGATCTATTCATGAAGACGTTTTAATAATTTTTCTTATTTCCTGAGATAAGAGAGTATTTTTTTTTACGAGAAACAACCATGTATATGATTTTTCTTGAGAGAAATGACGGTGCTAAGAAAAGAGACTGAGCTTTTATAATTTGATTATTTGATAATAGTGCATCGTTTCTAGCTCTCTTCCATGGATGTAGGCTTGAGATCTAACCCTAAAATTAAAGCATCATTGCATCAACTACTGCTGAATGAGTTATTGTATTTTTATAATTTTAAAAATAATTTTAATTATTGTCACTACCTTCACACTTGATGAGAAATTTTTTGGTGTATTTCTTATACTAATGAACAAGATATATCTAAAAACTAATTAAGTATTTTTATATTTTTGTCATACTTATTTTGTATTTTATTTTACATGTGCACTTAATGAATTTGATTGAACTTTGTGATTATGGTTTACGGTTTAGATTTCTTAAAACTTTACAATGCTGTGGTGAATCAAATTTTTATTCATTATAAATAGAATTTATAAATAATTTTTATATAAGGCATTAGAGAAAAACTATAACAATTTCTAGCCAAACCATAAAGGGTAGCACGTCTTTGTTGAGCAGGGACATTATCTCAATTAAATTACAATCCAGTGGCGAATATGTAAAATCTTCATTTGTTTCTGTGGGCTAACTAATTAGGTAGAACATGGTTTTACTTTGATGGATTTCATATTCTTTATTCTATATGCAACAATTTTTTTAATGGAAAATGATTCAGCCCTGTATACAGTACGGACTTACACAACAAGAAATTATCCGATTTACACTTAAATGAGTTCATGGTTTTAAAATGCGTCTTGGTGTGTAAGAGATGTGCTCACATATAAACACATATTATCTCATCCTATTAGGTGATGTGAGACTAAACACTAAATCCTCACCCACACCCAATCTATGAGCCTCTTGAAACTATTGGACTTTCCCCTCAACGGACCAAGTATCACAAAAATGTACACTGAGATGTACTTATATGATTTTTTTTTGAGAAAATAAAATAAAATGTAATTATCATACACTGTAATAGTACAATATATAGTGTATATTGCACTATCATAGTGTATAGCCGGCTAGGAAACCATTTTTAAGTTACAAATAGAGTTATGAAATAAACTAAATATATCAACACTCTTTTTTACTGTAAAATTGAAAAAAACAAACTAACAAGCACTTCTTATTACATTTCATCAACCAAAGTGATAAATAAAAAATAGCAAGTAAATAAATTGGTTACATGTGTGACCTCAAAGCATAGACATGGATTATGAAGAAGAAAAAATGAAAAAGAAAAGAGAAAAAAAAACTACAATCCAGTTAAAGGATCTTACTATATATCTTCCTATGCAGCTGATGTGTTGAGTCCATTTGGTAACTTTTTTTTTGTATGTGTTTAATAATTCTGTTATGAACAGATTCCTAATTCTTCATCTTTAAAACTCTTTTTCAAACCACTTATCAAAGTAAAGATGCTTAAGTAAAATCAATTTTCAGATAATCAATTCTGAATTTTTTTTAAATCTTTACCTTTGATTGCGAATTTTAGTTTTTTGTGTATAAAAAGTCAACAAAATAATTTTTATAAAAAAATATAAGTACATGAGTTGCACTATTTAACCCTTTTAAGGGGTATTGATGGTAATAGAATTTAAAGGGGGATTTTGATATAATATAGGTTTGTTTGAGGGGTATATATATAAAAAAACCCTAATGTGTATTCGCAAAGAAGTATATGTATCCTTATTTATCTGCCCCCAAAAGTACTCATGTATATCCCTAATTTTATATTCCCCACCACTAACTATTTTAAATTCATTTGTGTGTGTCTGATAACGATTCTGATGAGGCCTGCCTCACATAAACCTAGTTAATCAGGTCAATCTCAAACAAACAAACATCTTAACAAACCAATATCTTATTAAAGAGTACATATTATGATATTTAACAACTGATTAGAAGTGTATCAATTGTTGAATAGGTTTTTTTTTTTTTTGTTCAATTAAAAAAGTGGTTATAAAAAATATCACATAAAAAGCTAATCAATTAGAAATTTATTTTATCTCTAAGGTTAGAGAACATATGTATATGCCTACCCAACAAAATACATGTAATTTTTACATATTACCTATATTTCCTGATTGAATTTACTGGTGAAAAACAAATGGTTATCTGCACATCACGTGTTGTAGATATCTTTTATAGACAGTTTTCAAACTTGATCTTTCACATATATTTTTCACTAATGTTGGATTAGATAAAATCAAAATTAGAACCATCCAGTATAACCAACATAAAACAACTTCTTAGGATCCTTATTGAATATGGGTTTAGGTAGATTCTGCTTTGAAAAATTAAAAATTTTGAAACTCAGATCCAAACACATTTTCAGCGTTTAGCTTTTCAAACCACAATCTTTCTTTTTATGTCAAAAAATCTTACGGTTGAAAATCTAATAAAACATAGTTTTTCAAAAGCTGAGTTTAAAATATAAGATTTTAAGAATCTCAGAGTTTCAACCTCACATCCAAACGCACCCTTAGAGGGAGTTGTCAGAAAATAGGTTCGTATTGTGATCGCCCAATGCATCTCACTAGTTGGGATAGGGTGACTACAGGCGAGATATGGCCATATGGGTGGACTGAGCCTTCGTAAGCTGGACATGGTCCGAAAGGCTTCTCTGGCAGTGCTTGCGTTTCAAACTCTACTTAATTCATCTTTTGTTTTTTAATTTTTTGGATTGAAATATGGGTGGAATGGTAACCCATGGGAATGAAGTTTGAAGCCCAATTGCTCATCAATTTGGAAAGCTTTATGTGAAGGTCTTAGTAGTAACAGAAGATATATTCGAAAGATACCTGGGGACTTAGGAGATGTGGACTTTATGAGCCATTTTGATAAATATGGATATGGATTGTTTGGATTTTAAGATTTCAGAGGTGATCTCAGATGGGCAATGGAGGGCTGAGTTAATTCGGGAGTTGCTGCCAGAACATTTTGTTCAGCTTATTCTTTCAACAGAGCCACCTAAGCATAGTACTATCCCAACTCATTGGAGCTGGGAGGATTCAATGTCAACAATTCCCCGGATTAAGGAGGTATACAGAGTGATGAGGCCTACTTTACTGATAGTACATTTTGGAAATTTGTATGGCGTCTTCCAATTCGTCCTCGTATGAAAACTTTCTTGTGGACCTTGATTTGGAATAGACCGCCTACGAGGACATTACTGAACTCACAGGGAATATATACAGAATTAGCTTGTCCCATTTGTGCTAAGGCTGAAGAGACGGCACAACATTTATTCATGGAATGCAATTTAATAGCTAAGGCAGCATTTGGTTATGCGATTGGATAACTCTTGCGTTAATAAGAAACTAACAGTTTTGCAATCGTAGCTTTCTGCATACAGATTTCAGGCAAATAGTGCCTAAAAGCTGAGATTGGAGAAAGCTGGGGGAGGCAGCTTCCTGCGGAATCAGTTTTAAACCTAGCGTTGGTAGAAAATCAGTTTTGCAATCCCACTACCAAACATTACCTAAGAGTTGGAGGTTGGTTCCTAATCAATGTTGGCCTACTAGTAAGATTTTGTCATCCTCAAGCTGGATGGAGGTGTACAATAAAAATTCTTTGAAGATGATTTCAGAATGGAAAATAAGGATAGTGGTATTTATCCTTATTTGCTGGCAGGTTTGGCTTATGAGAAATAAATGTATTTTTCAAGGAGCTCAACCCCAGGAAGTTCAGGTGGTAATATCATATATGGAGTGTATGGTGAATTTAGAAGAGAACCAACCTGGAACGCTTATATGGTACTCATTTCAGCTACAATCAAAGGGGATAAATGAAGTTCTTACATGTCATAGGGTTTCAAATTCTGAATTAATTATTGTAACAGATGAAAGTTCAGATATTTATTCAAGGGCAGCAGGTGCGGCTTTCATCATCAATCAGAATGACCCACTCAAGATAGTAGCACTTAAGAAAGTCTGCATTTGTACAGACTGAAATCATGATCCGTATTTTGCATAGTTCAAGTATGGGACCTCCTCCACTTATGCATCTGGTGGAGCATTAAATGCAAAGTGCAAATGGCGATTGTTCACTTCAAAAAGTCAATCAAATGGCGGTACAAGCTCCAGAAAGGTTAGCTCAATATGCTCGATGTTCCCAACAATCTTGTTCTGTTCGAGATTTAGAGAATCCACTAATTAGAAAGTTAATACACCCTATTTTTCATACTTTACGAGATTGTTTTGTACAGTGAAGATGGACAAATAGACTCTTCTGTATAATTTCTGTTGATAGTTAATGTATACTAGCCTATATGACCTTGACACCAAAAAAAAAAAAAACACACACACACACACAACTTCTACAGACCTATTTGTGCTTCCAAATTATTCATCAGATCAAATGATGAAGAAACCAATCAATATATACAACCACAAAATTGTGGAGAAGTTCAACAAAATCCAATGTCATCTCCCTAGACCTTCCAACAAAAAAAAAACATGAACATCCCTTTTGATTCTCTGTGGAGAAACATGAAGATGGCCCTTTACATGATGGAATACATGCCTGGGTGCCTCAAGAGTGTACTCAATAATCTGTGACACATTCCTGCAAAAGGTGGAATAAGCTTTTCTGAAACTGTAATGCTGAAATACTGAGATAAACTCCCCTTCTACTTCCATCAGTGAAAACCATCAGCCCCGCGGAGAGAAAAAAAACAGCTGCTATACAATGTGTTCCTCAATATACAATGCGGGCGTGGAACAAATTGGCCTCTCGGAGCGTTAGTCGCTTTGTCATTGAATGTCCTTCAGAACAGTATGATCATGAACCAAAATGAAAAAATGGGTAGGAGAGATTCAAATCTGCTGCTGCGATTACCTAAGTAGTATAACAGAAAAATCATTTTTGTATGAGAAAATCATTTTCAATGAGCAACTTCTAGTACTCACAAAAGAAGGAAATAGATATCAGTCAGTAAGGATTTTCTCATCACCATGGATTTAAAATTTGGAAGAGGTGAATAAAAACTGTGATATAAATTATTGAATATATATATATATATATATATATAAACACAAAGATATAATTTTAAGGTAGGCCTTAAACAATGGAATATAGAACATTAAATAAGACACTAACTGTTTTTATTATTATTATAATTTTGAAACCTATTCGAGTTAATGGATTTCATATATCACCTCCATCGTATCCTTAGGTGGCCAACTTTGAAATCATACAATTTCATTTTTCAAATGTATTGCTCTTCAGTTTCATTTCTGCATTGGGCCAGTAGTTTTCAAGTCCCAGTTCTCAAAGTCAAACTTTCCCCTTGGATCAGACCATTCTCTAAATGAATTTATATTTCATCAGCATGTGATGATACAAAAGATATTCGTCAATTCTTCAAAAAAATAATGGGCTTGTATCTAATGATCCTATCATGTCACGAATTCCAGTAACAGATCATTCTCCAAGTAATAATAATTTTCATGTCCTAAGAGGGGGAAATTGAACAATTGACGAAATCACTACTGGGTGATAAAAATAGAACATGCATGGAATAACTGTACATTGATTAAATCCCATTCAATTTTACTAACCTTACCTATAAAAGAAAAGTATGCATTGTGAGGTGTCATAATGACTATTTCAACAGTTCAAGCAACAATTATTGAAAATTTAACCTTCAGTAATTAACTAATTACTACTTTAGAAAAGCGTCAAGACAGACCCAAAACAAACTGATGTTTCATGTGGAAGAGATACTTCAATTGTGCAAGCAACATGTTCAAGCAAAGTGGTTGAATATAATGTACAAAGTGATGGATCTAAGATGTTCAGAAGTGAAAATTTGAATACGACATAGAAGGAATAGGATTAAGCAATGGTACCAAACCAGCAAACCTACCGGAATTTTTGGCGCTCTCTGACACTGGCAAAGCAGGCAAGGACATCTCTGCAAATATATAAATCCAAACAAAGTCAATGTTTTTTTTTTTTTTGAAAAGGAAAAGCCCGTTAATCCCATAAGATGAAAAAGCTCTCAACCCTTTTATACTTTAAGTCGAATGAACGGATCTCCTGTGGTTCAACTTAGCTTGACTGATGAGAAAAGATTTTGATCAAATCCATTTACCTGGAGCACAGAGGGACAGCGATGAAAGCGAAGAGGATGATGGCCAAGGTGCTTCAATATTGTCACTCAGGTCACATGTAAAGCTAAAGCCCGTCGAATTGTCGAATACAACATCTGAAGGCAAACTTCGAAGTAGACATCCTACATTTAAAGTTACAATATAAAAAGTTTTCATACCATAATATTTTTCAATGGTAAGTGAAAAATTCAACATTTAAAGCAGAAAAGAAAACTGAAGAACAAACCTTGTTGCCCGTATGCTGCTTGAGTTTCAAGTTACAGATCAACAGCACATGAAGACAAAGCACAAATTAGATGAATTAAAAAACCCAAAAGACTGACTGAAGAAGTCATAATATAAAAGAATAAAGAATGTTAACCTTGAAGACTGAAATCTTTCAAGTCAACACCGCAATTTTCATAGATATTAGTCTTGACACCACCTCTCTGCAACATGGAACCAAACAATGTTGCACAGATTATCGCTTGACGATTAGTTATTAGCATCTCCTTCTGTATTCCTGCCATATAAGTATTTAAAGAATTACAGCAGGAGGGATTGGGAGAAGCCACATCTCTGCATGCTTTAATCACTGCTGAAGGCTCCTTAAATTCCAGTGGACAAGCTGCAAGTGTGGTGACAACAGGTCATTTAGAACCATATAATGTACTTTGAAGGCCATTCATTTATCTAGTTACATATTCTATTATGCGTTTTTGAGGTGCAATTTGGCATACCCAAGTGCCTGCAAAAGGTTCTAGAGATTAAAAAAATTGTTCATTATAATACAGGCTCAGTCAAAATGTTGAGTTGATGAAACAAGCTACCAAATGACAACAACATTTTGCAGTCTGGGCAGGTATATATTACCAAGTGATGGCAAATTAACAACCCATGAACCTCTGAAGAAACTAAACATAACCAAGGAGGCGGGGGCTTAAAATTCCTATATGACAGAACTTTCAATCTAAGTGATACACTATTTAAAAATTACAGTTGATGCTCTAGTTCGCAAGCAAGGCAGGAGAAGCATTCAAATTACTTAACAGCAAAAAAAAAAAAAAAAAGGCAGAACACAAGGCAGAGAACTTCATAAATTTGAGTTCTCAAAACTAGCAATTCTCCAGAACAACTAAAAAAAGCCATAATCAAATTATCAAATATGAAAGTGAGATCCTTGTATAATATTTTTTTATTGGCATGTTATCCTTTTACTGAAATAATTTCCTTGATATAAAACATTGGTTTCAAAACTGAAGTTAAATATGTGGCACTTTTTCAATAGACACAGAAAACAAAATAACATGCAGAACACTATATATTTTTTGAACATCTTTCTGCCCACCTTGCAGTGGCTAATCCAATTTTTTGAAATTCTTTCATAATTGAACCTTTGTAGCAATCAGAAAAATGCTTAAATCTCATCTGAGGACAATAACCCAATATTTTCCTTTCATTTCTTCTTAAAGTATTATAAATCTATTTCATTTTTAGGAGTTTTACATTGTAGTTTTACATTTATTTCACCAATGTAACAATGTACAAAAACAATGAGTAGAACCTTGTGATAAAAACATTTAACACGGAATGAGCAACGCAGACAAGTGTTTGAGGGCCATACAAAAAAGGGTATGGATCTTGAATGATATCAAACATTACCTTTGTTGACTTTGCAGCTAGATAATATACGAAATGCATTGTTGGCATCATCTACTGGAAGCTTTTTAGAAAGCCATGCATACACCACTCCTTTGCAATCACTGAGGCCATCAATGCCAAAAGTACCCCCACCTATATTAGTGTTTGCCATAACATCTGATCCTCCAGAAAATATGTGAAGTGCAGCTTCCATAATTGCAGGCTGACAAGTTGGCCTGCAGCACTCCTTCAGTGGGTCAACTGCGCTGCAGGCATCCAATAATTTACTAGTGTTCACAGTTTTTTCAAAGGTCATCACATCCTTAACAGGACACGAACCGCCAGTGAGATTTAATGACTTCACAGAGCAAAGCGTGGGAATTGTACTGTTGCCCCCCCTGCTGGTTAGTATGCTGATAATGTCTGAGAAGCAATCATCTGCAGCGGCCTGATGGAGAACCAGCGTATTGGTGGCACTGCTATACTGACCTTGGAAAATGTGAAGCAAGCTACGAACTTGGGGACAACATATAACGTTCCCCACATAAGCCGCAAGTGGTGATGAACAATCCGATGCTGTTTTCGTCAGAAGACTTGAGATTGCAGACATTTTTACAGGACATCTTCCTGTCAAAACTGGCTCATATGTACTTGGAAAAGAGGGATACATTGGAGGCAATGTTTCACCAGGGACTGGAATATGTGGAACGGCAGAAGGGGCAATTTCTATGGGATCAAATAATCCTATAGGAGGATCAGAGATTTCAAATTTGTGAGGCATATGAAAATCAGATTTGAATTGTGTGTGCAGTGCCATCACATCTTGGGCACCAGAGAACCAAATTGTGAATAATAAAAGCTGTTGATAGAAAGAACCTGTAACATGACGGCCATATAAATGATTGTTGTCTTCATTTCATCGAATAATAGAAGGCACAATAATAAACTATTTTGGCTTATCTTGCGTCAGATTTATAAAACTTTTTTTCTTCTTTTTCCTGGGAATTAAAAAGAACTGGATACCTTTAGATTTTCCAAAAACTTAAAAACAAATATCAGAGTTCACTGACAAAGAATTATAGCATATATTCACTAAACTATTCGGCCATTCATAAGAACTAAAAGTCCATTTCCATAGAGACCCATAAAACACTTCTCTTTTATCAAACACAAAAACAAATGTAAGCCACTCCACAATGAATTACAGAACCACAATGAATTACAGAACCACAATCTCTCATGCACGCTTCATGAAAAGCACATCATGTGACCCACATAAGCAAAACAAGAATGAAATTTCACAGCGGAGCACGTGTCCAAATAAAAGCATGCAGAACCAACAACCTACTTCAATGCTAACCTTCATACTTCTGATTAATTTAAATATAGATGATCCATGAACTGATAACAGATTATTTCTAAGGTAAATAAAGATTAAAGATGGAGAAAATATGACAGTGACGAGCATAAGACAGGGAAAAAAAGACATCAACAAAAATCACGGCTAATATTTCAAAGGAACAAATTAAAATCCTAAAGTTGACTATGATTTTTATTTTATTTTGGTGATTAATCAAATAAGCAGAATAACTTCCACCTGAATTTAATAAAGAAATAGCAGACATTGAGTATGTTGTAACTTATTATCATTCACTTCAGAGAAAAAAAAATCCTCAACAACTTACCCTTAAGAAATGCAACAGCTCTCAAAGTTTCCATATCTCCACTAACCCTTGACAACATAGGCATCCACCTAATGAGATGCCTAGTACAATTCAATTCCCCATGGTAAGTTTATTGCCTCCAATGCCCCTGATAGAAGCTGCATGCATGAAATATCAAAAGTAAGCATAATAATGAAAGTGAATTGATAGCCATGCTTCAACTATTAATGTGGCTGAAGAAAAGATCACGTATTCCTGATCATCTAAAATTAACAATGCACAAAATCTAAAAATAGAAAATACAGGTGCTAGAGAAATTTCCATATTTAAGTACTCCAATCCGGAGGGAAAATTAGAGGTAATAGTTTCCCGACTTGTGAATGTACTGTATTATTATGTTCTTTTAAGAAAGGGTGCATTGTTGAAAACACTTTTATGAAAGTCATAACACAATGGCAAGAATAATGCCATCTATAAAATGGCGATTGTCTGCTGTGAATCATGATGGCTGCAGCTAATACTGGAAGAAAAAGTACAACCAACATACACCAGCATGTGCAGATTACCTCCTACTCCACGTAAAACCTCCCTTCCCTCTTCAGGCTCACAATGCTTTGCTCCTAAATTGTATCTATACCATGCTCTCAAGTTCAATATTATACTCTTTTCTTTGGAAGATTTTCTCATATCTCCTCAACTAAATGCTCCTTACAGATCTATACCTCGGATAATGAGCAGTCCTGTTGCAGATTATGAATGGAGGTTTCGGATGTCTGTTTAAGATAGTGTTACCTATATCACATTGGGAGTTCATATATGAGGAGCATCATCAGACTTTCCACCTCCTCCCCCATTTTCTATGGCATTTTCTTAGTACTTATTGTATTTTAGATACATAACGCAAATAAATAAAAATATCTTTTTTTTTGCCATTCTGTCTGAATAAGATATTTCCAAGGAAAATCAGCCCAGACCTAAAGGAATACCATAGATAGATACACCATCAGAGAAAATGTTGAATACTTTGTCACATTCTAACCCATTGAAAAATGTAACACAATTGGATGGTGGGGTAAACTCCAGTACAATCCAAAGGCATTGCTTGTTTGTATATGGTAGAAGACCCCAAATATCATCAACTTCCCTGTGATGATCTTCATAAGACATTATAATTTCTGGCTATTCATACAATTGGGTCGCAGAAAAGGATCCTACCAAATGAAATAATGGAGCAAACTGTAAAATGTTTACAGTCCATTGCACTGTAGTACCACATCCAGTTCTGACAATTATGTCTGTGTCACATCTGGATGCCTGTTATTATATTGGATCCTATCAGCCTTTCTGCTTTCTATCAGTGTCATATGTCATGTAGCTTTCCAATGACAGAGAATCTGACTATCAATCTGTATCTCACATGAAGAGAATACATTTGAAGGCACGAGGTTCAAACCGAA
Organism: Acorus calamus; assembly: GCA_030737845.1. Taxonomy (NCBI): domain Eukaryota; kingdom Viridiplantae; phylum Streptophyta; class Magnoliopsida; order Acorales; family Acoraceae; genus Acorus; species Acorus calamus. Next base: position 1,255,655 of record CM060873.1, read on the forward strand.
GGACATATTTTAAACCAACAATACTCTCAAACACAGTCAAATCATAAATGTGAGCCAAAACCACAACATCCAATCATCAGTAGAAGCCAAATGGGTCATCTCAGATCACATCTGCATGGATTCTTCCGAGCCCAAAAGGATCCAAAACAACATCAAAGACTGGTCCACCCCATCATCACTGCTGTCAGGATCCTCACATTATTGGACATCCAAAAGTGGGTACTCTCTACATAGAAAGGGAAAATTTTCTTCATTTGATCTACCATTAAAACCCAAACTTCCCCACATTCCCAAACCCACTGGCATCTAACTGTGTTTTCTTCTTTCCTTTGTTTCCTTAATTTTCAGCATGAATCAAAAAAACCCAAAATCACATTTTTATAACATGCTGTTACACAATACTCCCACAAGAATCCTAACACCAAAAAGATCACATTTTTTCCATAAAAGCTTCCAAAGCTTACTCTTTTCACCTTCACCCACCAAATGCACTACCAAAAAAACTGACCCATATACGAAAACCACCCAAAAACCCCATATAAACCCAAACCCATCAAGATTCAAAGCTACAATTATCAAACCAACCAAAAAAAGAAAAAACAAAACAATGCACTTCAGAAATCAACCTTCCAAGAAAAAAAAACAGAAACCAAAGACTTAAAAGTGAAAAAAACAAAAAAACAAAATCACCTCATTTGGGTTTCAGAGTTTCCAGGATTCAATGAAAGATTCGGATTGGATCTTTTACGAGGAAATCTTCCACAAAACTTCCCTTTTATCATTCGATTCTTTTCATCTTTCGTTTTCCCTTTCAGACTGAAAAAGCTTACCCTTTTTTTTTCTTCTCTGCTTTTATGTGAGCGGATTCCAAACGAGATTTTATTTGGGTTCTGTGAAATGATTGTTCTGTTTGGTGTTCCCAAATTACCCCTACCTTTTACCCATATTTTCACTCGATCTTGGCCGTCCATATCAACTAATTGGATGAAGGGTCATTATTGGTGGACTTTTCTTTTGTTACGGTGGAACCACTATAAACTGTGGACCAAAGATGCATCGGTGAAATTTCTCAGTTGGTTAAATCTAATGTTTTAAAAATCCAATAATTCAATAAACCTAAAAAATACATGTCAAGGATCACTGGTTCAAAGAATTGAGTCAACCATATTTGAACCATAACATAATTATAATATAATAAATATGTTAATTATCATTGCTAAATAAAAAATATGAAATATTTAAAAATCTTTACATAAAACATTTAATTAACATCATAACATGATTTTAATATATATATATATATATATAATAAGCATTTTAATAGATTTCATGCTTTAACAAGTGATTAATCACAATTTCTATTAATAAAAAATCATTTAAAATAATTAATCCATAGCTGGTTCATAAAAACTATTAGTTCGACCGGTAGATTGATTGGGTTTTATCGATTTTTATATAATTGGATTTTAAGGGCAAACAGAACCGTAATTCAACACAGATGTATGTTTAATCAGTTCATCGGTTGGGTTGGGTTTTAAACCAATTGTTTAAATCAGATAAATATTTTTTCATTCTTGAATTTCAATTCAGTTTATTCTTAATTTAATGGTATAAAAATAATCAAAATATCAATCAATCTATCGATTGAACAAATAATTTTTAAAAACTGGTTAAAAATCATCCCATCGACTAAAAATTAATCAAAACTCGATGATATAAAAATCGTTACCTTATTTGCCAATTGAATAAACCCAACCCTGTGCCCCCGTTTGGAACGCGAATAGGACGTATTCTTAGGTATACATTTATTCTGACATAAGTGATGATAAAATAATTTTTGTATTTGATTGTTTTTAAATTATTTTCATTGGTAAACGTAAAAATAATTTTTTATTGTTTGAGTAAAATATGAATAAAGTATGGATAGTGGTTTATAAAATGTGAAAAAAATAATGATAGTTAATTTGACAAGTGATTTATAAAAGATAATGACAGTTGATTTGACAGTGGACCCACATATTTTTTGAGTGGAATAACCTATAATAACTTTAATTTCAGGGGTTGGTTAGAATCCGTACGCTACTTTATATCAGTATATTCTGACATAATTTATCCCTACCTACTATGTGTTTCCAAACACTCAAAATCCCTTATTCCCCTTTATACTAAGTAATCCGAACCCCAATTCCTGTTTCAAACAGGGGTTATAAGCTTGCCTTGGACCAATCGTGTAAAGAAAATGACTCGCTTGCAGCTTAATTTAAACACACATATTTTGAGCGCTATTATACTTAATTATTTTTGCATTTTTTAACATAGTCTTGTTTATCTCATTAGCCACACATACTCACTATAATTATGTATATATATCATTAAAAGTCTTTCATATTTTTTATAAATTATATACTATTTTATCTTTTATAAAAATATATAACATATCAGATAAGATATATATGATTTAAAAAAAATGTGTGAGGTCTATGGACTATAAAATAGATGAATCATGAATGTGTACATTTTCCTCTTATTTTATTTTATTTTTACATTTTACTACATGAAGAGAGTTTGGGATCTTTAAAATATAGCATTTTAAACTCTATTTAAAAAAAATATAATGTTACATACAATCCGATTTTCATCATCAATTCCAGTTTATACGCGTTTTAAATTTTTTAAAAATAGTAATTTTCATCTGAAATACAGTCACACATATAGGACTGAAATTAGCATATAATTAATTTAATTTTTTTTGACAAAAAACGATCATCCTTTTATAGGATACTATTTTAAAATAAAAATAGTGGTTTTGTTTGTTCCATAATTATGAATAAAAACAAAATCATTATACATTTTATTATCTATCTATTACTAAAATTACCATTCTTGAACAAGTCCTTTAAAATTTGAAAAAAAAAACGGACTTTCACAATATATTCTGTGATCTTAATATCCAATAAATGTTGGAGAATGTTAACATTAAAAATCTGTGGTGTCTTAGATAGTTCATCAAAACAACAAAACTATAAATTTTATAAAAAAAAACCATGGTAAATATCATGTGAGACCACCAAATTTACATATTTACACCCATAGATAGAACTTTACGGCGAACTCAAAATCTCATTAACTCCATGATTCATTTCAGCCGTACTTTATCCCTTTCCTAAACTAGTCCCGGATAGGTTATTAAAACAAGCACACCATCTGATCAGAATCGTGCGGTTCAAATTTACGGACTATAAATGGAAGCTTTTGCTAAGAGCATCTCTAATGTATATGTTAACCCACTACAGTCAAATGTGGGCTCCACTATTTAAAATATTCAAAAAAATATTATTTTGGGTGAGTGGAGAGATTTGAGTGGGTGGAGAGATGGGCCCACTATTATCTTGGCTAGCTATTTAGCTAGTCCATTGGAGCAACAACAACCAACTAAATGAGAGAGTAGTAAATGAGTGTCTAGTGGAGGGTTAAAGTGCTGACATGACACTTTAACATCTTGTTTAGTTAGCATATCCATTGGAGATGCTCTAAGCCAGTTCAAATAAACTCCTCACTTCACATCAACAGTTCGTTTTTAAAATCCAATCCAATCGGATCTCGCGAAATTAATGCGAGTCCAGCTGTCCGTCCAACTCACCCTCCAACGTCTTAACCGGGATTTCGCTTCGTACATATTAACCGGGAAAAATCCACACAACCCTCTCACATCTTACTGAAATCCATATAACCACCTGTTTTTTAAAACACCCAGTAAATCTAAATAATCTCATGAATAAAATAATAGATAATGAATATTTTATGAATATTTCATTTGATTAACTCTGATTAAAGACACAATATATTAAAAAAATCACTATAATGTGTTAAAAATATGAAAAATTCTATAAAAATGACAATTTTACTCTCTCTGGATATATTATAAAACTCTACTCAAAGGGATAAAATCGTTATTTATAAAAGATTTTCTGTATTTTTAACACATTGTAGGATTTTTTTGATATACTTTGTTTACTACTAGGGTTAATCAAACATAATATTCACGAAATATTCATTATCTGTAAACGTAAATTTTATTCACGGGGTTGTTTTGGATTTACTAGGTGTTTTCAGGGGTTATATAGATTTTAAAAAAAGTCAGGAGGTTATATGGATTTAAATCAGTTTACGGGGGATTATATGGATTTTTCCCTATTAATTAATATCATATATAATATAAATATATATACGATTAGATGATTTATATATATAATATATAATGGATTTTTGTTGTTTTATAACATTCGATCGATTAAGCATGTCAATTTTCTGAAAAAAATCCGAATCCAATCCGAATTCGTAACCGAAAAATCAAAAATATCTGATATTCGAAGATTCGGAGTGCGGATATAGATATGAGTCTATCCGATCAAAAAAATATCCGTATCCGACATATATTATAAAAATATATATATTTGTATTATATATTATCCATATTGTTATTTTGTATGATTAAACACCTTGATAATATATTATAATACTATTAAAATTTCAATTTATAATATCTAAAATAGAGAATAAACATTAAAATATCACTTGATTGTCTAAGTTAATCTTAATATTCAAACATGTCAAATATCTGAAAAATATCGTATCTGATCCGTATCCGATAAGATCCGAATCCTAAAATTAATATCCATATCTGAATCCAAAAGTTAATTAGGATATGGATATTAGCATATTCGATCGTATCCGTCCAATTGACAGGCTTACGATCGATCGAAAGCATCCCCTCTTCACAAGTCACAACATCGTATTCGTTTTTTAGCCTCCGTTTGGTTGCACGGTTTGGGGCGATTCCGTTTTTTGAAAAGCTAAAATCCCAAAATCATGCAGCCAAACGGGGCGGATTCCGGCAGAATCAAAAGCTGGATTCCTTTTAATTTTTCTATCGAAATCCGTGTTTTAAAAAGCTCAAAAATTGTAATTTTTTGTCAGAATCGATTTTTTAAATTGAAAAAAAACTTTTTCTACCAAACATTAAACTCCTTTCAAATATTGATTCCTGAATTTAAAAAAAGCATCCTAAAAAAGTTAAAGTCTAAAGTCATCTTAAAAAGCAGCTTTATTCCAAAATCTACTTTTCAATCTGTGTTTTCAAACTGACCCTTAGTCTCCTCCAACCGATCAAAACTCACCCAAGTTGCCCCCAACAACAGTGCAACCGATTCAAAGCTCCGATGATCTTCACAGAGAGAGCTATAGCAACATTGGAAGAGATTCCGAATTCGGCCCCAAACGAAGCCCTAATCAAGTGAGTCCTCCCGCCGATCCGACCTCTACCTCTGTTTTAGCTCCTAAACTGGTCTCTCTATTGAAAGCAATGAAGAACGGATTGGACATCCTGAGGAGTAAAGTCGACATACTGGAAGAGAATGGGAAAGGCATTCCCTGTTTTGACTCAGGAGCCCCGATTTCTATGCGAGGTGATGATTTCTTGTCAATTAGGGTTCCTCATTTTCAGTTCTTCATGGAATTCTCGGTCAGTCTTTTGATTTGTGTTTGTTTTCTCATCAATTAGGGTTCCTTAATTTCCAAGCGAATGCAACATGTACTGGTTTGGTGGAATTCTAAGCGGCATTTCGGTTTAAAGCATCTCTTCCATGTCTCTTCCCTCCCAGCCATCCATTCTCATCATCCGACGGCCTCCGATCCACCACCGGTATTGATAATGGTAATGCCCATTGATTACATTTTCATTAAACCAATCTTTATATTGATACATATTGGGCTTGTTTTTGTTATGACTGTTTAACAACAGGATGAGACAATGTTGGTGCCGCCATGGCTAGAGCCTCTATTGTCATTTCTTCACTGTCTGTTGCGTGTCCATGGCAACTCGATGCGGAACGAATGCAACATGGAATTCTTGGTCAGTCCTTTGATTTGTTTTTGTTTTCTTGTTTTTAGTGACACAATGCTGAATAAATCACATAATAGTTGCTAATCTTTACATCTAATGTTCATATATGTTCGAATCATTCCAAATCGTGGTATAAATTTAAACTTATGATATGTTAGGTTTAAAGTTTATCTTGTATCAGGTTTATGTGCTATTTTTCCAATGCAGTCTGATGATTCTGATATTGAAATGCCATTAATTCCTTTGGAAGTTTTGGTGGAATTCCTTTTGTTATTGCACTCACATCACATGCCCTGTTCATTGAATGAGACAAATTGATTTTCCTTGAATGATATGTATTGATTTTGATTTGTGGGTTTCATTGAATGAGATGGTTTGTGGAGTTTCATTAAATGAGATGAATTGATTTTTTTTTTTGTGAAAAATGTGAGTCCATTGATGAATCGTAGGAGACATTGATGGCATAGTAGGCTTGCTGGAAGATGAAATGTATAAAGGGGATAAGTTGAATCATTATCTATCATACATGATCAACCAGAAAAAAAACACACACCAGAGACAAATAATGGTCTTCCGAATACTGTTTTGAAATTGAAACTTCTTCTTAAATGTACTTGTTATTACATAATTAGATAAGATACTCCTAAAAGTTGTTCAAACTAAAACATAGATAAGATACTCCATCAATGTGGAGGTAAAAATCTACACTATGACACGTGGTACGCAAAGACAATATGCGGGCCATCTGGCGTAAGGCCCATCGGGCCCGATCCACAAAAAGTGACGTCGTCTGATATTTCGGCACGACTAGACTAAGGGTGCGTTTGGTTGCGCGATTGTAAAACTGATCTAGTCGGATTGCAAACCTGATTCTGCAGGAAGCTCACTTTCTCAGCTTTTTGATCGCATTTTGGGCTATTTGCGAATCGCTGGGTTTAAAACTGAAAAAACTGTTTGGTTGTGCGATTGCACCAGCTCGAATCGCAATGAACGCAATCGCGCAACCAAACGCACCCTAAATGATCTAGTCGGGCGGTTGGATATCTCGAGAAGAGATGACACCTCGAGTGATCTATGGCACGATCAAATGACAGGTCTGGTCAGGCGACTTTATCACCCAAGTGCAAGTGATATAAGGCACAATCAGATGACAGGTCTGGTTGAGCAACCTTATCACCCAAGTGCGAGTAATCTAAGGCACGGCCAGACGACTGGTCTCTTTGGTCGACCTTATGACTCAGATATGAGCAGTCTAAAGCATGACCAGACGACAGGTCTGGTCGGTCGACCTTACTCATCGGTAAAGCATAACGTACGAACAAGTATATCAGGAGACACCGAACATACTTGGAAACGGTCAGAAAACCCCAAACGTCTGTAACCGCCACGTTGTTACTTAATGTCCATTATCATCAAAACGTGGGTAATGAAGGACGACGTGGATAGTAATTGTGGGAGACGTTTCCCTAAAAAATAGTCCACTATCTTTTAGTGGAAAAGCGGTTATAAGATCGCCAACTAAACTACGTGAGACTTGATCCCCAGGGGTACGTAGGCAGCCTATAAAGAGGTCGCGCGACAGCACTCTTACGGCATGAGATTCGAGATTCCTGATTCAAGGCAATCAAGAACAGTCACTAACGACAACTTGGCCATTTGTGACAGCCAGACACAGTCTCTCCCTATCCACCAAAAAATCCATTATCCAAATCCCTTTTGAAGTTCCGAATCCCAAAAACTCACAAATTTAACTGTAAGGGGAAATTATCCTCTTCAATCAACAACCCATGTACATCATTAATAGTTTATGTACACCATTAAAAATTATTTTGTGTACATTATGATTGTGAAAGGAGGAGTTGCATTAATTTAATTGAATGGCAAAAGAGGACATTTTAAATGAAACGAAGCAAATTAATAACTAGCCTTTAATATGATGCTTCCTTCGGTTTCCATAGATAAGCATTTGTTGGTAAACTTATATACAATGGCGAGTGGGTTATGGTGTTTATCATAGTGATAGAAATTTTCTTTCATAGCTTAATATAGGTCATCTTAGCTTAATATAGGTCATTTGTTGGTAAACTTTAACTTGTTAGTTTTGTTTGCACTCTTTGTAGTTATAGGGGAATCCTGAACTCCCAACTTGTAGGCATAGGAGCAGTGATTTGGACTCCCAATTTGTAGGCTCACAGTTGGAGCAATGGTCGATCTCTAGTCCAACTTGTTACCAATTTTTACAGTACTTCATCTTATTATCCAACTATAGAAAAAAATTTCTCATATGCATTTCTAGTGCCTTGGTGGAACATTAGTATTGATTTGTTTGTCTTGGAACATTTTGGGATTATTCCTTATCTTTTTCCCCTTTTATTTATGAATTCACTATTATGCTTTTCTTATACACTGTCATGCTCCTTATGTACACCGTTATATTTTCACTGTTATGCTCCTCTTATGCAGATTTGTCAATATATTTTATCTGTTATGGTACTCTTGTACAGATTGGTTAGCATATTTTTTATATTTAATATGCAAAATCCTAATATAATATAGAAACTAACTTAACATTGCTTATCTTAGGATCTAGGACTCTAACTTGCTAGTTTTATTCTTACTTTTTGTATTTATAGAGGTATTCATATTACAAAAGTATTCCAAAATTTATTATTATGCTCCTCTTGTACACTATTATGTTTTCTCAGTTATACTCTTATGTTCCACTTATACATATTTATTAATATATTTTATATTTAATATACAAAATCCTAATATGATATAGAAATTTAGGCGTTTAGGATTGTTTATAGACTTTTAGGATCTATATTTCTTTTTTTTTTGGCATTGTTTATTTTGACCTACATGCTCAAAATGAGTTTTTTTTTTAAGAAAATGGTTAGGCATTAAGTTTCAATTTATAAGAAATAGGAATGCCCAAAACAAGAAAATACAAGAACAACCAATCGAGAGGGTATCTCCTGGTCTCCCAACTTGTAGACATTGATATTCTTCATTTGTACAATTTGTACACCATAATGGCTTGTCTACAGAAAATGACATCACGACGAAGTTCTCGATACTAGAAAATTCCTACTAATGAGGATGATCATTTTACCTTCACCAAGAAGACCCGAGTATCATCATCTAGTGATCCTTCAAATCCCAAGCCTTCCACCAAGACTTCATAAACTGCCTAATGTTACGGTGCATGTACCAATATTTTTTTTTTTGACCCAGGATGAGGTCCAGAACTTGCTACCAAGTCACTTATACTTAAGAACCTAGATGGAAGTTCAAACCCAAGTCTGACCATTGACCACGATGAAAGAAATAGAGAAAGAATGAGCGAAAGAAGGTGATTTGGAGGGGCATTCTGTAAATACTGTTAGAATTGTCTACAGTACGCCACTCTTAAACCCCCTTTTTGTGTTCCCCACTTAAATTGCCTTGTACACTGCTAATCAAAATTTTTGTATAGATATCTTATAACAGGGATGTGAGACCCTTCGGCTCTCCGTGAAATCTTTGCTGGTCGCAGCGATAGTATGCTCCCCAATGTTAAAACCACATAAGCGCGATGGATGGGACAGTCAACATTAGACCCTCCTGATATATGCAGACAAGAGGTTGCTCAAAGAAACATCACTCTCATTTCAACCCTATGATCTTAGCGGAAACATCTTTTACTGCAGTTTCAATGTAGAGTTGGTCGACTTCCCACTCGTCAACAACTATAGGATCCTGTAGTTGTTGACGAGTGGGAAGTCGACCAACTCTACATTGAAACTGCAGTAAAAGATGTTTCCCTCGATCATAAGATGTTGAAAGAGAGTGGATGTCTTCTTGAGCAACCTCTTGTGGCACTCTCTAATTGCTATCCCATCCATCAGGAGGGTCTTATGTTGACCGTCCGATTGTGTGGTTTTAACATCTATGCCATGCATCGCCGAACAAAGATTTCACGGAGAGCCGAAGGGTATGTCAGATATCCCTGTTATAAGATTATACAAAAATCGATTAGCAGTGTACAAGGCAATTTAAGTGTACACAAAAAGGTTAAGAGTATACTGTAGACAATTTAACAGTATTTAAAAGATTTATGCCCCTCCAAATCACCTTCTTTCGCTCATTCTTTCTCGTGGTGGATGGTTCTGGGTTCATGAACTTCAATTCAGACTAGGACTTCCACTTTTCTTAGTAGAAGTGACTTGGTAGCAAGTTTGGACTGATCCTGGGTTTCAAAAAAAAATTTGGTACATGCACTGAACATTAGGCAGTTTATGACTATCCTCATCTGCTGTTTGGATGTCGATTATAAGGTGCATGAACTTAACCCAGTATGAGCTTACCAAAGTCCATACGAGGAGGATATAAGGACTCTCTCAAATACACAGCCTGTTTTGTAAGCCCATTTGTACTTAAGTGTATAAAAGTTTCTTTTACATTTCACTAATCCAGTAATATTTTCTATTACAAAAAAAATTAAAAATATATATGTTATACATATTTGTTATTAAAAAATGTACCACATTAATTAGGTATATATATTTTAGAAAAAAATGAAACAAAAGGTGAACATATCATTTTTCTTCAAAGAATATTTTGAAAGAAAATAATATATTCGCATATGTTTTGATTTATTTTAAAATATATTTTTACATAATGAAATACATTATTTTACAAAAAAAAATTGATGCATATCTCGGATGAGTTGAATGCATTTTTTTTACGGTTTTCATAACGAAGTATATATTTAGAAAATGGAATATATATTACATCACGCGCTTTCATTTACTGCATTAGTGATATAATTACTATATTAGTGATGTAATGCTTGTAAACAGGATACAAATATGACTGGAGTGTACCCAAATTTAAAACATATTGGGCTTAAAAAAAAAATTTCATGAAAAATGATGAGTCGAAACCTATTTGCTATCCTATTGCAGAGCACACAAATTTAGATCTTTTTTTATGGGAAAAATCCACATAACCCCCCTTAAACTGACTGAAATCCATATGACCCCTTTATTTTTCTTAAAATCCATATAACCTCTTGAAAAGACTTAGTAAATCCAAATAACCCACTGAATAAAATTTACGTTTATAGATGATGAATATTTTGTTAATATTATGTTTGTTTAACCCTAACACAAAACACAGTATACAAAAAAAAACTCCTACAATATGTTAAAAATATTTAAAATATTCTATAAATGACGATTTTACCCCTCCAAATAGAATTTTATAAGATATCCAAATTAAATATGGTAAAATTATCATTTTCATATGATTTTTTTACATTTTTAATACATTGTAGTGGTTTTTTAGTATATTATGATTTCAGTTAGGGTTAACCAAACGAAATATTCGCAAAATATTCATCATCTACTAATAAAAATTTTATTCAGAGAGTTATTTGGATTTATTAGGTGTTTTCAGGGGATTATATGGATTTTAAGACTTTCGTATTTCAGGTATGGTTGTATGAATTTTTTCCCTTTTTTTATATATCTATCTATAAGACTATAACTAATAAATCACTTTATTTTATGAGTGTTATTACACATAAAGTTTTTTTACTGTTCAAAATGCAGTATTATATATCTTGTTAAAATTCCAATGTAACATTTGTATAGTCTAATGGTGTATTAACTTTTGTTAATTTTTGTTTTATAATTATTAAAATTAGATTAATTCAACTTAAAAATTCACTCATATATTTTTTTAATAAACGTACATATATATTAATGATCTGAGTTTTGGGATCATAGAGTTTTCAACTCACATTTTGACATGTAATATTTATCCGAATTGAATGTGTGTTTTTCATAGTGCCCTTGATGAACGGCCTAAGATTGATCGAACGCATAGGTACCTTATATTTCTGCGTATTCGACTTACAAGAGAGATCTTTTGGCATTCACCAAGATGAACGACTCGTTCTCATGAGTGTCGGTGATGTTTCCGTTGGAGAAGAAGAAGAAGCAATGAAGAACAGCAGAGAAGACGAACGGATCAGCAGCAGCAGCAGCAGCAGCAGCGGAAGCGGCAGCAGCGAATGGAGGCTCAATCAGACCCTCCGTAACGTTCAAGGGTACCTCCCTCTTTTCAATCTCTCTATCTTTTTGTTTGTTGTCACTCCTTTTTGGGTGTTTCGGATCTTGCTTTTATTCTTCTGCCCAGTTGAGAATTCGATTTGGGTTTCCAAATCTGGTGTTTTTGGATACTGGGTTCGTGTAAAAATGTGATCTTTGTAGATCTGGAAGGCCTTTGATCTGAAAATTGGGGGAGATTTGATTCGGATCTCATATGGGTTGTTGTGGATGTGAATGGTGATGTCTTTTTAGTGATGGGATTGTTTTAGGATTGTCGGTTTTGCATCAGATTTTGAAACTTGTGAGAAAATTTTCATTTTGTCTTTTTTTTAGGTTGATCGATTTACATTTCATGCTGACTTTGATCTGTTGAATCCAAGGATCCATGATAACTGGAGATTCTCTGTTCTTGCTTTTTAAGTGACTGGCATCGCCAAATGATGCTTCTTTACTAAAAACTTTTAGTTGTTTTAGATCCATTATTTTGAGTGGGCTAGTTAGGATCAGGTTTTCCAATTGACAGGATTTTGTGCATCATGTAAAAGCAAGGTTGTGGATCTAATTTTCACAACTGATTTGCTTGTGAATTCCATGCAATGGGACATAAAACTTTGTCATGTTGGACATTTTGTTCAATCTTTTGTTAATCACTATTATATAGTTGGAGATTCATTCGAATTTTTAATTACATATATTAATGATGAAGATATTGTCCACCTTTTGCATTAGATTCTCAATTGGGAAAAACTTGATTACTTTCTTGGACAATCAATTATTCTACCTGTATCAAACATCATTTGTGCATGTGAAACCGTGGGAAGTGCCTTGGAGTGGTAGTGGTACAAACCATGAGTAAATGTCTAATTTTTAGTGGGTTAAGGCTTAGTGTTGCTTTCTTTAGATTTCCACTCTTCACTTAACCACGTAGAGGCATTGATCTGAGTTTTTTTTTCTTCTTCTCAATTTTTATAACCTAGAAGTCAAGTTCCCTGCTATTCTTATTTCTTTATCTCGATTTTTTTTATAGTCCACAGGTAGACATTACGTATCTATGGCTTCAGTAGTTTGGCATTGTAGATTAGCCAACATGCCAACCTTGTCACATATTAGATTATTTACTGGAATTTTTTAGTTGGTAACGATGCTAGTGCTTCCTTGAGGCAGTAAATTGATGAATAGTATTGCATTTAGCACTTTTTTGGATGAATGCTTTCAACTTTCAATAGAAGTTGCAAATTTTCAGAAGTCCATCCTTATATATATGCATGTTTTTTTCTTAGTTTTATAAACCTAAATATTAAATAATTATACTTGTTTCTCTCCTTATCAGGTTGCTTAAGGGTCGGAGCTTCCCTGGAAAAGTTTTGCTGACAAGAAAAGCAGAGCCTCTAAATCAAGAGGTCTTACCTGAAACATCTCCAAATATTGATAGGAGTTATTCTGATAATGATCTTGGACCAAGCGGGCGCATGGATGGTTCATCAGAGGTGAATTTGCAAAACCTCTCTAAAGTCACTTTCCGAGTTATGTGGGAATTTTAATATTACATGCAACTCACACAGGAAGTTTGATTCCCAATGTACAGAGGGATGGTCAGAGTTCTGACGCCATAAACACAAATCTCCACAAATTAAAACTATCAACATCAACCAGTGATAAAATGCCCGCTGAGGCTCAGAAGCCTGCATCTGGGTCCAGGGCTACGGATTCTACAAGGATTACAAAGTTCACCAAGGAATTGTCTGTAACACCCATTATCCTGGGTGAGTTTGAAATATCTCATGTTATATATTTCTATTTGTTTCTTTATGAGTATTTATTTACTTTTGGCTGGGTTCTTTATGAATATTGTGAAGCATGATTTGTGCCTTTTTTATGCTTCATGGATGCTTCTTAGTTGTGATTTATAGGAAAGAGCATTCACAATATAAAGTCAAATGGTGGTTTAAAATAATAACCACATTAGGCTAATTGATTGGTTGGAATGCATTCTTTCTGTATAATATAATAAATAACTGTTGTAATGGCTAGTTTCTAACCGTAGGGCCCTTGAAAGAAAAGAGGACTGGCAACTAACACACCATCCCACATTCCTTTTTGTTGACATAAATGATTCAATTTTCACTGGTGGATGCGAGTTTCATTGCCATCTTGTGCTCTCATTTTCAAGGCCTTTCTATGATGCCTCACTAGCCGGTACTGCCTCGCATGGGTGTTCGAGTCGAGAGAGAGATCAATTTTTAGCTGATCTTTTGCATGAGATGAATTTAACTTAATTTTCAAGACAGAAAAAAAGTGTTCTCCTTTCCCATGCCATTTTTATAGGTGCGCCTAACGATAGCTCAAACTTTTTCTTGTATTAACATATGAATGTCCATTTCCATGAAAAGATCTTTCAACACGTACATTGCACAAGGCTTTCTATGTTGCCAATTGCTTACGAGGGTTATATCTGGATTAGAGGCTCCTGGAATATCTCTTTCTACAACTATTTGGTATTGCTAAGGGTTATAACTGGATTGTAAGCTTCTGGTCTTTGTGCTTGGAAATATCTTCTTCTACAACTATATGGCGGCATTCAAGTTTGACTTCCATTCTTATTGCTCTATTTTCTTTGCTTGTAATGTATTACTCTCTTTCATGTAGAGAAATTGCATGAGCTATCTTGGAGTGGCATACCACCATATATGCGACCAAATGTCTGGAGGCTTCTCTTGGTAGGTCTAGTTCTTAAATTTAAGCTTGTAAGGTCAACTAGAATTGGACATATTGTTCCATATTTGAATTTTAAGTATCAGCTGACCACAGGGATATGCACCACCTAATTCAGATAGAAGGGAGACAGTTTTAAAGAGGAAGCGAGTTGAGTACATGGATTGTGTTTCTCAATATTATGACATTCCTGACAGCGAGCGTTCTGATGATGAGATCAGCATGCTTCGCCAGGTGATCGCTTTGCATTGCCTTTTGAAAAGCCACTTATATATTGATGATATTGATATCTGACAGTGAAAATTATGCGGCACTTAATTATATTGGTGATTAGATTGCTCTTGACTGCCCAAGGACTGTACCTGATGTCACTTTCTTTCAACAACCCGAAGTTCAGAAATCTCTAGAGCGGATCCTATACACTTGGTTAGAACCCTTCCCTATACTTGTTGTAATTGTGTAAATAAAAATGATTTTCCAATCACTAGCCTTTGAAAAATGACATTGGTAGCCTTCATGATAATTTAAGAAAGGCAGCAAAATCAGTTTGATAATTGGTTCCAAATGCGTGTTTTAAAATTTCAGCTTATGGTTTTGGATATTGTTTTTTATGTGTTAAAAGCCCACGAAACAACTTAATGAAATAAAATAAAACTGGTCAAGAGTAGCTTTTGTGAAAAAGCTGGTTGAGAGCAGCTTTTACGAGAGCTATTTTTGAATATTGGTTCCAAATGGGACCTAAGAGGATGCTAGATAAATAAAATCACTATAATATCATTGCTTCTTCATTTCATCCAATCAATGATCCATAATATTATTCGCAGGGCCATTCGCCATCCAGCAAGTGGATATGTTCAGGGTATAAATGATCTTGTTACACCATTCCTTATTGTGTTCTTGTCAGAGCACCTAGAGGGAAGCATAGACAATTGGTTGGTTTCAAGTTTATCTCCTCAGACGATCTTTAATGTAGAAGCTGATTGCTATTGGTGTCTATCTAAATTACTTGATGGAATACAAGATCACTACACATTTGCCCAGCCTGGGATCCAGCGCTTGGTTTTCAAATTGAAGGAGTTAGTTCGGCGGATAGATGGTATTTCCTTTCACTTGGCATTTTTTCAAATTGCATTCATCAGAGCACCAAAGCTTCTCTCTGATTATTTATCGAATCATCATCAGTACCAGAAGCATCATCAATGATGCAAATCTAGAATGTACCAAAATCGTAATTTGGCTGAGCAACATGGTTCACGAACTAAGTTTTCCTCACAAGAAATATGTCCAACCTTTTTTGCCCATCTTTTTCTCTCTAGATCCCATATAGGGTGCATTTGGAAACGGGTTTGAAATAATGCTTTCACTTAAAGGAGCAAGCATATTTTTGTTAGATTCTTGAAAAGCTGTTTTTTTAAACTAAAAACTATTTTTTCGCTTTCATCAAAGCTGGGAACGTTGGGTGTTGTATAGAAACGAGTTTGGATCAAGTATGATTCTCGTAAAAGAAGAATCTCTAAAAGCTGGACAAACCCGTTTCTAAACGCTTCCTTAAATTGTCTATTGACCTGATTTATTAAGAGGATTTTTTTAAGAAACAAAATTGACTAACCTTGTGAAAATTTAGTCAAGCTCATTTAGAATAAATTCTTACTACTTGGTTGTTCTATTATGCAATAATACTAATCATTGATGTCGTGACTTTCTAATTTTTCTTCCAAGAACCGGTTTCAAGACACATGGAGGAGCAAGGGCTGGAGTTTCTCCAGTTCGCTTTTCGATGGTTCAACTGCCTTCTAATACGCGAGGTATTCTATATCAACTTTTTTTTCTTCTTCTTTTGACTGTTTTACATGTTAAACTCAGGCTCCATTCCTTCACAGTTACCTTTTCACCTCGTCACACGCCTGTGGGACACATACCTGGCCGAAGGAGACGCATTGCCTGATTTTCTTGTGTACATATTCGCGAGTTTTCTTTTGACGGTAAGCATTTCACTTCATCTATTTTGCATAGATGATTTAATGTGTGCAACCATGAAATCAACACACTCTCAAACTTTGATTTTTAATTTTGTTTGCTCATATAGTGGTCAGACAAGCTTCAAAAACTGGATTTCCAGGAAATGGTGATGTTCCTGCAGCACCTACCGACGCAGAACTGGACCAATCAGGAGCTTGAAATGGTGCTATCAAGAGCATATATGTGGCATGCCATGTTCAACAACTCTCCAAGCCACCTAGCCAGTTAGAAGCGCATGCATTCACCTCTTCTGTTGCTAGATTTTTTACTTACATGTGTTATGGTCTCTACTGGGAACTGGGTTTGTGTTGCTTTGTTTGCAAAACAGGGATGCAGTGATTCCTTGTTCTTATGTTGTATCAGTATGGTTACTTTGTTGTAAACCCTTGTAGTGGAGATGAGTGGGTGAATTTTTTTCTGTTCTTTTCTCTGAGAACATAATATTTATTCATCTTTGCTGGTTTGCTCTCATTGTGTCATTTGGGGAAAAAGATCTAATAACCAAATGTTTGATTAATATGGTGACATTAACTTGTTTGGATTAATCCTAAGAGTGTAGATATGTTCAGGCTGTTAACCCTGAGACCGGTCCCCAATCACCTATGCACTGCGATAGACAAAATGTACTATTGCATTCTATGGAAAGTTTTTTATTTTTCAATGAAAAAAATGTAATAATGTATTTCAGTGTACATTTTATTTTTTATAATATAATGTATTTCAATAGATGAATGCATTTTTTTGTTAAAAAAAGAAAAACAATGAGGCTACATACATGATTACACTAGTCATATTGGTTGTTTATTATTGTTGATAAGTTTCGCATAAATCATGAGAACTATACCTAAAAACAAACATAATTTATTGATATTTTATCCATTTAAAATCATTTAAAAATTATAACTATGTTCTAACAAAAAGATAAAACTTGATCCAATCATAAAATAATAATCTGCTTGTATAAATCAAATCTCACCAAGTAATTTTTTTTTTTTTTTTTTGCTATCAAGCCCTCATACAATCATTGATCTCCCAAAAAGTCATGTAACAATCATTTAAAAAAAAGGGTGAATTGTCCAAGTATCCTTGACTGACTCCTCTATTTTTTCAGCCCTAGACTTTTTGAAAAAAAATTTTATCCCTGTTGTATTGTCATAATTTTTTTTTTTGCCTCTAATTTTTCATAATACATGAATTACCCCTTACAGATAGAAATACAGATATACATGAATATAATGTGACGCATACAGAAATTATACACATAGTTACAGATATTTAATAGTTGCCTACAAATAACATTCAACGTATACAAAGATGTTTAAATGTAAAATTGCTATAGATACATTGTCATTGTCATTACAATAAATTCATGAACTGTAAGTCATATCATTATCATCTATAAGTGCATTCAACGTATACAAAATGATTAAATACAAAATGATTATAAATACATTCTCAAACTGTTATTAAAATAAATATATCAACTCATTTGATTATGACATTTTTTGCCTATCCTAATTAAATTAGTCGATGTTCCCCCTTGATCTTCTTCATGTCCTCCTGGATAAAATTGAACCCACTGAGAAGCTTTCGAACTAAACATTTAACACACTTCATAAGGAAGAATGCATTGTCCAAGCAACATTAAAGACGCAACAATCAGTTAAACACCTAAATAAATTTTCATTTAGCAATACGAATAATATCAGTAATAACATATTTACACTACCAATAAAATTAAACTAAGAATGGGCATATAAATTTATAGAAATATAATGACCAATTATAGGAATATAATATCAATTTACAGATATGTAAATGACCAATTACATAAACTTTATAAACAATTACATAATGTATACTGATTGCTTTTGGCAGGCCCTCAACATAGGCGGCGATGAATTGCAGTTGTAACCATTGAATCCTTTCTAAAATACCTTCTGAAATATTAAAAGTGCAAAAAAATAAAAAAATGGAAACTTATAAATGCCAATGACTGTATTATTTTCATAGAAATACTTCTTGATCCATGTGCTTAGCAATAAAAAAAAACTACAACATTACATAACCAATTACAAAAAATTAAGCTAAGAATTAACATATAACTTTACAAAATATAATAACCAATTACAGTAATATAATATCAATTTATAGATATGTAAATTACCAATTACAGAAAGTTTATAAAGAATTACTAAATGTACATCAATAGAGGCAACAGTGAGCGCCATTATAACCATCAAATCCATTATTTTTAAAATACCGTCTAAGTGTTTTCTACACATACCCAAATCTTAAAAGTGAAAAAAAAATGGAAGCATATAAAACTCAACAACTCTACAACTGTAATATTTTCATAGAAAATACTTGATCTATGTATAGAAACTATAATATTACATAACCAATTGTAAAAACTACCAATGGAATTAAACTAAGATCTGACATATAACTTTACAAAATTTAATGACCAATTACAATAATGTAATATCAATTTACATATATGTAAATGACTAATTACAGAAATTTTATGACCAATTACAATGTATATCAGTTGCTTCCGGTAGGCCCTCAATAGAGGCGGCGGCGACAATGACATGGTGCTGTCATATATGTGGAATCCATTACTTCTAAAATACATGTACTCAAATCTTAAAAGTGCAAAAAAAACCCAAAAAGAGAGTCCTCAAAAAAAAATTGAAAGGGTTGGGTATACCAATATGAAGCTTCACAGCAAGAACAACGACATCAATACTATCACCACCTGCTCCAAACATTAAACCAAAAACCCCTCATTCACTCTCAAATCATTTCACAAACCCAACACACATGTAGGCAAAAGTCCTCCCTTTTTTATTGATAGAGACAAACACATAAAGAGAAGGATTGATCGATTAATTACGTGTGAGTTGGATCCCAGAGTGGTGACACACTTCTCCGATTGCTTCTAGTGGACCCTCAATAGAAATGACGGTGGTGGTGGTGATAAGGTGCTCCATGGATGATTAAGTGGGGGTAGAGAATGTGATTTGGGGAGAGAGGGTTTTAGTGGGAAGTTAGAAAGATTTTGGGGGGAAAATAAAGGTGGAGGGGGTAGTTTAGGTAATAAAATGTGATGTGGCAGGGATGAGAGGCAAAAAAAAAAAAAAAAGAACAGCTCTATAGGAATAAATTTTTTTTAAAAAAAAGTCCAGGGGCATAGAAAAAATAGAGGAGTTGATCCAAAAGTATTTTGACAATTTACCAAAAAAAAAAAAAATCATTACAAAAAGAGCTTCACATATAAACCCAAAAGTCCAAGTTTCCCTCTAAATTAAATCTCCACCATTTGATCAATATGTTCTTCAGAAGATCTCACATCATCAGCCGTCCATTCCTTATCAGGCTCCACCACATGAAGGCCTCCCAGTCCTCCTCCACCCCCACCAACCTTTCCCTCCTTTTTCAAAAGCTCTCCAATTCAAACTCTCTCAAACAATGCAACCAAATCCATGCATTGCTGGTGGTGTCCGATGCCATCTCCGACGTCTACTTCACTAACAACCTCCTCAACTTGTACTCCAACTGCCCAAACATAGCCCACGCTCGCTTCCTGTTCGACGAATCGCTTCAAAGAAATGTAGTCACTTGGACTTCCATGATCACCGGTTACGTCCGTCGCAGCGCCTTCGAATCCGCTTTGTGGGTCTTCAAAACCATGATCAGAGAAGCTCAGGAGAGGCCGAACCAGTTCACCTACTCTGTCTCCGTCCGGGCTTGCATGGGCGCTCGTTCCTTCCAATTGGGTCTCCAAATTCACGCTTTGGTTCTCCGTTCGGGGTTTGAGAATGATGGGTTCGCAGGGAGCGCGCTTGTTGACATGTATTGTAAAATGGGTCGGCTTGGAAATGCATTACGGGTCTTTGATGGGTTGATGTTTAAGGATTTGGTGTCTTGGAATCTTATGATTGCTGGATTTGCTGAAATTGGGGATGTTGAGGCAGTTATGAGGATGTTTGATGAGATGAGATGGAGAGGGTTGGAGCCGAATGGGTTTACCATGTCGAGCCTTTTGAAATGTTGTCGCTTTACGAGGGAGATTGAACGGATACATGGATTTGTTGTGAAGAATGTTGTGGTTGAGCTTGATAAAGTATTGGGTGGTGCCCTTGTAGATGCTTATGGTAAATGTGGGGATGTTAAATCGAGTCGGAGGTTACTAGATTGTATGGTTAAAAAGGATGCTTTTGCTTGGAGTTCGATGATTTCAAACTATGTGAAATGTGGAAGTGGAGAAAAAGCTGTCATTTTATTCAAAGAAATATGTGGGCTAGGCGAGCAGTCTGACGAACATGTGTTGTCGGGCGCGTTGAAGGCATGTGTTGAGATGGGAGAGATTGATTTGGGGACTCAAATCCATTCACACATAGTGAAATTTGGATATGGAAGAAATTGTTTAGTGTCAAGCATTCTATTGGACTTGTATTCTGATTTTGGGAGAATAGTAGATGCTGAGAAGTTATTCAGAAGGATTCTTAATAGGGATAGGGTTTCCTGGAATTCAATGATTGCCGCGTATGCTCTTTTTGAGGATTATGTGGTGGAATGTTTGAAGCTCTTTTGTGAATTTCA
Source organism: Acorus calamus (assembly GCA_030737845.1). Lineage (NCBI taxonomy): Eukaryota > Viridiplantae > Streptophyta > Magnoliopsida > Acorales > Acoraceae > Acorus > Acorus calamus. Next base: position 1,276,994 of record CM060873.1, read on the forward strand.
AAGAAGTGAGGGAATGAAACCTGATGGAATGACTTTTGTTGCAGTTTTGAGAGCCTGTTCGAGTGGATTGGATTTATGTAGAGGCCTTCAGATTCATGCTCAAATCATCAAGTCAAGCTATAGTTCCGAAACATACGTTTCGAATGCTGTGATCGATATGTACGCCAAGTGTAACTCCATCAACGATGCTCAAAGAGCTTTTGAAACAATGGTTTGTCGAGACGAGGCTTCGTGGAGCTCTATAATAGGATCTTACGCTCATGTTGGAGAAGAACTAAAAGCTCTCAAGCTTTGGAAAGATATGTTTGAATCTGGTGTTCATCCAAGCTCGTTCAGCTTCCCGTTGTTTTTATCTGCTTGTTCTAACCTTGCCTCTGTAGATTCAGGGAAACAATGCCATTCTTTGATTATAAAATCTGCGTATGCTAGTGAGGTCTATACAGGGACTGCCATAGTAGATTTGTATGCTAAATGTGGAAGCATGGATGATTCAATCAAATCATTTCTTGAGATATGCATTCCAAATACAGCAACTTTTAATGCACTGATATTGGGATTGGCAGAACATGGTCATGTCAGAGAAGCAATTAACATATTCTATGAGATTGAAAAGATGGGTATAAAACCAGATAAGATCACCTTCATTGCACTTCTATCCGGTTGCAGACATGCAGGTCTATTGGATGAAAGCTTAATATTCTTTGACATAATGCAGCTTAAGTATGCCATTGAACCGGGGACCGAACACTATGCATGCTTGGTGGATGCATTTGGGCGCACTGGAAGGCTCGATGAAGCTTATGACATGGTCCTCAGAACACAGGCTGCCAGTTCAAGTGCCTCAATTTGGAAGGCATTATTGGGTGCTTGTTTGAATTATAAAAATTTAACAGTTGGGGTGGCATCAGCGAAAAAATTGATGGAATTGGAGCCCCATGATCATGCTCCATATGTCCTGCTGTCGAATCTTTACTCGAGCACTGGAAGGTGGGAAAAAGCGTTAGAGCTAAGGGATTGGATGGCCAAGAGTGGAGTCTTGAAGGATCCTGGAAGTAGCCAGTTAATCAATAGAAACTCTGAAGCTGCGTGACCTGAATCAGTAGTTAGTACAAGATTATATATGGCGCATCGATACCTTGATGAGCACCAGTCTACACGGTTGCATATTTTGTTGTCAACCATTGGGCTATGGGTCCAAGCCTCATTAATCCACATGTTTTGCTTTTCAGGAGATTTCATGTGAAGACGGCGAAATTCTTTTAAATTCCCATAAGACTGGTGATTGCTGTGAATCTGAGTTTGGAGAAGAAAATATAAATGTCTGATTAATCATGGTTTGCCCTTCCATTGTGAAGTTAAAACTTGAAAGTCTTGGGCTGAATTGCAGGGGAATGATTGGTAACATCTGTAATGTTGAAGTGGTCCCTCAGATGTTAGGGCTAATGTCGCATAGCCGACAATGGAGAAGTCATCAGGGAAGAACTAGACATGGAATTGGTGGTGAAGAGGATGACAGAACAACTTGGTGGCCATGTTTGGTGTTTTGGGGAGATATTGAGCTATGTTTGCATGTGTTATAGGTTGTTGGAGTGTATGTATGCATACAGGTTGTGTTGCTCATGTTGCTTCAATACATAGTGCTTAGGGGGTGCTTATTCTTCTTCTTTTTACCATCTACAATAGTTACTGATGCTTTTGCATATGTTCAATATATAATGACTCAGGTGAACTTTGGTTAATGAGATCAATTTATTGATGGTCAGATGGGCAAAGAGTGAAAGTAAATGTTGAAGGATGTTTCACAAGGAGGTTTTGTTTCAAATCAGTTGTCAAACAGATTTTTTGTTCGTAAAATCAGTTTTTATAATAATCAGTTCTACATGGGTAATTTTTAGATTATCTTTTCATCTTTTGATTTCTGCTTTCGATTTTCTTTTCTTTTTATAAAAGTTTATGAAACAACTGATTGAGAACAATTTTTTTAGAATCAATCAAGTTTTAATCAATTTAGAGCATAAATTGTTTAAAAATTTTGTTCCACACTCTAATTTTTAGAAAGCCGGTTTTAAAAGAGAGTTTTTTTTCCTCAGAAAATTGTGGTTGACCTAAAAAAATTAAAATTAAAATTCTTATATCACTTTTATTCTTGCATACTTTGAAATTTTGTTTTAAATCATTGGGAAATTTTGTACAACTCCCTATAAACTTTTTGATATACACGTGTTTTTGTAAATCCCACCTACTCCTGAAAACCCACATGTAAATTCAAATAGACTCATGTGCTAGAAAAATAGTTTACAAATTTGGAATATCCTGTTAATACAGCTCATAAATTCTACAAGTTAAATTAAACCCCTGTATTCTAAAAAAATTTTGTATGTAAACCTTCCCCCAAATGACTATTTTACCCGTCTTCCCAGGTCCCCCACTACACCTACCACTGCAATTTTTATTAAATTATTTATTAAACAATAACCAGATTTATAAATTAGATTATGTAACTTTCACATTTTCAATTAAAAAAAAGATTTATGATTCTTTCAAAAGTTATCAAATGCTACTTTTCAGTTTTTTAAACACAATATTAGTAGTATTAATGAAAGAAAAATATTATATGTAATCGTCTCTGCAGTGAATTTTTTTGAAATATATAGATAGAATCATACTTGCGTTTTTCCATAGTAGAATATACTTGACATCGACCATATATTACGTTAGATTATTTCATATATTGTATTACATGACTGAGTGTAACAGCACCCTTACTGATAAAAACGAAAATGATGATTTGCAACAAAGATTTGTGATTACAATATTACATTGACAAAGGATTTAAAGACCACAATATCACATTTTTGTCATCATCGGATCTTACTACAAGAAAAAAACGAAATTAAACAGCTATTACAAAGTTTACCACAATAGTCAGTAGCTGATAGCATCAGTAAAATCTGAATTTCATAAGAAGCTCTACATATATCAACTTTTTTTTTCCTTTCTCTTCTATCTATTCCTATTTGTTTCACAACCAAGACAAAAAGGCTACAAGAATGATCATGTAATTCTCCAAAGATCTTGCAAAAATGACTCAATAGTATATATAATTTTCACGTTCCAAGTGAAACAGAGGTAGCAATGGTAATTGCAGATCTCATCGTTGCAACTTGTATAGATATATGGAGACGGAAACAACCCTGGAACCGTATCATTTAATCAATAAATGGAACCAACTGTTGAAAAGATGTGGATATGATTGGCCAAGAAACACTTACATCGAGCCTAAGAAGAAAGCGAGAGAGAGATTGAATCCAAAGAGGAACACTGAGACCACGGCTGTCAGAATCATCGCCACAGATGTTGAATACACCTGTAGAAAGATATCAAATTTATTGTCTTGAGATCAGCACTCTTAGCATCCATAATGTGTCAATACCAACAAAATTTATACTTGATTTCTTAATGTAAGCATGATTGTTAAAAGTGAAGCAGATTTCAATATTCCTTTTTTAAGTGTGTGACCTGATCATGTAGGTGCATGCAGTTTCAGAGAGACTTGATGCACCACAAGTCCTTAGGCCTTAGGTAAATATAATAGGCAACATCTGCATGTATTGTGTCCCCTTAATTATAAATTCACTGAACTTAATATTGCACTTTATCCTAAAATATACTTGTTACTTAACTTTAGATGTATAAGCCCCATTGTGGCAATCAAAGTGTATGGCGTTTTATTCTAATCATAATCATATTGTAGAACACAACACAAATGAAATCCATATTTGTAACCAAATGTGGACAATTTCAACAGGCTTTTAAAAAAAAAAAAATTGAATGGAGATTGGGGAAATATTTAAGAAGGTTAGATCCACTTCAATGTAACGGCAGCAGTTTATAAAAGCAATGGATTTTTTCTGTGTAATGGCAATCATATAAAAAATGCTTTACATATCTTACCTTCACAATATTATCTGCATATTTCATCACCATTGACACAGCAATTCCACTGCAAACAAAATTTACAGTAGATAAGATAAACAAAAAGTAAGAGAGTTGAACATACGAATTCAAATATAATATACCTGAGTGCATGATTCAAAATCATGCAAATAGTGATTAGAGAGTAGCCGTGAAAGAATCCCCTGAAAGGTTTTAAGAAGTACCAAAATATAAGAATTTGCTCAAGCCTAGGATGGACGCAGATATCACAAAAACTGCTCAAGTCAATGGGAAACACAACTCAAGGTAGCCAAGGGACCAAGTACACACTATCTCAATGTTATGATCTGATTGTTTGATCTGCTTGAACTATTTTGCCTCCCCGGAAAAAAAAAATAGTAATAAAGATTTACAAATCTTACTGGTTCATTACAGCATCAAAATCCTGAATGAATATCGCCATAGCGTTAAACACCATTCCAAATACATATAACCAAAAGTTCTGAACATTTATATTTCTTGATGGACGCTTTTTAACAATCGCCTGCATTTTACATGGATATAAAACAGAAAAGTAAGAAGGAATGATAGGGACCTTAACGTGCTATATAACATGCATACAATGCAAAGCTTATTTCATAATAATCTTCTTCAAAGAACACACCTCAGTGTACACCCCAGCAAAGCCACTTAGAAGTGCCATGACCTGAACGAGAAAATCATCCAGCGTGAGATATAAAATAATTCTTTCCCAAACTCTTTAAATATAAATGCTCAACAATATGCGGAACTCACAATGGCCATCATCCAACCTTCAAAAGGAGTCTGAAGGACATGATCAGAACTGCAGCAGATGTTAAAGAATTTATCAGATGTCGTACATCACGTAACTTGTCACCAGAACCAAAATGAAAAAAATGATCTTGTTACTGATTCACATAATTAAGAACCTTATACTAAATCACTGAACAATTCTTGCAAGGGACAGACTTAAAGTTGAACTTGACAGTGTTTCCTTTTTTGTGAAGTACCTTTTTTCTTTTTCAAATCTTGTAACAAAAAAAAAATGATGAGATCATTCAAACTTACGAAGGATTGAGCTGCGCTGTTGTGCATCCTGCACATAACAGTATGAATGCAGCCCACTGGATTTCGCTTAGCCTGAAATGTCGAAAAGAAACATTAGGAGCGGCACCACTTGTATTGATAGAGTATGAGTTTCAAGTCCACCATGAGGCCCAAAAGACTAAAATCTGAATTGTTATTTCATTGCTAACCAAAGGAACTGAAACATTATAAATAAGGCAAAAAAGAAATGAGTCAATGGCACAAGAGGAAGCAAAGCAAATTCTCACTTCTTCTTTAAGATGATCTGGTATAGCACACCAGTGCTGATAATATTCAAGTTCTTTAATATCTGGTAAGCTGGTGCATCAACATATGCAAAGATGTAATACTGGAAACAAACAAAAATCAAACTAGGTCAAGATTTTTATTTATAAAATTTCGACAATCAAATTATTGTAGTACTCATTAATAAGGCCTACCTGTAGCAGGTTTTTAACAAGGTAGAGTGCAGCAGGAATAGGATAAACATTAATTTCTTCCCAAGATGTCCTCAACCTCAGAGGGATTACAAAGAAAATAAGATTAGAAGTTCATTTCTGAGCTTCACTATTTTAGGGTGAACCAACCTGTTATCTTCTGTGAGACCTTCACTATTCCATGTTCTTAAAAGTGCAGCAAGTGAGAGAGCACATTTCAAAGCCTCCACCTACTTTTTAACATAGAAAAAAAAAAGTGAAATTCAATCAATAAATTCAAATGCCAATTCATTCAAAATCCATCCGGATTTGATCTTTGAGAAAGACACAGATCCTTCACCAATTCATTCACTAAAGTAACTGACCGAAAAATTCGCTGTTGTCACACTGTACTCATACTTTCCTGCTCTTTTGGACCATACAATCAAAATTGCCTGTGAACTAGTTAATACCGTCAAGGCAATTGTTACAATTGACCTGCATGGATAAAAGGAAGTGGTGGTTCGGACCGGGGGGGGGGGGGGGGGGATTGATCAGCTAGTAAGTGAAAATAAGTATTATTTCATCACAAACAGAACTTACTTGAGCTTCCACTTTGACATGTTAGTCGAACTACCTCCAATGGCTGACATTATGCTTGTTGCAGGAAACAAAGCACCAAACTAGGAAGGAAAAACACGTGGCATTGAGATACACGAATAAATACACAAAACCAGCAACATCAATTTGAAACCAAAATTAAGCTTTCCAAAAGAAATATCATATCACTAGAGAGGATCTTTCTATGTGATGCTTCTAATGTGAATTAGAGATGCATCTCCTTCTCCTAACAGTTTCCAAATAAAATAATTTTTTTTAGTTCACTGGCAAATAGATGCACCTTCTTACTCTGATAGATAAAATGCTATTGGGTTGTTTAGTAATTATACATATTATATGCAATGTAATACCAAATAATTTTTTTCTGTAATTTTTTTTTATACTGCTTTATGACATTGAAGGCATGTAGCAACACTCTCTAAGAGTGTGTTTAGACCTTGGAATCCCTTTGGTAGAATTTATATAAGCCTTATCATATGATCTTATATGATATTTGGATTTTAGCTAATCCACTATCATTCTATAAGCCCATTTGTTTGGATTAGGAGAGAGTATTATTTGGAATGCTAAAAAAAAAGGTTTTAAAAAATGCATTCAAAATACAACCAAGGTGGAATTCTTAAAATCTAACAATAGTGATATTTTGGTGAATATTAGCATTCCTTCAAAATCTAAATCCACCAACAACAACAACCGAACATTGAAATTCATGGACTTCCAACATTCCAAGATCCAAACACACCCTTAAAGAGTCCCTACTACGTAAATTTAGTATTACGAAGTCAGCTAAACCTGAAATCAAAACCATGGATAGCAAGAACCGATTACCTGAAAATGCGAGCTCCAGTACATCAGTGAATCATTAAAAAAAAAATCGATCCAGATCTTCAGCGACTGAAATATAAAAACATTGCACGATATTAGTAGATGGAACCCGACATAGAAAGCAAAATGTGATGCGGATCCGTGACTTCTGAAACCCTTAAAAGCACAATTGGAGAGAGAGAGAGAGAGAGAGAGAGAGAGAGTGACCTGAGAAGCTGCGACGGACAGGCAGAGAGAGGGGAAGGGCTTTTATATTGTATTGTCGGGCCGATAAGCCCGGCACGTCAGGTGCTGGCCTGACACGGGACATTCGTGGGCGGCCCGATACGGCACCGGCCCGGTCCATTACGGCAGGCACGTTATTTTTACACAAGTCTCGCAAATATAGTTAAAAATTCAATAAAGCATATACGTAGTTAGATACTTAGATCAAGTATATACTTTATTAAATTTATTTTTACATATATTAAAAATGAATTCATTCAACTCAAATAGAACGATATACAATTTTCATCAAAACATATACCTATTTAGATGATGTTTATTATTATTTTTTAAATAAAAAAATAATATTAAGTACAATTCATTTTTCAGCCCCAACTTCAGTCTACATATGTTTTAATATTTTAAAAAAATAGTATACTTCATCTAATGATGTATATGCTTTTATAAATAATGAAACATATACTTCAATTAATTGCATTGATGTATTTATAGAAAATATGAAAAATTTATATCGAAATATATGTCTCGTTAATGTGTATATACGTTCTGTTAATTTTCTCTTAACGCGTGTAAGACTAGAATTGTGATTGGAAAAAAAAACTGGGTATAAAAACACTCTTTCCATAAATGTTTTCCTCCAGCCCCTAGGGCTGCCCACCCATGGTACATACAGATTTTTTTAAAACAATTATACACTCTTCAATGGAAAATGTTAGACAATCCTTTTTACAGTTTACAACACATATCAGATCTTTTTTTTTTAATAGTAAACATCATCTATCCACCGATATATATATTTTAATAAAAAAATATTCAATTTCGAATTGAATGAACTCATTTTTAGTAAATGTGAAAAAATCTAATGATATATATATTTTATCTAACGATGCATAAATTTTATTAGATTTTAACGATGCATGTAAAACTAATTTAGATTATAAAAATGACTAAATGTAACAACGCCTTCTTCCGTTGATGTGCATATTGTTATATGAAATAGAATATATATTGAAATAATTTTTTTATTTTATATTATGATAAAATCTTATATACTATGATAACATAGTATAACGAGACGAGACATATGAGGCTGCCGACGCGGCTCCAAACACACTGATAGTGAATCAGCGCTCAATAGTGGCTCGTCTTGCGTCACTCCGGGATGATCCCTGGTTAAGGATCTATTCTTTATGTGTTCTGCCATAACATCTGACCCAAACAACCGTTTAGTACATCTCTATCTCATCACATGCTGTTTGGATGACAAAAATTGAAAAAAAAAAGATGGGGATATCGCCGTCGAAGAGGGTGGAGAGAACCCTCGAAACCTCGCCGGAATTCGCCGCCGCCTGCGCCGACGTCTTCGACCGCTGCTTAGATCTCTCCAACCACTCCTCCGCCGGCGTCCGTCCCTACCAGATCGTCGACGCCGCCGACCTCCTCCACGCCTCCCTCACCTCCGCCGCCGACGGCAGAGCCTCCCGCCTCGTGCGGCGGTGGGTCCCGTCCCCTCCGGGACGGGACCGGATCGACTCGGCGTATCGCCGCGTGAGGTCCGGAGGCGGCGGCGCCGGGGATCTAGACGCGGAGGGGTTCAGGGCGTTCGCGACGGAGCTGTTCAAGGGGGAGGTCGCCGCCGCCGCGTGGAGGGCGGTTATCGTCGGAGTGCCTGCCGGAGCCGCCGTGATCGCCGGGGGTGGGGTGGCGGCGCGGGCGGCGCCGGGGATCGTGCGGACGGCGGTGGAGGTTTACGCCGTCGTTGTTGCCTCGGCCGTGTATGTGTTGTCTGGGTAGTGTGCGTTGTCAATACTGACATGTTTGGTTGTAGAAGTCGCAAAGAACATGTAATTACTGATATGTGTCTTGGGTGTACTGATACATTACATGAGCACACTTTAATTTTTTTTTTTTTTTGCTTGGTGAATATATTCATTTTATTTTATTATTATTATTTCTTTATTAAATCTTCAGAGAGGCAATATATGAATCCAGAGCCATTCGGTGAATAGGGGTTATCTTTATCAACTTGTTTAGAGGTGGTTCGTAATGAATGTTGAGGTACTAAAAAAGAGTCAATTGATTGTACCATAACAACATGTAGTTCATACAAAAAAGAGTCAATAATCAATCAAGGCAATGAAAACCAAAATAGTAGAAGATACAAACAAGCCAAAACAAACAACAAATTTGGATGATACACACTCCTTAAGCAGAGAGGATCAAAACCACAAAAAAGACTTAAAAAGAGCGGTAAATACAGTGATGATACACACTCCTTAGAGAGTGGTGGTTTCCACGTGTCACCAGGTAATTTCTAAAAAAATACAGTGTGTTGCATGTTCAATAACGCTTCAGAACTGGCTGATCTGAACCCTTAATTTCAATTGGATCAGGAAAATTCTACCTAGTAGACTCTGGATATGCAAATACAGAACAATTTATTGCTCCATACTGTGGATCTTGGTATCACCTATCGGAATTCGAGAATCGTGGAAACCGTAGATATTCTAGACCGAATGAGTTATTCAACCACAGACACTCACAACTAAGGAATGTCATTGAACGGGCGTTCGATGTTCTAAAAATGAGGTTCAAATGTCTAAGATTCATGCCTTACTACCCAATCAAAACCCAAACACTCATTGTACTAGCATGTTGCATCATCCACAACTTCATACGAAGGGAACAAGGGAATGATATGTTCTTCAACATGTCACAAGAACAACTTGAAGATGCTGGTGATGATGAGATTGATGCATCCATTTCCATTACAATTCGACGACATTAGTCGTGGTAATGAACTCCGGGGTATCATAGCGGGTCAATTATGGGCTACTCGACATGTAAGGACATGCTGCAATACCGCCCTAATTGCACGTTAATTCATTGTCATAAACGTTCCACACAATCAATTGATACCTATTGCTTGCAATGGCGATGACTAAGTAAGGGATCAATGGAGAGGGATGAGCCGGTAAGAAGTACATAGTTTTCATTATTGGTTAGTGATGCAGCACGTACATGGACCATTAAGGACCACCATATGGAGGATTATGGATGATTTGTATTTTTAGTATTTTAGTTTTATTTGTTAGGATTTATTTTTATTTGTTTTAGTTATTATATTTATATTTGAATTTCAAATCATTATTTGAATTCAAATTTAAATTTTAGTTAGGATTAGATAAAGATTTGTTAGATTTGTTTGTTAGTTTATAGATTTAGATAATTAGTTGAGATCCTAGTTTGTTAGGATTCTCTTCTATAAATAAGCATGTAAACCAATTGACAATGCAGAGATTATTGAATTTTGAAGTTTATTTTATTTATCTATTGTATTTTGTTAGGAGTACTAACATTTACATAGTAATACCAAATTTCTGGCATTTCTTAGGAAATCAACAGATATTTGAAGCCCAACATCTCTGGTATCCTTCTATTGAAGAATCAACAGCTTTGTTGGAGCCTGCAGATCTCGCATCTCTGAAGGTCGATCGAGTCAGCAGAAGAGCGTGACCCCTCACGCTGCATCAGTTGGTATCAGAGTCAAGTTGCGATTATTACCGCGAACCGCCGCTACCGTCGAGCGCCGCCGCCGTCGAGAGCCACTGCCTCCGAGCCCCGCCGCCGCCGAACAGTCGTCGTCATTGCTGCTACCCAGCACAGCCACCGCTTCTGTCGAGAGTCGTCGTGTGCCGCCGTCGTTGTCGTTGCCGAGCCACTGCCACTGGTGAATCCATATCTCATTTATCTATCCATCCCCTATATTTTATCAAAAAAGAAAAAACAACACTCCACCCCATACAACCCCAGACCCCACCGGAACCTTTCTCCCCTTAATTTCAAAAAAAAAAAAAAAACATTTAGCCCCTCATACCCAAGTTTTCCTTCCAAAACACCCATCCCCACAAATATTTCTTTTCATTCCAATAAAAAAAAAAACAAAAAACAAAAAAATTTCATGACTACCAGAGATCGAAAGAACACAAACGTCGTCAGCTTCGATCGATTGAGTGTCCTTGAAGTTACACCATCAAAATTCAATAGATCACGTCATCAATTGCTCGGGCTTCATCACCAAATTGTTCAACTAAACTCGAGGACGAGTTTTTCTGAAGAGGGGGAGAATGATGCAGCACGATCATGGACCATTAAGGACCACCATATGGAGGATTATGGATGATTTGTATTTTTAGTATTTTAGTTTTATTTGTTAGGATTTATTTTTATTTGTTTTAGTTATTATATTTATATTTGAATTTCAAATCATTATTTGAATTCAAATTTAAATTTTAGTTAGGATTAGATAAAGATTTGTTAGATTTGTTTGTTAGTTTATAGATTTAGATAATTAGTTGAGATCCTAGTTTGTTAGGATTCTCTTCTATAAATAAGCATGTAAACCAATTGACAATACAGAGATTATTGAATTTTGAAATTTATTTTATTTATCTATAGTATTTTGTTAGGAGTACTAACATTTACATAGAAATACCAAATTTTTGGCATTTCTTAGGAAATCAACAGATATTTGAAGCCCAACATATCTAGTATCCTTCTATTGAAGAATCAACAGCCTTGTTGGAGTCTGTAGATCTCGCATCTCTGAAGGTCGATCGAGTCAGCAGAAGAGCGTGACCCCTCACGCTGCATCAGTTAGTATCATTTAACATCTACTTAACTCCAACATAGATATACGATGATAGTTGTCTGGTACCTCTTAATTTCAGTTAACTCTGTCACTCATTCATTCATTTTGACATCTTAAATGCAGCTATACTACTTAATCATTGAATCATTTACGCTGACAGATGATCATCAAAGAATGTGCAATTATCCACATAGCCCCATCAACCAACTAATTGTCCAATATTGGAGTCACTTTCTGTCCCAATTGTAAGAGGAAACCACCAAACATCTCACCATTCAACAGATATAGGAGGCGTGCCTGAAGTCCATGTAGTTTGTCGATTGCCTTTAATTCAAGTGACATTGACAGTTGTACTTGTCTTTCTTGTATGTGTTATTATTGTGTTATTTCTTGTTAAACTATTCTGATGTGGTACAACTGGGCTCCACATCTAACTATTTTGTCTGTTGTGGTTTCAAACTGCTTTCCTACTATTATATAAACTGTTGGTGGACATGATGATTATGGATAATGTATCAGGTCAATGTTGTTTAAATTACTGGTGGACATGATGACTATACATAATGTAGCCTGGGTTTATCATTTTCTATTTACTTGTTTGTGTATGAAAATTGTTGGTTCATGATTTGAGATGGTTGGTATATAGGTTTTCATCTGACAGTGAGAGTAATAAGTATAGATCAATTGCCCATTGTTTTGTTGTTTCTTATAAGGGATTCCTTCACCACACAATTCCACCTACAGATTTTTTGCCGTTCTTTTCAAGAGGTTCTAGTTGTATATGTTGTGTTTACATTCAGAAAAATAAATCATAGCTTCAAAAATTAAAAGGATTTTACACAGAATCAGGTATTACACATGTTTGGCATTGGGTACAAGTCAAGTGAAAAACAATTTTGGATTTTATACATGAATATTTAAATCATATAGGTGGGGGTAAAATAGTCACTATAAAAAGTAAAAAGTCTTATCAATATTTTATTCACTTTTTATCTATAAACTTATTATTTATTAACCAAACAACACATCTAGAATCATATGGGAATATTAGAAAATACAACCAAACAGAAAATAATCTATTTCAGTAGAATAGTAATTTATTCCTGGAATAGTCATATGACTCTGAATATCTTATGTCACTATCCAAATGGTGTCTTGAAATAGTCATAAGACTCTGAATAGTTTATTTCACTATCCAAACGGTGCCTTAAAATAGATTTATAGGTGGAGTGATTCAAATCAACTGGTATGGATTGATACAAACAGATATATATTAAGACATTAGAAGATGAAGAGGGAGACGCGCGTGGCGAAAGTGAAAACAGCGAAAATAAGTTGGGATACCAAGAGAAGAACTGTAACATGTTTGGGCAAGGTCCCTCCCTCTTGATGTTGCTGCTCCTCCTTTTCCTCCACCTCAGACAGGAGCTTCACAGTAAGAGCGAGAACATTTGTGAGGAGGTAAGCCACAAAGAAGGACAAGTAGAAGAGCTTCATTGTCTGGGTTTCTAGCCTTCCCGTAGGAAGGATTCCCATCAATCCATTCATTAGATTGATTGCTTGGGCAGAAACATTGGCAGCCATTTTGAGGAGGGGGGTTCGTCGACGAGTGGACGAGGTTCCCATCTCAATGTCTATCGAAATGATAAAACTGCCCTCCTCTTCTTCAAAAGCCTTTAAATCAACCAGAGAAGCCAAAAGGCCTATTTAAATACAAATAACCTTCTGAGCTAAACTTTCATTGAGAAATAGTATGTAAATATTTTATTTTGTTAACCCTCTGAAAATACAATATTTCAAAAACCCTCAATAATTTATTAAAAATGCGAAAAATCTACAATTTTATCCTCTGGATAGGGTTTTAGCATTTTAACACATTGTGAAGGGCTTTGAGTATACTCTGTTTTCAACCGGTATTAACCAGACAGAATATTCGTAAAATAATCATAATTTATCAATAAAATTTAACTCATATGACTATTTTGATTTACATAAGTATTTTCAGATAGTTATATGGACTTTATAAAAAATTTGAGGGTTATATGAATTTCAAACAGTTTACTTGGGGGCGGGGGGGGGGGGGGTGTTATTAGGATTTTTCCCCAGATAAAAATAGATCACCATATGTCAAAACATATGAATCATGCTTGTGACCTATGAGAAAAATATAATGCGAGCTATGAATTTTCCTTTCCTTTGTCAGCTATGTATCATATCAAAAAATTTGGATGATGAATTGCATCAGTGACGAATGGAATCATGTGTCCAAAAGTTTGTCTACATTCAATTTTTTTCTCAGTCCAAAACACAATCCTATATACCATGTTAAAAATCCAGTGAATCATTAACCTCACTAGATATTGTATATACCACATTAAATATTTTCTTACACTTACTAAAAATGAGTTTATTCAACTGGAAATGAAACGATATACACTTTTTATTAAAGTATATCCCCATTAGATGATGTTTACTATATAAAAAAAAATTATAAACATGTAAGGTTTGAGTTTTGGTTAGTGAATGTGATTTAGTCTAACATTTTCCTTTCCCAAAGGGATATCTTAAAACTGTGAAACCATTAAATGGTAGGTTACCTATCATGGCACCCAAAATCATAGAAATTTGGGAGATTAATGTGAGATGGACGACCATTTGTACGAGGAAGCAAAAATATCCAAGATTGGCTTTTTGGAAAATATAACTTTTTGACTTCTTTTTTTTTTTTTTTTTGGGGGGGGGGGGGGGGGGAGGGGATAACCCCCTGAAAAGTGACCGATATTCAAAAGACCCCTTGAATCAGTATATCAAAAAAACAGACTTTTTTCCTTAAATCCCAATAAACCCTACTGTTACTGAATAACATGTGGTTGGGTTAAATTAACCCAACGAATATATATCCTACCTCTCAAACAAATAACCCAATCGATTCCAAACCCTAAATAAATTCAATTGATTACATTTTCGAGTTTGACAAAGCAGGCGAGACTTGAAAAAGGAAAAAAGTTTCATATAATTTCTAATTGAGAAAATATAGTTACATCGGAGTTCGAGCACGGATTGCAAATTCCTTTTGGCTTCTCTAGGTTTGATTGAGAGGCTTTTGAAGAAGAGGAGGGCAGTTTTATCATTTCAATAGACATGGAGATGGGAACCTCGTCCACTCGTCGACGAACCCCCCTCCTCAAAATGGCTGCCAATGTTTCTGCCCAAGCAATCAATCTAATGAATGGATTGATGGGAATCCTTCCTACGGGAAGGCTAGAAACCCAGACAATGAAGCTCCTCTACTTGTCCTTCTTTGTGGCTTACCTCCTCACAAATGTTCTCGCTCTTACTGTGAAGCTCCTGTCTTGAGGTGGAGGAAAAAGGAGGAGCAGCAATTATTTTTATTAAAAATATAATAATAATATTTTTTCTTGTTTGGTTGATAATAAATAAATTATGGATTAACATAAAATATGAGAAAATAATTGACACCTGCGTCACTGATTTATAAGATGTCACATATAACATAATCTAAGAGAGACTGAAATAATAACATCATATTATTCTCACATGTACATGTTGGATTATTCCTGCTTAACAAACAATATTTTTCTCTTTATTCCACCGTAATACACCCTGTATTCCCCTTATACAGCCACCCAAAAACAGTCCAAGAGTTTTGATTTAGTGTTCCAATTCTTAAACAAACTCATTTTATATATTTCAATAAAAAGGCATGTTATCCTTACTTTTGAGAACATTTTTAATGGATTAGTCAAGTCAATTTTTTCATTGATCTGAGTCCAATTCTTTAGATTTTGTTTCTCTTTCAAAAAAGATGATGTGATGCAAGCTCCACATTAGTATATGCTATTGTTGTGCAACCCTGTCTGCGAATGGAAGCGATATCTCATTAATTAAAACTAAGCTTCCCCATAACAATCTAAATGGATTTGTGCGGGAACATTCATTAATTATAGAATGTGTTGCCCTCAATTTTTTTAATAATTTAAAATATAATATAATCTTATATACCTCATTAGTATCTTCTACTCACTTATCAAAATATATATATTTTATTGAATTTTTTCACATTTTTTATAATAATACAATTGAATTTATTGGAATCAATAATGATTCCTAGGCCCCAATTTCACAGGCCCCAAATTTCAAACTCCATGAGGTGGCATGAAGACATTACCTTATTATGTCCCCTTAGATAATAACTACCTAAAAATGTGGACGGTTTTGATCTTCCTATGATTGTGGAATGCAATCAAATCTGAAATTGTTTTTGTTTTTTCACCATTAATTCAATTTTAAAATAACACAGCAAAAACAAATCGATTAATGAATTCTGGGCCGTTTTTTTTATTTATGAACAGGTGGGATCGGATCCTTTGTTTAAATCTGTATTATTTTTGTTACATTTTAAAATGTAACAGTCAACCGTATGCATGTATTGATTTGTATTTGTTAATTTTGTGTTAGATCGAATCAAAATTGAAGCACTATAGGCGACCTTGCACCTAACGGCCGCACCCACTCATAGACAGCAAACGAAAATTCTCCATGAAGGAATTCAATTACTAGCAAATCTGAATTTTTAATTTTGAAAAGTTAGAAGACACTGATTTGTTTTTGTTCGAGTTGGATCTCCTATCAATGTCTTCAGATCAGGTTTGACAATTCTTTTTTATCATATGATCTTATTGGAATGCAAGTCATATCAGAAATTAAAATTAATTTTTTTTACAATCACATATTCAATCAATGTTATATGTTTTAAATTTAGAACACGAATTTTTTTTAATGTATTGATCGTCATATTACACCTTTTATTTTGTTCGTTTTAATTTTATAAATGTAACACTCATTATTGTTATATTTAATCTTTATATGGTTTGTATAATGTTAGTATTACATTTCTGATGTCGAAACACATTTATTTTTTGATACATTAATAAAATATAACAATCTGAAACAGTCTGAAATGTAACATTCATTCATGTACTGCATTTCTTACAATGCAAATAGTAATTTATATTTGTTACATTTATAAATATAACAGTCAATTACATATTTTTGTGGTGGAATCTGCTACATTTTCTTTGGAAGACGGGTGCATTAGAAATTGAAATAGATGATTTCGAAGAGTAAATGTAACTGTTTGACATTTAGGTAAATGTAATTGTTTGTTCCATCTATGTAAATGTAACAGTTTTTATGTAAATGTAACAAATCGTTGTGAGAGATGTAAACATTTAAGAAATGTATTTGTAACTACTAATATAAAATTATAAAATGTAACTGTTTCATATGATAATTATATGTGTTTTTTGTATAATTTTGAATATAATAAATACTTAACTTTTTTAATGTTCAGTTATAACATTCTTAAAAAAAATTAATGTGTATAATAAGAATGTAAGTTTGAAAAATAAATCTGGGTGGTTTGAAGGATTTTCACGAAATCAATTTTGGTATTTTTCGGTGTAATCTAGGTTCAATTATAATTTAGGTAATAATTTTAAAATTCAAAATTTGAAATAAATAAATATATTTTAAGATATACATGGAAAGTCATAACCGAATAGAGAAAATGAAGGGATTTGGGTTGATGAGACAGATTTTTAATGAAGGGCAAATTTGTATTTTGCCATTTTTTCCTTTTTGAAAAGTCAACAAGTCAACTAATAACAACCAATGAGATGATGACACCTCATGGGGCTTGTGAGTGGGGCTTATATTTTAGGGCCTGGGTATCATGACTCTATTGGAATATATACTACTTCATGTACATTTTATAAAAATATATACATACCCGTATTCAATGAGTTCCTTAACATTTGTAATTTTTTTAAGGGTGCATTTGGATGTGGGTTTAGAAACCCAACTTTTTGAATAAAGCTGATTTTTTATAACTTTTGAATTTCACTTTTTTATATGGCTTTTCAAATAATCTTCAAAATCGTGTTTGATAAATAAGAATAAAGAAGATTATGAAATGTTAGAATTAATAAAATATTTGCTAACTAATCAGCAACACAGCTTATGAAAATACAAGATTACAGTTTTGTCCTCATTCATTCTCCAAATCCTACAACCTAGTAAACTCAAATTTATTATTACTACATACTCACTAATTATTGTTCTTTAGATTCTTATTTGTTATCCATGTGGTACTACTTCTCACCTCTCTTATGTTCCCACTTACATATTATATTTAAGATGACCTAAGAGTATTTTTATAATTTTAAAGATTATTTAGGCATTTTTTTTATACGGTATATTTGACTCCAAATGAGAAAATTATTTTATATTTTCATTTCATAAACCTGGAAAATTACTTGATCTCACTCCTGATTCAAAAAAATCTAAGGCGACCTTGATTTAAAATAAGAAAAAAATGAAAAAAAAAATGAAACAAAGAATCAACTTGCAATTTCAAGGCAAACAGAAAGTTTCTTTGCCAAACTTAATAATTCCATGTCCAGTTTTATTTGCTTGTCTATGATGGGTGGTTACAAATGCATGTTACGATATAAAGTACCCACTCATCAAACATTTTCTCATCACATGGACATTCAGCAGTACATATTGCCTCCTGGTGGCACCCCCATCTGTCCACAGTAGTCCTGGTAGTACCCAACCCTAGACTGGATAGTCCCTGGGTTCTTGCCATTAGACTCCAGATCACCATTGATCACGCGTATCATCTCCCCGAACCCCTTCCCAGACGTTATGATCGAGTGGATGTTGTTCATCCAGAACCATAACACCGTCTTGAAACGATATGATCGGGTCCCTAGCCATCGTCTCGAGCACTCCCAGGTTGTCGAACCCGATGCTTTCCCCAGTGAGGCCATAGTTATAGTTCCATGATATCTAGATTGGGCCTCGATCGTAGTAGGCCTTTCCAGGTACATGCATGGATACCTAGGTGTTGGACCTGGCGCAATAGTCCCTGGACACTCCGTCTATCTCTTCTATGTAACAATAAATATGTGCACAAATGTAATGTAATGATCGCATCACATATAGATCCAAGTAGTTTGGATTAATTGTTTCTTAAAAAATATATTTCATGTAATGAAATATGAATTGTAACAATGCCCTTTATCAAGACTCATAATTAGAGAAGACTTACGCCCAATCTCGTGTGTGACGTGAGCGAAGAAGGTGGCGATCTCCCTCTTCCTGGTGGTGTCTGATCCGGTGGTGCCGAACTCTGGGTAGCTCCTGCAGGCGGCCAGAAACGCCCTACGTGAATAGAACCCCTTACCCGGACAACCTTGTCCAGGCCTGATTAATAATTCTGTTGAAGAACTCTGATGTAACTATACTAGCAATCGTGACATTGTCACCTTCACCACCGTCACCGCCACCCCAGGGGTTGACGTGCACGGGCTAGACTGGCAACCATCGCCGCAGTAGTCAGCGGTGGTGCCACAGTAACCTAGGGGTCGGCAACGGCCCAGCCCATCCCGTTGAAACAGGGCCCAGGCCTGCGAGCCTGCTTGGTTAGCGGGCCTAGGCCGGGCCCACAAGCGCCCAAGTTTTTAAGCATTTTTTTTAATTTTAAATTGTTCATTATATATAATGTTAAAATAATACAAAATTTAAAGTATAATGTTAAAAAAAATATTTATATCTATTGAATTTTTAAAATAAAAATATTAAATGAATTAATTATTTTAAAAAAAGTTAACTGCGTGTATTTAACTAGGTTGGCACCTACATAAATATCAATAACTTGTATAATTTAACCACAATTCAAATAAAAATTACATGTTACTCATTTATTGGATTATCTCCCATGGGCCTACGGGCCAGCCCGAACGGGCCCACTTCGGGCAGGTCTGCGGGCCAGCCCCAAAATCAGACCGAGCCCAACCCGCCCTCAATCGATGTTTTCTAACTATGTTTTCTCATGAAAACCAACTAAAGAAAATATAGAAAATATGAAAACTCTAAGCTAAGAAAACATGAAACCCTATGATTGATTGAGGGAAGAGAGGGATATTTGTAGGGTAAAAGGCTAAGGTTTTGATTAAGATAACATAAATGAGTATCTCGTTAAGTCATATGAGTCAAAGGGTATGTGCTTTTGACGGTTTGAGTGCCTGGCTTAACTTGTTGTCATTGCTCTTAGTTAATGCACGTGTGTATTACACATGAGTTATTTCAATATTACTTGGAATTATTAATTTATTTTTATTATTTGGTTAAGTATTCAAATCATATCATTAATAAAATATAAATATAGATATTATAATATTAATAATATTTCCGTACATAACATTATATCATAATAATAGAAGAAGAAAATTTACAATTAAATTTATATGGTTAAATTTGGATTGATAAATTTCACACTTAATTTCAATTTCTCAAATATAATTTAAAACAAAAATATAATATAATTTCAAACAAAAATAATTTTATATTTGAAATTTATATTAGATACTAGTTGTTGTGAATGTGCAAATGCACATAAAAAGGTTCGATATATATTGATACAAAATAATTTAGTTGCATTTATATATAACAATGTGGTAAGTTTAGATTTATTTTTAAAATATATTATATTATAAAAAAGTTAAAGTTTTATGAAAAAATTATTTATTAATATAATTATAAGATATATTATATTATAAAAAAGTTAAAGTTTTAAGATATATCATATTATAAAAAAAGTTAAAGTTTTATGAAGAGGTACCTAACCGCCGAGAGATCTGCATTCCCTCAATCACCCAGGAGTGCCGTCTCAGAAACAGATATCCTCCACCTTCGTGATGTAGCGTCCTCAATCCCTCATACACCCTCGAAACATTTCTCACATGTTCTCTTAGTATAGGGTACCCCATTGAAGACGGTCATGTTTCATGTTTTCCAAATTGTCCAAGCTCCTGCCGGGATGATTCACTGCAAAATCACAATGATATAATTTCTTTTATAATTATATTTAATAAAAATCCTATTTATAAGTTATTTTATATAACTACATCACAATGGTATATAATAAAGATACCATATTTTTCAGATTAGACACCTCGATATCCAAATCTAAATCTATTAACATGTAAAATATGACAGATTTTACTTTCACATACTGACATTAACCTTAATTTCCATAGGGACCTTTATATAAATATACATTTTTAAAGGAGATGAACCATACTTTTTCAGGGAGGCTTAGAAATGCAATTGTACAACAGTACAAACAATGCAACCAAAATCAAGATTCAATTAGGATTTCATCCCAAGTTTTCATACAACATGCAAAGACCAAAAACAATTTCTCTTAGTACTCGGACTTCCAATGAACAAAATCAACAATGTACATCTTTCTCTCTGTTTTTTTCACTCTGCTGCAAGAGAGGTAAATTTTAATGGTCATTCCTCGTCGAGCTCGAGGTCGGGTATATATTCAAGGCTGACATCAAAGATCACCGGGCTGTTTGGCACCACCCTTGGCCTCCCTGGGGCCGAGGTGAGGCCTTTTGGAAATGCCAACTGTTCCAACAAATGAGTGAATTCTCATCAAGCGACATATATGACACAAAGATGGATATGAATTCATGTTTACAGCCTTTTCAGAGTTGGGAGTAGGAGTACTTACAGAGCCTGGTATGTAAAGCCTGTGCTTCCCTCCCGCTTTCATGCTCAGGATCCCTTCATCGAGTCCCTTGATCACCTGTCGAAAAATGATGAAGAGATGAACTACAACTGATAAGCAAAAGAAGTTGTATCAAACATTTGATAGTGAAGTATAGGAGCACACACAACTGCCATATCATAGAATGAGATAGCTAGATAGATTTTATGTTTGCACTCACTCACACGTAATAATACCATGTTCATTACATTGAGCTGATACATTCAGTCATTCCTATAGTCATTTTACCCGATATATGAAATCTCTAATAAAGTCTATATTCCGTGTATATTCCATGAAGGAAAATGAAAGAAGGTATGCATTGAAAATTATTGGAGTATATATTTTATTATTTTGTGGTTAGAGTACGTACTACACTACTCAAGTATTACCTTCCAAAAAATTCAAAATGTGGCGGGATTGCAAAAGTGACGGTAGAAATGACTATTAAATTATGTCCTAGAAGTAAAATCATGGTAGCAGCCTACCTGACCAGAGCTGACGCGGAAAAGATATGGTACCCCTTTCTCCAAGGAACTGGGATGAAAGATGGAAAGTGATGTAAGAAACAATAATCATTTTCCAAAGGTAGAAGGGACTCATAAAAAGGGTGAGTGCTTGAAATAAGATGGGAATCATTTCTTCTTGTAGCCTATAACATGACAGAAATATGAAGTATGAACAGGGTGAGGTTTACAATCTGGTGCACAGATGATGAAGTTCAATTGAATTTTTTATTTATTTGATGTCATACAACAATTTTATTTTATGTCATATAACACGCGCATGAGTAGAGATTGTCAGACAATACTCCATGTTGCACGTGTACACATACCTGTTAAAGATTTGTCCATTTGACACCATTGCAACATAATTTGCAGCCACCGGAGAAAGAAAATTATTGGTTTGAACAAGAATGAACCGTGTAATCAGACAATCGATAAATGAAATACAATTTTCAAAGCCAACTAGCATTTGAAGTTTTCATTTAATATAATGTTCATAAGAGGGACATATATGTGAAGAGGGACAAGCTTTAGACCTCAAATTCAGGTTTAATTAAATAAAAAGATGTGCTTAAAATCAAGTACAGATCAGATAAACGTTTAGATAATATAATGATGGATGGTTTTGGGTGGTCGACATGTTTTCCTGAGGTAAACCTTCGAATTATCACCCTATTCCCAATGATTGTGCCTTCTGACAGATATACATGCTGTAACAGAATCAAGTATCAAAATATGACAGTAAGAAGTACCTGGAAACCAATGGGCGGGCTAGGGCCTCTGCCGATTATAAAATCCTTGTACTGCAAACCAGATTCTGTAGTTACCATAGGCATCTATAGGAAAAAAAAAGTGAACAGCATCAGCAAATATTCATTCACTTAAACATTGATCGAGGTCAATCTGAATTTCATCTAATAGAATGAATGGGTGTAGTAGATAGATCTCAATCTTAAGCATCCAATTAGAATAAACTGCATAGGTGTACAATGAGTTAAAAAAACTAACCAAAAAACAGTCCATCATAGATGATTAAATGGTGACTAGCAAGATAATGGAAGAATAGACATTAACCTAAAAAAATATGATTAGTCTCCAATATCAAAATGGTTTTAGGTCATATTGATGCATAAGTTCGATTTTTGTAATGTGAACACCTCGATCAATTGCTTAATATGTGATACACAGACTGCAACATCATCTTGCTTAAAATGTGATACACAAACTGCAACATCATCTCACAACTGCAACTTGTAAGACTCTGATTAATATCTTAGATCCCATTTAAATTCCAATTGATTATAACCCCAATGACCTTCGAATCTATGGAAAGAAAAAAAGAGAATGAACTCTCAAGTTTTATAGAGTGAACCCTCGTTTGCAATTACAATTTCTTGGTGAAGTGATCTTCTGGTGCACTGTGCATGAATGAAGAAAAATTGAAGCTTGGTCAACAAAGAACTATACAATAAAGAGCAAACAATATGATAAAGAGAAACTTGAGAGTTTTTTTTTTTTAGGGATCCCATCTATAAAAGACATAGCACAATAACTATAATATCTGCAAGCGTGAGAAGTTGGGAAGTAAAGGATCAAGGTCAATGCAATCTCACCGTACATTTTCAAGCTCCTTTTCACATTCAGCATCACACAATTTCGGCTTCTCCTCTGGTGGTAATCCACCTCCCTTTGCAACAGCCAAAGCAAATCCAAAACCAGATAATGCAAGAATAACGCTGATCGCATATCTCTGACTGGTTAATGCAACCCTATCTTCAAATCTTTCAGTGCTCGCTGATTTGGAGCCCGAGCATGAAAGCGAGCAAGCCTGGGTGTTGTTTCTGACCAGTACATGGTGAGTGGAAGATGATGCCCTTTTAGCGATTCGTGAGCCTAAATATAATCAACTAGAATTTAAGCACATCTAGATTGAGGTAATTGAAGAATCTTGGTGAAAATTTCTATTGAATGGCTACATGATCAGCGGCGGCTGCATTTTAACAGAAAAAAAAAATCAACCAAGCCAAGGGCGAGGAAAAGACATAATCAAACACTGAATCAGGGACCCAAAAAAATAAAATAATCAAGAACCTTTCAGATATGGTCTACTACAAAGTTGGTTATGTTTTCAAGAATTTCATAAAAGATCACGCGTCCATTTGAGATTAAATGCCTCATTGGCACATATCATCATATATGAGAGAGACTGATGACATGGTACAAATGCTATGTAGATAGTCAGCGAGCAAATCAATGGTTCTCTGGACTTAATATATCATACATTAGGTCCATATTCTCTCCAAACTCCAGATGCCTCTAAAATTGTAAATTGCCACAGAATCATATTGAGACCATAAAGTGGCAAGTCACAACATGTCAGTGTTATTGTGGTTTCAGTAGTAACCATTTTGAATTGAAGATGAAAAAACTATCATACAATACAGTTTAATCACCCTTAAAAAAACCCATCACGCAATGTAGATGTGCGACTATAATTCTTCGAATGTTTAGAGAAGTTCAACAATAGATACCTCCCGTACCTATCAGCCAAAGAAACTTCTATTTGCTGAATTGTGTTAAAAAGCTGGTCTTAATTTTCTATATATTTCTACTGTATTTATCATGTTTCGTTAATGAATATACACTTACCATATCAAATTCAATTCCCTTATCAAACATTTCCATACACGAACTTAGTAACCATTGAGCATTACAAGATGACATCTGGTGTGACTTATGGTTTGTGAATGATTGGATATTTCCATAGAGCTTAAAGATACCACCTCTAAAAAATGGCAGAATTCTAACATAACAACATGACAGAATTGCCCATTCATTCTTCTCAGCATTACAATAATAATAATAATAATAAACATATGATAGTACAAGACAACACCAAGAATGTATGAACTCAAATTCTTATAAGGCTTCAATTATACCAAAGGAAACACTTAAAGACCATTTAAGGAGGGAGACAGACAGAATACCAAATGGAAGGAGAAGTGAAGAAGAAGCAGCAGCACATGAAGACACCATTTTTTTTTTCCTTTCTAACGGGTGGAGGTGTTTGAAGTGGATAATGTGGTCTACAGATTATTGAACGTCAGTCAGTGATGGTGTTGATATCTGATCAAAATTGCCCTTCACCTCTTCAAAAAGACAGTTTTGCCCCTCAAATTTGGACCTCCATTGTCACATATATAGTCCAATATTATTTATGCTTTGTTTAAGTTTTTATTTTTTATAAATGAAAATAAAATACATGTTTATTTTATAAAAATATATGCTAAAATATACACTAAAAATATTCTAAATTTAGTAAGGACTAACACATAATTAAAATTAAGAAAAAAACTCACATACTAATAATGAGAGGATGAGTATCAGTCCATTTTGACATGTTAGTCGAACTACCTCCAATGGCCGACATTATGCTTGTTGCAGGAAACAAAGCACAAAATTAGGAAGGAAAAACACGTGGCATCAAAATACACGAATAAATAGACAAAACCAGCACCGTCAATTTCAAACCAAAATTAAGCTTTCCAAAAGAAAGATCAATATTACTATAGAGGATCTTTCTATGTGATGCTTCTAATGTGAACTAGAGATGCATCTCCTTCTCCTAACAATTTCCAAAAAAAAAAAAAAACACACTTACAAATAGATGCACCTTCTTACTCTGACAGATAAAATGGTATTGGGTTGTTTACTATTATACATATTACATGCAATGTAATACCAAATATATTTTTTTTTTGTAAATTTTTTTTATACTGGCTTTATGACATTGAACTATTGAAGGCATGTAGCAACACTCTCTAAGAGTGTGTTTAGATCTTGGAATCCCTTTGATAGAATTTCTATAAGCCTTACCATATGATCATTGAATTTTAGCTAATCCACTATCATTCTATAAGCCCATTTGTTTGGATGAGGACTATTTAGACTGCTAAAAGAAAATGTTTTCAAAAATGCATTCAAAATACAACCAAGGTGGAATTCTTAAAATCCAACAACAGTAATATTTGGGTGAATATTAGCATTCCTTGAAATCTCAATTCAATAACAACATGGAGTTCCGACATTCCAAGATCCAAACACACCTTTAAAAGAGTCCTACTGCGTAAATTTAGTGTTATGAAGTTGGCTAAACCTGAAATCAAAACCATCAATAGCAAGAACGGATTACCCGAAAATGTGAGCTCCCCTACGTCAGTGAAACATTAAAAAAAATAAGCACAAGGTCGATCCAGATCTTCAGCGACTGAAATAAAAAACATTGTACGATATTAGTAGATGGAACCCGACATAGAAAGCAAAATGTGATGCGGATCTGTGACATCTGAAACCCTAAGCCCATGTTTGGTTGGGGAATAAAAGGGGTATAAAGTGGTATAGGGTAGAATAAAATAAAAAAAATGTTTGGAAGAGTGGTATAACATGGTATAGGTATGTCAGAATAAATTAGTATAAAATGGTATACAGATTCCAACCAATCTCTGGAATTAAAATTATTCTAGGTTATTCCACCCAAAGAATAAGTGGACCCACTGTCAAATCAACTGTCATCACCTCTTATAAATCACCTGTCAAATCAAGTATCATTACTTTTTTACCTTTTATAAATCCTTATCCATACTTTATTCACATTTTATCCAAACAACAAAAAATTTATTCTTACGTTTTTCAACGAGAATAATTCAAAACACAACCAAACATAAAATCACTTTATCCTTATTTATACTAGAATAATCATAAACATCAGAATAATTTAATTCTCGAACCAAACATGGGCTAAAAGCACAATTGGAGAGAGAGAGAGGCCTGAGAAGCTCCGACGGACAGACAGAGAGGGGAAGGGCTTTTTATATTGTGTTGTTGGGCCGAGAAGCAACAATTTAATAAATTTTAGTTTGTTCAAAGGATTATAATGAATTGAATGAAATAGAAAAAAAAATCATTCTCTGCGTAAGGCAGTGAGGATCACCCTCGAACTACATTTTAGTTGTTGAGGCCTTTTCAAGCAACCTCTCAAATAACAAAGCCAACCCACTTCACCAGATAAGATTTCGCTAATATACAGAGAGCCAAAGAGGGTATGAAAGAAAGAATTTCTTTATGAGCCAACAGCAGGAACAGCAGCAGAAGTAGCTCGATCAGCTTCGATCATTGACTTGATATAGAATTCACCCGCCTTGTACGAGGACCGCACCATGGGCCCCGATGCGACGTATCGGAATCCCTGCCAAACAACCAATGCTTTAATAAATGTATTCATATTCATCATGTTCAAAAAATACTTTGAACCTCCTCAACTCTTCCTAAAATGGCACATATATGCATATTAAAGGGAAATTATAAGGACAATGGTATTGAATTTGTGGATCAAAGAAGGCAGACCAGAATGTGAAATAATGTTTGAAACTCTCATCATTTGAAAGATATGGAACTCATTGAGAAGTGAATAAAATTGATGCTGCTAAAGTGCTAATTCAGAAGCGACACATTACAGCTAAATAAAGCGCATCAACTTCAAAATTAGTTTAATAACTGAGCGGTAATCACATCAAAAGGGGTTCCCTCTTACAGATTTACATAGCTTTAGAAATCCAACATCCCATCATTTTTATTCCTGTAGGAGGTCAATCTTGTGGTTAGGTTGGCATCTTCCGTACCCTTGCTAATGACTTCCATCCATTTTGTAAGGTTTCCTCTCACCCCAATATTGTTGATCTTACAGGCACAATTATTAGCAAACGTTTGACAGCTAAGATGTTTTGCCATTTTACTCCTTGACTCCTTGTAGAAGTTGCTATTACACTTGGACACATTTATTAGCCAAGCATTCAAATTAACATACTTTCATCATATATGACCTACTTGCATGACTTTCAACCAACATAATTTTAGGACTCAAACATCATTATCAAGCCTACAATATGTTTTCCGGAGAAAAGAACTTCCAATTTTTCCAGCCTTCACAGAATAGGAATACCACCTTGTTTTTTACTTTTGCTACACATAAGAAGTATTTGATAATAGATTACGCCTTTGACCTTGTCATGAATGATTTGGCTACCCTAAATCTTATGAACATTTTGTATACTACAATAAAGCCAAAATCATATATAAAAAAGGTCATCTTGAATCTATCAGCCTATAAAAATGTCAATCTGTAAACCAATTTCAGATGGATCAACTTCCAATGACAATTAAATTTCTATGCTAAAGCAACTGTTAAGGATGCAGCATATAAAAGACAAAACATACCATATCCATTCCAATTGATCGGTACTTTTCAAATGCTTCGGGAGTCACGTATTCTGAGACTGGCATGTGCCGTTTGGAAGGTCTCATGTACTGCCCAAATGTCATGACATCAACGCCTGCCGCCCTGACTATCTCCATTGTGCTTATCACTTGATCAGGTGTTTCCCCACAACCCAACATTATCGACGTCTTCGTAAGAGTCCCTGCTGGGGCATAATCTTTCGCCATCTTTAGAACCTCAATGGATTGCTTGAAGTTGGCACGATGATCTCTAACCATGCTCTGAAGCTCCTCAACAGTCTCAATATTGTGTGCAAAAACATCTAAACCAGAAGTAGCAACTTTCTCTACACAGCTGGAGTCTCCACGGAAGTCAGGAACTGCAAAATTTCACATAGACATGAATAGATGTTAAAAAATGACCTTGATGGATTCAGTCAAAATATCATTGTAAACCATCACATGATCGAGATCTTGTTCAAGAAGTCCAACAATGAGTTTAGGCAAGAATGCAAGTCAAGATAATAAATGAATTATCCAACTGGATTCAATCAGCTATCCACACAACAAGAGGTGACATCTTACAAGATCCTTGCAAGTTTCACACAAGTTGGATGAATTTATCAATTTATAAAACAACCCAACTCAAGCAACTTTTGAATTGTTTTTCTTGTTTGGAGTTCAAATGTAAGATTTGTATGAAACATTTTGACAAGTACACATACCAAGGGATTCTATTAGAATATCTGGCTTCAGAGTCTTCAACTTTTGCACTGTTTCGGCAAAGTGACCACTCCCTTGATCAGGCAAATCATCTCTATCAACACTGGTGATGACAACATAATCCAGGCCCCAAGATGCAATTGCTTTGGCAACATTAGTGGGTTCATTTGGATCTGGCAGGGGAGGAGTACGTGATGTCTTCACGTTACAAAATCTATAAAGGAATAAAAACACAAAAACTTCATTATATCAAGCTCATCAAAGAATGCACTTACAATCACATGTGCTTGTGGATTTTCTCTAATAACATTTCATAGGGCAAAAAAAGTGGAGCTTCTCATGTTTTCCAGTTAAACAAGTCTCATTGGTTTCTTTAAGATATAAAAAAAAAGGAACATATTCACCAAAAAGAAACCCCATTTTAGATGACAGTCAATTTTGTTTTCTTCAAAATCCTATCCTGAGTAACAATAATGACTCCTCCACCAAAACAAGACCTCACTCAATTTCCTGCTGTTTTTTAATTTTCAAAATTGACATATCAATAACTGAAGAAAACCAACATCACAATTTCAATTGCAGAATTCATACCCAAAAAAGCCCAAATTCTCCAAAAGTTTGAACCATAATTCCACACATACTAATACAATAAATGCACAAATGCCACTTATCCAGAAAAAAAAACAAATGCACAAAGAAAAAAAATCACTTTTTTAAAGAGAACAGAGCACAAAAAAAACTCGCCTGCAACCGCGGGTGCAGGTATCTCCAAGGATCATGATTGTGGCAGTGGCGGTCCCGGTCTCCCCGCCCGACCAGCAATCGCCGAGGTTTGGACACTTGGCCTCCTCGCACACCGTGTGTAGCTTCAGCTCCCTCAACTTCGCCTTGATCTTCGCGTACTTGGAACCCCCCGGGATCGTCTCTTTCATCCACTTGGGCTTCGGGAGGGGGTTCTTCTTCGATCCGACGGCCACCGAGTACTCCTCGCTCTCCCTCAAACGCACGAAGTCCAACAGCGTCGGAGACTCCGATTCCAGTCGCATACGCAGGTCGGCTAGGGTTCTCAGGCGCGGCGGGGAAGGGTCCCGATCGAGGGCTTCGGTGGGAGGTGGGGAGACAGAGAGGCTCCTGACGGCGATGGAGGCGGAAGTGTAGGATTTGGAGGGCTTACAGCGCCTCGCGACGGAGATGAGCCGAGGATACATCGATGCCCTCTCTCTCTCTCTCTCTCTCTCTCTCTCTCTCGCACGCTCAACACGTGTAAAGCGTGGAAAACCTTGGTTTGTAGAGGGAAAAATTACATATATCATAAAAACTAGTTATTCCTCTCTTTCGCTCTCCCTCTCGCATCGAACGGTCTAGACGAGATGAAGAAAAGGAAAATAAATTATCGCTCTCCCTCTCGCATCGAACGGTCTAGACGAGATGAAGAAAAGGAAAATAAATTAACTTCGATTCTTGGGTTCGACCGATTGGTTTTCAATGGAGTAGGGCAAGTAAACGAACCAAGCCGTTCCGATTTGACTCGGTTTGAGCTTGTTCAGGTTCGTTCATTTAGACAAATGAGCGAGCTTGAACAAGTTTTAAATCTCGGTTAGGTTCAGGACTTGGATCGAGCTTCATTTTGTGTTCAAATTCGACTCGCTTGTATTATAAAAACTTAGTTGAAACTTTACTAAACTACTTTATAAAATCAGAACATTAAATTAATACAAAGTTATGCTCGTTTAAGCTCGTGAACTTGGATCATTTAGGCTAAAATTTTATTTTCAATATCTAAAAACCCTAAAATAAATAAGAACACTAGGCTCGTTGAGGCTCGACTTGACTCGGCTTGGCTCGTTTATAAACGAACTGAACTTGAACATGTCAAAGCTCAGCTCGTTCGGCTCGTTTACCACCCCTACAATGGAGTGGAGAACGAGAGGAAGAAAAGGAAAACAAATTTAAATTAGATTAAATGTATGGTCTAGATCTGATTAAAATGTGATATCAATGGTCTGAATTAATTGTGTATTCTTTTCCAATCATAACAAATCCATAGGTCTCACATTCTCGCATCGAACGGTCAATAATCGATGTCTTCAAAGAACATTGTCAACAGAACAAGATTAAATAGATTACTTGGAATTATTAATTTATTTTTATTATTTGATTAAGTGTTCAAATGTATCATTAATAAAAACATAAAAATAGATATTATTATAATAATATAACTGTACATAACATTATATCATAATAATTGAAGAAAAATTTACAATTAAATTTATATGGTTAAATTTGGATTGATAAATTTCATACTTAATTTTAATTATTCAAATATAATTTAAAACAAAAATATAATATAATTTCAAACAAAAATAATTTTATATTTAAAATTTATATTAGATACTAGTTGTTATGCATGTGCAAATGCACATAAAAAAATTTGATATATATTGATACAAAATAATTTAGTTGTATTTATACATAACATATGGTAAGTTTAGATTTATTTTAAAGATATTATTAAAAAATTATGAAAAAATAATTTATCAATATAATCATCGATTCATCATCACTATGTCCGGTAGTTAACCAGTCCAATTAACAAACTATAAATGTTGAGGAATCCACTGCATTAATAAATATCTACTTGATACCCACCATTCATTTTCATTTACCAAATAAAAGCAAACCAGTGTATTGTACACACATTATCGCGCATTATTGATCATATTTTAATATTGAAATTTTTTAATAAATATTAAATTCAAATGAAACAAAAACTCTCGCATGAATGGTTCTTCCTTCAACGCCGGGAAAGAGTCTACATCAAAGAGTGGTAGGAAAGCATTAATGCAAAAGAAAAATTTTAACAGGTAATTCAACTGATTCACGTGACTTCAAATTTAATTAATTGTGAAGTATAATTAGTTTAAAGAAATAATAAACAGTCTGCAAGACTTTATTTATTTCCATCCATTTGTTCAAAAAAAGAAGATATAGCAGTACATCTATATGAACATAACATTACACAGTCTATATAAATTGTGTACGCTTGTACCCCATTGAAGACGGTCGTGTTTCATGTTTTTCAAATTGTTCAAACTCCCGCTGGGACGATTGACTGCGAAATCACAATGATATAATTTATTTTGTAATTATATTTAATTTAAATTATTCAAGCTCATGTGTTAGTATATTTTCTTTTAAAAAATTATATCTATAAGTTATTTTATATAACTACATCACAATGATATACAATAAAGATACGATATTAGATACCTCGACATCCAAATCTAAATCTATTCACATGTAAAATATGATATCTAAATTCATATTAGAATAGATTCGACTATTTGACAGATTTTACTTTCACATACTAACATTAACCTCAATTTCCATAGGGACTTTTGTATAAATATACATTTTTAAAGGGGACAAACCATACTTTTTCAGGGAGGCTTAGAAATGCAAATGTACTACAGTACAAGCAATGCAACCAAAATCTAGATTCAATTAGGATTTCATCCCAAGTTTTCATACAACATGCAAAGACCAAAAACAATATCTCTTAGTACTCGTACTTTTCAATGAACAAAATCAACAATGTACATCTTTCTCTCTGTTTTTTTCATTCTGCTGCAAGAGATGTAAATTTTAATGGTCATTCCTCGTCGAGCTCGAGGCCGGGTATATATTCAAGGCTGACATCAAAGATCACCGGGCTGTTTGGCGCCACCCTCGGCCTCCCTGGGGCCGAGGTGAGACCTTTTGGAAATGCCAACTGTTGCGACAAATGCGCGAATTCTCATCAAGCGACATATATGACATAAAGATGGATAGTGAATTCATGTTTACAATGCAGCCTTCTCAGAGTTGAGTACTTACAGAGCCTGGTATGTAAAGCCTGCGCCTCCCTCCTGCTTTCATGCTCAGGATCCCTTCATCAAGTCCCTTGATCACCTGTCGAAAAATGACGAAGAGATGAACTACAACTGATAAGCAAAAGAAGTTGTATCAAACATGTGATAGTGAATGTATAGGAGCACACACAACTGCCATATCATGGAATGAGATAGCTAGATAGATTTTATGTTTGAACTCACTCACAGGTAATACCATGCTCATTACATTGAGCTGATACATTCAGTCATTTCCATAGTCATTTTACCCGATATATGAATTCTCTAATAGAGTCTATACTCCGTTAAGTGAGTATAACTCCATTAGGGAAAATCCGAGTATATACCTTCCAAAAAAATTCAAAATGTGGTGGGATTGCAAAAGTGTAACATGTTCCTATTATATTATGTCCTAGAAGTAAAATCCATGGTAGCAGCCTACCTGACCAGAGCCGACGCGGAAAAGATATGGTATCCCTTTCTCCAAAGAACTGGGATGAAAGATGAAAGTGATATGAGAAACAATATTCATTTTCTGAAGGTAGAAGGGACTTATAAAAAGAGCAAGTACTTGAAATAAGATGGGTATCATTTCTTCTTGTAGCCTATAACATGACAGGAATTATGAACACAGAGTGAAGTTTTCAATCTGCTGCACAGACTGAAGTTTACAAGATGAAGTTCAATTGAACATTTTTTTTTTGATGTCATTTAACATTTTTATTGGATGTCATATAAGACGCGTATGAGTAGAAATTGTCAGCAGATGATACTTCTTGTTGCGTGTGTATACATACCTGTCAAAGATTTGTCCATTTGACACCATTGCAACATAATTTGCAGCCACCTGGGAAAGAAAACTATTGGTTTGAACAAGAATGAACCATGTTTGAACAATCGATCATTATGAATATTAAATGAAATACAATTTTCGAATCCAACTAGCATTTGAAGTTTACATTCAAGATAATGTTCATAAGAGAGACATATATGAGAAGAAGGACAAGCTTTTAGATCTCAACTTCAGGTCTAACCAAATAAAAAGATGCACTTAAAAATCAATTACAAATCAGATAAAAAGTTTAGAAATTATCAATGATGGATGGCTTTGTGTGGGTAGACATGTTTTCCTGCGGCAAACCTTTGAATTATCACCCTATTCTCAATGATTGTGCCTTCCACCAGATACATGTGCTGTAAAAAAATTAAATATAGAAATATGACAGTAAGAAATACCTGAAAACCAATGGGCGGGCTAGGGCCTCTGCCAATTTGGATATCCTTGTACTGCAAACCAGATTCTGTAGTTACCATAGGCACCTATAGGAAAAAAAAGTGAACACCATCAGTAAATATACTTGAACATCGATCAAGGTCGATCAGATTTTCATCTAATAGAATGAATGGAAGTAGTAGGTAGATCTCAATCTTAAGCATCCAATTAGAATAAACTGCATAGGTGTACAATGAGTTAAAAAAACTAACCGAAAATCAGTCCATCATAGATGATTAAATGGTGACTAGCAAGATAATGGAAGAATAGACATTAACCCATATAAATATGATTAGTCTCCAATATCGAAATGGTTCTAGGTCATATAGATGTATAGTTCGATTTTTGTGATATGAAAACCTTGATCAATTGCTTAAAATGGGATACACAAACTGCAACATCGCCTCTCAACTGCAACTTGTAAGACTCTGATTAATATCTTATATCCCATTTGAATTCAAATTGGTTATAACCCCAATGACCTTCGAATCTATGAAAAGAACAGAAGAGAGTGAACTCTCAAGTTTTATAAGTGAGCCCTCGCTCGCAGTGACAATTTCTTGGTGAAGTGAACTTCTGGTGCACTGTGCATGAAGGAAATAAAATTGAAGTTTGGTCAACAAAGAACTATACAATAAAGAGCAAACAATATGATGAACTTGAGAAACTTGAGTTTTTTTTTTTTAGGGATCCCATCCATAAAAGACATATGGCACAATAACAAGAATATCTGCAAGTGCGAGAAGTTGGGAAGTAAAGGATCAAGGTCAATGCAATCTCACCGTACATTTTCAAGCTCCTTTTCACATTCAGCATCACACAATTTCGGCTTCTCCTCTGGTGGTAATCCAGCTCCCTTTGCATCAGCCAAAGCAAATCCAAAACCAGATAATGCAAGAATAACGCTGATCGCATGTCTCCGACTGGTTAAAGCAAGCCTATCGTCAAATCCTTCAGTGCTCGCTGATTTGGAGCCCGAGCATGAAACCGAGCATTGGACTTCTGAAGCCTGGGTGATGTTTCTGACCAGTACATGGTGAGTGGAAGATGATGCCCTTTTAGCAATTCTTGAGCCTAAATATAATCAACTAGAATTTAAGCACATCTAGATTGAGGTAATTGAAGAATCTTGGTGAAAATTTCTATTGAATGGCTACATGATCAGCAGCAGCTGCATTTTAACGGAAAAAAAATTTTCAATCAAGCCAAGGGCGAGGAAAAGACAGAATCAAACACTGAATCAAGGACCCCAAAAAAAAAAATCAAGAACCTTTCAGATATGGTGTACTGCAAAGATGGTTATGTTTTCAAGAATTTCATAAAAGATCACGTGTCCATTTGAGATAAATTGCCTCATTGGCATATCATCATATATGAGATAGACTGATGACATGGTGCAAATGCTATGTAGATAGTCAGTGAGCAAATCAATGGTTCTCTGGACTTAATATATCATACATTAGGTCCATATTCTGTCCAAACTCCAGATGCCTCTGAAATTGTAAATTGCCACGGAATCATATTGAGACCATAAAGTGGCAAGTCACAACATGTCAGTGTTATTGTGGTTTCAGTAGCAACCATTTGAATTGAAGATGAAAAAACTATCATACAATACATTTTAATCACCCTTAAAAAAACCCATCACGCAATGTAGATGTGCGACTATAATTCTTCAATGTTTAGAGAAGTTCAACGATAGATACCTCCCGTACCTATCAGCCAAAGAAACTTCTATTTGCCAAATTGTGTTAGAAAGCTAATCTTAATTTTCTATGTATTTCTACTGTATTTATCATGTTTCGTTAATGAATATACACTTACCATATCAAATTCAAATCCCTTATCAAACATTTGTCGTACACGAACTTTGTAACTATTGAGCATTACAAGATGGCGTCTGGTGTGACTGGTTTGTGAATGATTGGATAGTTCCATAGAGCTTAAAGATACCACCTCTAAAAAATGGCAGAATTCTATTATAACAACATGATAGAATTGCCCATTCATTCTTCTCAGCATTCCAATATATAAAAAAATGATAGTACAAGACGATACCAAGAAACGTATGAACTCAAATTCTTATAAGGCCTCAATTATACCAAAGAAAACACTTAAAGACCATTTAAAGAGGGAGACAGACAGAATACCAAATGGAAGGAGAAGTGAAGAAGAAGCAGCAGCACATGAAGACACCATTTTTGTTTTTCCTTTCTAACGGGTGGAGGTGTTCGAAGTGGATAATGTTGGGTTCAGATTATTGAACGTCGGTCAGTGATGGTGTTGATATCTTATCAAAATTGCCCTTCACCTCTTCAAAAAGACAGTCTTGCCCCCTCAAATTTGAACCTCCATTGTCACACATAGTCCAATATTATTATTTATGCTTTGTTTAAGTTTTTATTTTTTATAAATGAAAATGAGGTTCATGCTTATTTTATGAAAATATATTATGTAATAACAGTACTAAATTTTTTCTAAATTTAGTAAGGACTAACACATAATTAAAATTAAAAAAAAAACTCATGTACAAATAATGAGAGACTACCCATCTTGTATAGTTCCTCTCTCGTTTGAACTCATTCGGATGTTTTTACTCTCTTTTCTTCTCCCTTCCTTACTTTGAGATAAATATTTGACCTATTGTAACTTATGTTTAAAAACTATATAGCCTACCATTTCCTTAAAAAAAAAAATAATGAGAGACTAAAACTTATTAAATACCATCTCTCACAATATTTTCTTTAATAATATAAAAAATTGATATATTTAGTCTATTTTCATCTCGCCCTGCAATGATAAAAATGTCCTGCAGTCGTCTATACATTACGATACAATGAAACACTAGTGCATGAAAAATAAGTTTTTTTTTTTAAAAAAAACACCAGTGTATTTCACTGGTGTATTTCACTGTATATTTTATTTTATAATAGTTACAAACATATAATTAAAAAAAAAAAACCAATGAAGACGTTGATCAAGTTACACACAACATTGACAAATACCACCTTTGGAAGGATCAACAAAAGAGTGCTACCTCTTGCTATCCAAAGTGCTAGCTAATCGATTGCGGAGTGCTTGCGGGACGATCGTTGAGGAGGAGCAGTCTGCATTCCTACCAGGGCGTAACCTCCTCGAGGGTTTTGCGATCACACAAGAGATCATCAATGGCCTTGAGATGGACAGATGGAGCGGTGTCATCCTCAAACTCGATTTTTCAAAGGCTTACGATAATTGGTCCTTTCTTTTGCATTTGATGAGTTTGCATGGTTTCAGTGTCAGGTGGTGTAGGATGATCAAACACTGCATAAGTTCAACTAGAGCATCGGTTTTAGTGAACGGGTCACCGTATGGCTTCTTTCCTATCAATCGGGGCTTGAGACAAGGTGACCCCCTCTCTCCGGTGCTCTTCTCCTTGGTGGCCAACGCTCTATGCTTGATGTACAAAGCTGCAGCCTCGGATGGTTGGATCAATGGCCTAGCATCCAGGGACGGGGGATCGAAACTCAACTTATCACAGTACGCTGACAATACAATCATCTTTGGTGCACCGGAGGTACCAACGATGGTGGGCTACCGCTTCATCCTCAACTGTTTTGGGTTACTATCAGGACTTCATATCAACTTCTCCAAGAGTGCTTTGGTGCCCATTAATCTGAACGACGAGACAACAGATTAGCTTGCATAGGTGTTGGAATGCGAGGTTCAACAACTCCCCATCCGCCATCTTGGGCTACCTCTGGTAGCCAAGAAGATGCGGCGGATAGACTGGCAACCTCTCATTCGGTGTATGGAGAGGCGGCTGGAAGGATGGAGTGGCCAAATACTTAGTTTCGAAGGGAAGCTGACATTACTCCAGGCTGTATTGTCTAGCCTGCCAGTATTCTTTCTGTCCATTTTTAAACTGCCAAAAGGAGTCATTCAACATATTGATTTGATTCGACAACGTTTCCTTTGGAATGGTGTGGAACGGGAACCTCGCAAGCCTCATCTGGTTCGTTGGGACAGGGTGTGCCTACCATGCGACAAAGGAGGCCTCGACATACGTAGATTGGAAGAGATGAACAGTGTGCACTATTGGCCAAACGGTATTGGAAGTGGTTGAACTACCCGGAGGCATTGTGGGTGCGCATATTCCGCGAGAGGTATGGAGTACTACCAGGGTCTCATGAGCCTAACGTGCCCCGCAACGCTTCTAGCTTATGCAAGGGTTGGTTTCAAGGGAACGACGAGTTTCATTCATCCATGCACTGGAAAAATAGGGGATGGTGGATCGGCATTGTTTTGGAAGGATAGGTGGTGCGGGGATGGATCGTTTATGTCTAGGTTCCCTGATCTCTACCAAATCGCGGAGGCAAAGAACGGCTTGGTTGATCACTTCTGGGAGGGGCAATACAAGGCCGGGGGCTGGCGAATTATGCTAACCAGAGCCATTCAGGAGGAAGAAACGTGCCAAGCTAAGGTGCTCCAAGGAAATCTGCGAGCGGTGGGGCTGGTAGCAAATGAACCGGATCGCGTCTATTGGCAAGTCGATCCGACTAGAGGATACTCGGCTAGACGGGGCTATCGATGGTTCATCCGCAACGCTGAAAATAACAGTGAGTTGGCAGTGAAGCAGTCCTTGATATGGAGACCCAAGGTGCCCTTGAAAATCAAGTCGTTCATGTGGTTGGTCTATCAAAGTCATGTCCTAACAAAGTGCTATCGAGCTAAGTGAGCGCCCACCGCCTCGAAGACCTGCGCCATATGCATGGGAGATGACGAAACAGCCGAGCACCTCTCTTGTACGTGTCTGGCGGCAAGGGAAATGTGGCTTCGAGTGACCCGGTTCACGGCATCCGTACAGGCACCAATTTCCATTGAAGATCTGGGGAAATTTGCATCCTCGCTCTCCCCTACATCGGACAAATCACCGGCGGCAGAGATTAGACGCTGCCTTGTTCCGGCGAGACTATGGGCGATATGGAAGACACAGAACACGATTGTCTTTCAGGGATAAAGATTTTACTTCAAGAACTTATGGGATACTTTTTCCGGGTGCACGAGCGAATGGGGACGACTACTCAACGGTGTGGAACGTGTGGTCATTACCGAACATGGCGTATTGATCACAAGTTGAAGGTAAATGACGCGGCGTAACAAGGATTCCATCTACCCCTCTTTGATTCCGATTTTGTTCACTCGGGTATATTTTCCTTCTCTTTATGTTTTCCTTTGTTTCCTTTCCCTTATTTTTGTAACTTTTCGACCCAAAGAAATTTCAATTAATATAATCAGATTAGTCTTGGTCAACCAGTTTTTTTTTTTAAAAAAATAAGAGTGTTGTTACACTAGATTTTTTATACAATCTTAAATATAATTTCATATACAATATTAACCCCTTCATTCATTATAACAAGATATACACCCAATTGAATTTTTTTTTTTCAATAAAGAATATCATTCAATTAATTAACACACATATTTCACATATGAGATATATAATTTTAAAAAAATAAAAACATAAATAAACTGCATTATGAGATGTAAAATGAAATGAGTAACATTTTCTTTAACAAAATCATCATTTGTTACAAAATAACATCCTCTATAAGCAACAACAACAAAAAAAAATCCCGTCTTTCCAATGTCATCTCCAGATCACGCTTTCAAATCCATCCAGACCGTCCAAATTCAGATCTGCCCCCGATCAGCGGCGGCAGCGACGACCGGAATGTGCGGCGTCCGCCCGAGCACGCAAGAGACCAAGCTATACAGAAAACAAACCGCGGACGCCACGAACACCAGATCGAACCCCATCGACAGCACCTTCAACCCGACCCCCCTCGTCGGGACCCCGAAAATCCTAATCAGGAGCGTCGGCAGCGACAGCATCACGTCCACCACCAGCGCCTGCATCGAATTGAACCTCACGTAGCGGCTGAAGCTAGGGTTCCTCACCACGCCGAGGTAGAGGGCGAAGAAGGCGACGAAGCTCGCGAGGGGGACGGATCGGTAGGCGGAGACGATGGGGAGGAGGGGGGCGACGGCGGAGGCGGCGATGGGGGAGCGGGAGAGGAGGAAGCGGCCGTAGTGGAGGGAGTTGAGGAGGGGGAGGGTGTAGGCGGCGGAGGAGATGAGGCGTTCGGTGGCGGGGACGGTGGAGGTAGAGGAGGATTTGATGGTTAGGGTTAGGGTTTTGGTTTTGACCGTCGATGGGGATGATCGGACGGTCCGGAGGGGTTGGGGTTTGAGGGGGACGAAGCGGAGGAGAGTGAGTGCCGCCATCGCTCTTTGTTTTTTTTGGGTCCGAAATGATTTTTTTTCTCTGTATATATATGCGTTACGTGTTAGTACTGACAGGTGATTTTCAAATTACGATCATAGCCCCGTTGTTTGATCGTATTTTCTTTGATGCCACTAATCAACACCGTTGATTTGATGGGCCTCAGTTTTTCCATGGATGGTGAGATGATGTCATCGGATCGTACGGTTAGGATCATCTGTGCAGATTTTGGAATATGGTTTGGACGGTCTGGATTTCTTCATCAACAAAAAAAGCCCATCGAAAAAGCATGTATTTCTATCCTCTCCAAAGCTCGTCATTTTTTCTCTCAAGACCTCCTCTTTTGTTGAAATTACACACTCTGTCCTCTTCTTCTCCGCGCGCGAGAGAGAGAGAGAGAGATGGCGTTGAAGACGCCCGTTAGCGGATTGAGCTTGGCGGCGGCGCCGGCGGCTTCTTCGAGGAGGTCGCTCGTCATGGCGAGGCCGCTCAAGACTTCGTTCTTCAATGGAGGAGGTTTGGCTTTCTTTATTGGTTTTTTTTTCACTGAATATGATGTTATTTAGTGAAATCGATTTTGATTTGAATATGTTTTTTTTTTAATTACTCGAGTGGAGTTGGAATTCATGGGAGTTGTGTGACTTATATGCATAGATGATGAATTTCATCAAAAGCAACGATTTTGTTATTGTTTTTGTGTAAATTTTTTAGTATTGATAGATGCATAGCTTATACAAGAATGAAAATGCTGATTATGTTGACAACCGACGGATTCTGATGATTGAGTGAGAAGGATATCACAATCTGCTTCATTTTCTTAGTGGGATCCTTTGAGAATCCAAGTGTTTTGAGTCATTAGGGTATCATGCAGAAATACATGCATTAGAGACCCATCGAATCAATTGGTTGGCATTGGGTTATGAAAGACATGCAGAGGGGACATGTTGACGCCATGAAAGACATTTACGAATGAATGGGTATTATTGTGTTGTTGGAGAACAGGGAATTTCTATGGCATAATATGATATCAACGCTTTTTTTTAATTTTATTTCTCATGAGCCAACTTAGAGTATTATTTGTTAGTGAAGGATAATATTTTTTTTGGTCACTATCCAATATTTGGGCCCCTAATTCAATTGGGACGGATTGGAGGTTTTTTTTTTGGTGGTTAAGTAAAAGTGGAAGTTTACCACTATAGTTTTTTTTATTCATAACTA
Source organism: Acorus calamus (assembly GCA_030737845.1). NCBI lineage: Eukaryota > Viridiplantae > Streptophyta > Magnoliopsida > Acorales > Acoraceae > Acorus > Acorus calamus. The sequence continues at coordinate 1,318,572 of CM060873.1, forward strand.
GGGTAAACTTCACATAAGCAGCAGATGAGGGATCTGCTCCATTACAGGGTAGAGGCTTGAATTTTGAGGTTTGAAAGAGAAAATTCAAGGCAAGCAGGAGAAGAAGCTGATTTTCAACTTACAGCTATAAAAAAGAGAGGGATGTAAGTTATATAGATCGGTGTGGATGTTCTGATGTGGCTTTGATGAGACTGTTCAGACATGTTTTTTGACAAAATCCATAGGCAAAGGTAAATTGGAGAATGGAAGGCTTGAAAAGTGTCTTCGGAGTTAGGGAGGTCAGGGGGGAAAATCTCAAATCTCGCATGTATGAGTTGGGTATGAATCTAATTTCAAGAGTCCCAAATCAACTCTGACTATGAGAAATTGTAGCTGATGATGCTGCGTCGGCTATATTTGAACTAGTGGTTATTTCAAAAGAAGAAAATAAACACTAACACTAGATTCGTTCATTTTCTTGTTTTATGTGATTTGGTTTGCCCAACAACATATATCAGAAACAAGAAAACAGTCTGTTCTGTAAGAAAATTTTGTTTCAAAGCTATTGTAATCATGCACGTTCTCTATTTTGTTGTCTTGAAAAATTGTTTCCATTTGTAGTGGATGATCTGAAACTTACCAGGCTGGAAACTGCCCGTCCCATAAAACTGAGATGTGGGGGTGGTGCACTTGGTACCCGGATGAATCTTTTTGATCGATTTGCTAGACTCATCAAGGTAGGACAAAAAAAGTAATTCTTTTCAAATGATATTGTGTTTCCGTTCATTAGTCAAGGGTTTAATATTTTTAACTTATATTTCTTCCATCAATAATTTTTCCCTTGCAAGTGTAGTCATATGCAAATGCACTCCTAAGTACCGTAGAAGATCCTGAAAAGATCTTGGAACAAGCCGTTTTGGAGATGAATGACGACTTGACTAAGATGCGCCAAGCCACAGCACAGGTACCAAGCTTACTCCATGTCTGTTTTTGTTTTAACTTTCTAACAAGTCATCATGTGCAGACACAACCTCATTTAGTTTTTTACGTGTTCAATGTCAGGACATACTCATGAGGCTTGAGAGAACTATGTGCAGTCCAATTTTTCACTCACATATGCATGTCATTACATGCTTCTAAATTTTTTGTATTCTTAAGGTTTTAGCATCTCAAAAACGGATGGAGAACAAATACAAAGCTGCACAGCAAGCGTCTGAGGAGTGGTAATGTTTATCATAAATCTGCTCCATTATTGACAGATCATACTGATATAAATGCAAACAATCTCATCTGTTTAGCATTTTTTCTGGGTATAGGTACAATCGGGCACAACTTGCTCTTCAAAAAGGAGAAGAAGACCTTGCTCGTGAAGCCCTCAAAAGAAGGAAGTCTTATGCTGTAAGTATCTCATATCACAAATGGTAATTTGGGTATCTTATTTGTTGTTGTGCTTATATTCAAAGTGGTCATCTGGAACACTGGTTGGCATAACATGCCAACAATATATGTTCGGGTCTAATTCTTGTCTGGTTGTTGCTTATTCTGTGGCTTGTGGAAATTGAGAGTTAATTAAGAGTTTGGCATGTGTTATGTTTGCATAGCATTTGATGCATTCTTTCACGTGCTTCCTTCCATTAATTCTGGCTATTCTAGATTCACCAGGAACCCACCTAGATAGTTGTTTTGCCCGTGCTCTGTTTGATTCATCTTCAAAGGCCTTTTTTTTTAACTTTTCTTTCCATCTTTGAATAAATTTATATTTGGGCCTGTGTTTGTTCTTCAATTTATTGGCATCTGGATTATTCTGTAGCTCATGCAAACTACTTTGAGTCCTTTCCTTTGATCATGTGGGCTCCGGTGGATGGATATCTTTATTAGAAAAAAAAGTGGTCATATTTTAAATATACTACACTTGATCCCACTTGATCCTTCATTTCTTTTATTGCTGCAAAATTTACCATAAATAATTTTCTCATCAATGATTTATATATGATGTTTGTATGATTACACAGTTTGACTATTTCTCTTGCATTGCTTTCCTGTTTCCAGGATAATGCATCTTCTTTGAAAAGCCAGCTTGACCAGCAGAAAAGTGTAGTTGACAACCTTGTCTCCAATAGTCGGGTATGCTTGTCTATCTCAGTTTCTAACATAGTCCAGAATATCAGACTTGGTTCATAGTTCAGTTTATTCAGCCTTGCTCCTGGTTGATATCCTTGGATTATATCTTTTCTTCCTCATGATTCATATCAGTTAATTAATGTTTGTACTTTGTACAGTCATGTAGTAGCTTTCTGTAAAAAGAGGGACAGTTGCAACTTTCACCTTTTTTTCTTTTATCTGAGCACAGATGTCATGGACACTGCTAATTGCTTTTGCGGAAACATTTCCAATTCAATGGACAAATTTTCTCATGCTCTGTTAACCCATGTTTGATTGAATGTTAATTTTCACCATTTCTCATGTTTGGTTACAATATTTAGGGATGAGTTATGATTCACCATACCCTCTCATATTCTCACTTTTTTTGTGGAATCTTCTCCTCCAAGAAAACCCTGAAAAACCATGTCCAACTTGCCGTGGAAATGGGCCTCTGCTTTCTTTTGTTCTACTTGCCCTCTCTCCTCTCACTCATTTGGGAGTGTTTATGTTGTATATGGTGTCTTTCAGTATCTATTAGCTGTATTATGAGAACATCATTACCTTTCTGATAGACAAATAGTGCGCAGCACTAGTTGTGAGCCGATGCAACTCGTATCTGCTGTTTGTTTTCTGTAGCTTTTGGAGAGTAAGATACAGGAAGCAAGGTCAAAGAAAGATACTCTCAAAGCGCGTGCACAGTCTGCAAAGTTTGTCCTCTTCTATTTTTACTGATAACATCATATGTCTATAACTATTTCTATGCAACGTGTTCATTGTGAAAGCATCATTGCTTTAGGACTGCAACAAAAGTAAGTGAGATGTTGGGGAACGTCAATACAAGCAGTGCACTTTCAGCTTTTGAAAAGATGGAAGAAAAGGGTAGGTTCATTGAATAACTGATTGATCATATTCGAGGGGCAGACTTAAACTTTTTTATTACATATTATCTGTTCCGTTTTGGAGCCCAGATATTGATAGTCTGGTTCTATTCCAACAGTCATGACCATGGAGTCGCAAGCAGAAGCTTTGAATCAGTTAACCTCTGACGATCTAGAAGGAAAGGTAATAACTCATATGAATATCACTTCCAACATTCTTCCTGTGAAATTCAGTGGACATCCATCAATCATCTAATTAAACCGGAATTGTTGTTTTATGCAGTTTGCATTGTTAGAAGGCTCATCTGTCGATGATGATCTTGCAAAAATGAAGAGAGAATTGCCAGGAAGCTCACTGGTAAACTATATCCTTCTTTGAGTGAAACCACTTGAAACCTTTTCTTTTAATTCTTTATAATATTTATAGTTATTACATTGAAGAAAATTCAGCATGCACATACTTCAACACTGTTTCTTTGCAATTGCACATTATATGCATACTGAAGTAAGCATATTTTATGGAAGCATTAAATTGGTATGTTACATTAATGTTATCATTTAGACATTCATCGAGGAGAAGCCGAGAATCTGTACTATTTGATAACAGAATGCAGTCACCCACTAATGCATGAAATTTTCTTCCACTATCTGTTGCAATCACATAATTTTTTTTCCTTAAAGAATAATCAAAATTTCAGTCTATCTATCACACTTTTTTTGCTTCTATAAAGGAGCGTAATGTTTAGTGTTTGGATCACTTATTTTATTTCTTTCTTTCATGTGCAACAGAAAAGAGAGCTTCCAGCTGGTAGAACAGCAGTCAACACTGCATTCCGAGACATGGATGTCGAAAACGAGCTCAACGAGTTAAGGAGGAGATCAAGAGAGTACTAAGCTATAAAAACAAACGTCTTCCTCCTCGTAAACAGCACTGTAAGTTCCTCTTAATCTAGTCATTGAAGTTGTTCAACGTCGAATGTTAAGTGTCAAGAGGTTTTACAAATCAGAAAGCCTCAGGTGAAGAGTATCTGTTACTGGGTGAATTTTTCTGTGTGTGATGCACAGAGAGATTCCCCAGTGATGTACATGTAAATTGTATGAATTCTTCCTGTGCATTTTGATTCTATTATTCATTATGAAAGGGGGACTCTTTCACTTCCTCTTGTGTTTTTTATCACATAAATTTTGTTTCGCGCACCCATATAGCTGAAAAAGGGAATTAACGTCATAGGAAAAAGATATGTCCATCCTCGTTTGCAATACCGGTCTAGTCCCCAACCGTTTCAATTTTTTTAAAAGTATATACTTGGCGAATGAAATATTATGAAAAATGAAGTATATATATTTAGATAAACCAATATAAATTCTTTTTTTATTTTAAAAGAGTTAATCTAGCATACACTGCACTAGTTAATTGAGGGACTGCCTCCGATTGCATATGGGGCTGTAAATGGGTACATGTTTCAAAGAAGCATGGAATGCTTTTATTCATGTTGTGGCAACTTATTAAATTGTGCTTCACAATTTTTATTTATTTATTTATTTTTTAAGATTGGTGCCTCCTTGGGTTTGATCCCCTCTTTTACGAAGAGAAATGATGCTAGTCGACTAATCAAAGCTCGGTTTGTTACAATTTTAGAGTTCATATTAAGAATTTACGATTCTGGAGTTCATATCACAAAACTACAAAACTATAATTTCTGTCTCTTAGAACCAATTGCAAAATGACAATGGTGGTGTTGGGAGATACATGGAGGAGAAAAAAAAGAAGAAAAGAGGCCATTCCTATAGTCATTTTTGGACATTCTAAACAAAATCTTATTCATTCATTTTTTCCACGAAAACTATAGATTCATGGGGAAGGAATTTCGAACCAGAGTTGCCAAACTATCCATTAGAAAAGGAATGTTATAATTGTCATTCACCCAAGTAACACTTCTTTTTATAATCAGAAGCTTCGTTATTTAATTTATTTGCCCATTATCTTAATTTTAATCTGAATAGTAATCCAATCTCGTTCAGCCTAACCAAGATAGCAACAAATGGAATAACTGATCTTCTATTCTTTATTCCACTCATTTTTCGTAGTTGTCCTTGCTTAGGATGATGTAATACTTGATCAGTCGTTGGATAATTAAAAAAAAATGTTAAGTAATATTTATGACTACGTTCTTGTGGGTATGTGCCTTGTAATCCAATCAAATCCATTCACTTGCCTACTCAGTTTTCAATTAAAGAGCTATTAAGGTTTCATCATGGTGAACCTTGGCAGTTGCTAACCATGATTCCTCTTTTTCTGAACCTAACACCCACTAACATGAATCTTCTATTGGAGTTACTTTGCAACCATTGGAATTACTATTCCGTGCTGCTGTTTAACATTTATTCTGGTGGACCAAGTGTATGCAAGTATAAGTTTGTTATTCCATTTTATTTAATATGTCTATGATGGGGATTCAGATATTCTGATATAAAGCTCCCACAGCCCCACCTAGGGGTGGCCAAACGGCCCGCGAGCCCGGACCCGGCCCGGGCCCGGACCTTCCATAGGGCCGGGCTTGGGCCTTGATAAAAAACCCAAAGCCTGGCCCGGAGCCCGGCCCAAGGCCCGGCCCGGAAAAGCCCGCCCGTAGGCCCGGGCCCGGCCCGGTCATGGGCATTAAAGTTTTTTAAAAACCCTCCCCAACGGATATTTTTTGATACCCTCCTCAACAGCTATATTGGTATCAAAATTTGAATTTCAAAATTCACAAAAACACTATAAATACCCCACAACCTTTCAAGTTTCAATCACTTATCTCTCATACTCTCAAACTCTCTGAAGTTGTTCTACGAAGTTCAAGTGAAATTTTTGTGTTCTTTGCTAAATTATTTGATCATCACCCATAAGCTAATATTCAATCATTGTAATGTTCCATTAAAATATTTTTCTATGAATTTATAGTAGATATTCAATTAATGTTCAAATATTTCTTGTTGTGAACTTGTAATGTGCAATTATTGTGAAGTTATATCAATATTCAATTCAAATATTTTTATTGTTCAAAGTATTTTCAATTCAAGTTATTTAACTTTTTTATTTACTTTATTGTACGTTTTAATTTAACTTAAAAAAATGAAAAAAAATATGTGGGCCACAAAGCCCGGCCCGAACCTTAAGCCCGGCCCGGCCCGGACTTGGCCCGTTCGTGGCCGGGCCTATGGGCGGGCTCGGACCTTATTTTGAACTTTAGGCCCAGCCCTGGCCCGGGCCCGAAGCCCCTCAGGCCCGGTCAAAGCCCGCCCGAAAAAAGCCCGGCCCGAGCCCGGCCCATGGCCACCCCTAGCCCCACCCGTCAGACTTTATTATCATATGCACTCAGCAGGACAAATTGCCTCCTGGAGACACCCCCAGCTGCCTACATTAGTCCTGGTAGTACCTGACTCGCTTGGACCACCCCCGGGTTCTTCCCGTTGCACTCAGAGCATCATTGATTGCGCGTATCGTCTCCCTGAACCCCCTGCCAGCCGTTATGATTGAGTGGACGTTTTTCATCCAAAACCAAAATGCTGTCTTGAACGATATGACCGGGTCCTTGGCCACCGTCTCGGGTGCTCGCAGTCCGTCGAACCTGATGCTCCCCCCTGTCGACCCGTAGTTGAAGTTCCACATTATCTGAAGTGGGCCACGACCGTAGTAGCCCTTGTTGGACAAGCACGGATACTGGGGGAAGGACTTGTCGCAGTAGTTATGAGACGCTTCATTTGTCTCTTCTATGAAACATAAATATGTGTAGATGCATAGAGTTATATATAGCACATTAATCATGTCATCATCATATCACATATACTCAATGTGTCATTGTTTACGTACATTAGTCTTATATCTCATCAATGATATGGGTGTGCGCGTTGAACTATACATAAAGAATGCGTGTAACAATATCTTTATTAAAATTCAACACCAGAAAACTTACGTCCGGTCTTTAGTGTGACATGTGCGAAGAAGGCGGCCATCTCCCTCTTTCCTGGTGGTCTCTGACCCGGTGGTTCCAAACCTCGGGTAGCTCCTCAAGGCGTCAAGGATCGCCCTACGCGTGTAGAAGTGTTTGCCAGGGCAATTTGGTCCGGCTTGGTTGATAATTCCATTGAAGAACTGCGGCGTAACTATACTGGCAACAGAGGAGCCAGGGAGGCTGGGGCTATCGTGGTCAAGAGCGGCCATGGACTGCGGGCAGGGGCCTTTCTGGCAACCAAACCGGGTGCAGCATAGGGGCCATCGGCAGCCAGGATTTCTGCAATTCAGGCCGGCGACAGGTTCCCAAGCTACACAGGCCAGGATCAGCATTGTTGCTAGTAAGCTTAACTTGCCTTGGCACAACATTTTTTTCCTTCTTTGGTCCTAGTGAACTAGTAGCAGTGGATGAGTGGTTTTAGGTGCTTGGTGCTTTATGTAATGAAATTTTTTTGGTTAAATGCTGATTCAAGATCCATTTGAAAACGGGGGGTGACCCCAAATCCGTTTTCAAAGAGAAAAAAATTGTAGCTTAATTAAAAATTGCGCACTCACATTTTTTTTACAAAAAAATACATAAAAGCTAACATTTTCGTCATCTGTGGAGATGTAGCTTTATATATTGTGATATCGTAGTAATGAAATTTTTTTAAAAAATATTTTTTTAAAGAAAAAGTATACTAGTGTATATGAGTGTATATCAGTGTATATGTTGTTTTGTATAACAATATGGATTTTAATATATATATATATATATATATATATATATATATGCGGAGCCGATTAGGTGCGGTTTACGGTCGTGCGGTCGCGGTCACGAGCCGTCCGATCACGGGTCCATCGCATCGGACGGTCGGGTGCGATTCGCACGTCGACCGTTGGATGCGATGGACCCGCGATCGAACGGCCCGTGATCGTCGTAAACCGCACCGACCGCACGACCGCACGTAATCGCGACTTCCCTATATATATATATATATATATATATATATATATTAAAAATAAATCAAAACAATTGGGGACAAATGACACAACTGATCAGCTAAGTATCATTTTCGAATTTTTTGTGACACGCCGTACAGTCCTTTCAAATTCTTTTTTTTTTAATACATTTTGCAGCTTCATTTGCAATATCTAAATCATTAAAATAAAATCGTATAATACAGTATATACTCCACAATCTCAATACATATTTCATTACAAAAACGTAAAAAAATAATATGTATTTAATTTTAAATTTTAATGTTTATCTACCAAATAAAATTTATATGAATATATACATTTTTTTATATAAAGAATATATTTTATTAGTTAAGTATATATTTTGAAAACAAATGTTGCAGTGCTCACAGTACACATAAGTCTTCTACACATAGCATGTACTGTCTTTAGGCAGTGTTAGCCTATGACATTGGGTTGGGCTTAATAAACATGCTATGACGGCCCATCATTACAAGAGGTCCCCCATCTTTCCACGAAACCGGCGAGCTTTGGACGCTCAGTTTCTTTTTCTCTTATATACTTGGTTACTCTTCACTCGTTATATCGAGGTATATACCTTAATAAAAAAATTATATTTTTAATAAGCTATATTATTTAATTAATTGGAGTATATATTTTACATTTTATAAAAATACATATCACATTAGATGAGATATATAATTTTTAAGAAAAGAAAATAAGTATGGTCTGAGTTTTATATTGTAAAATGAACTGAGTGTAACATTTTTCACAGTCAAATCATCGCAACACTCTCTCTTTGGACGTCATGCAGAAGAAAGTGGATGACTTTGACACTCAGGTCACATAAGAATATTCAAGCCCAGTTGAGTCTGGATCTAGTCATGACTGATTTGAAAAGGGGGTAAGTGGTGGGATAAGGGATAATTATGGTGATAAGTGAGTGGGAGGATAATTTATCACCGTTTGATATAAAAAATAATCAGGATAAATTGTGAACAGTTATCCCAATTTTGAAGTGAAAATATGGATATTTTGTTTCATCTAAAGGCTGAGCTAGCATTTAATCCCATTTTTTTATTTCAATTTTAACAAATGTAAATATGAACAAAATTAATGAGCTTTTTATCATCTAATATTAGAACAACTTATCATCAAAATCTTAACAGAATTTTGGAAAACAATATTTGAATAAGTCCTTGAAAATTGATAAAATCTAACTGAGTCATTTTTATGATCGAAATACCCTTCAAATGCAGAAATATCGAGAACGCCATTATCACCTCCATTGAGAAGCCTCATACGGTTAGAAAATTGTGTATTTTCATTTTAAAAATAGATTTTGAAATCTCATCTAATGAGATTTGGTGAATAAGTAATATTGTTCTTTTTTAATTAATTATAATTAAATTGTTAGAGAATCGGATTTTATATACAATTTATAAAATATATTGTCTATTTAAATATTAAGATAAAATTAGTATAAGAAATAATTATTTAGGATAATAAATGATTTTAATAAATTTATATGGATAAAAACATACAAAAGAATTATGAATCCAATTGAAAAGTTGAAAAACACTTGTACTAAACTTTGCCTAATAAAAGTTAGCAGTTGGAGTTAGTTATGGTTACTATAGGAATTAAAATAAATGTTTCCTAATAAAAATAAAGATATGAAGGAAATTATAAATTTTATAGAGACTTTTTCAATTTTTATATGTTTTTATTGCTCGTTTGGATAGAGGCATAAGCTATTATGAGGTTTATGCAAGAATTGTTGACTTTATCAATGGAATAAGAGATTTTGTGTTTGGTTGTGTTTTCAATTATTTTCATTGGAAAACGTAATAATAAAGGTTGAAGTGTTTGATTGATGAAGAATAAGATGAAAATAACGTGTAAAAAGTTGATTTGACATGTAGGCTCCATTGATGTATAAGAGGTGATGACATGTGATTTGATGTGATGATATATGATTTGATAAGTGGATCCCTTATTCTAGTGCAGGAATAACACAATTTCATGGGTAGACTTGGAATACAAATATCAGCTTATTCTCTCCTTATTCCGCATAGCTATACCCCCTTTTTTCCATATACCTAAACACCCTTTTTGTCTATTCCTCCACTATTCCACCCTTTTTCCACTAGCCAAACGGGGCTTTAGGAAATTATAGTAATCTATAATGTATGATTAGAGTTAACCACATATTTGGTTATTTTTTATTACGGAGGGACTAAAATAAATATTGTCTAACAATATAGGGATTTCAAGTGATTTATTGATTTTACAATGACCTTTTTTCCAATTTTCATAAATTTCGAGTTGAGTTCTCCCTACTTTTTATTCCACCCTAATCCACCCCTATATTCCACTTCTACCCCACCCAAACACAGAGCAAGAGTTTTTATTGAGTGATTCAATTTTTAATCTAATTTTAAACATAGCTTATTTTAAATCAATAAAAAAAAGCACGTCATCCTCACTTTTGAATCAAATTTTTAATACATGAGTCTTGTCATTTTTCATTGATCTGAGTCCAATTCTTAGTCCATGCTACCTTCCCTCTAAACCACTTCGTTTTTTCTTTTCTTTGTTAAAAAGAAAATAAAGACTTTCTACACACATTTTTAGGGTCCTAGATCATATCACATGACCAATTATTGGACAAATGTGATCATGTTAAACCAAAAGCCCTATGAAGCCGCCCAATAAATCAGACAAAAAGTTTGAAAATTTTGGTGCAGTCATGTGACAGCTCCAATCTATAAAAGCTGAATAGAGATTTGACTGTCACCAAATTCTGATGTTTCTCAATTTCAAAGCTAAGGCAATGAAAACTTGAATAATGCATGGATGATACATATCTATATCTATATTATATGATGAACGTTTTTTTTTTTTTTGAAAAGTCCACGCAAAAGAACGCAAAAAAGGAAAATGAGCCTTTTTGCATCACTTTAAATCTTTGCTTCCCCATTATGCAAAATCTAAATGGATTTAGGTGGAGCACTCATTAATTATAGTATGTTACACTAAATTTTTTTTTTACAGTTTAAAATATAATACAGTCTTATATATCTCGTTAGTTCCTTTCAATCACTATATCAAGGTATATATATCTCATTGGATTTTTGTACATTTTCTATAATGATACCATTCAAATCATTAGAGTATGTACTTCACATTTTATAAAAATACATACTTCATTAAATGATATAAATGATTTTAAAAAAATTAAAATAAAACATGTGCGGTGTGCATTTTGGACCATAAAATGAATTAAGTGTAATGTTTCGCTTGATTATAACATATCCAACAGTATTCAATAAGTACATTGATATTTGTATTTTTTTAGACCATTCTGGATAATTTCTTATTTTTCAAATATGGATTCAAACATATATTATTTAGGTAACTGATAAACAAGTTATATGAGTTAGGCTGACCACAAATTTTTATTAGACCCAATCAGGCAAGAAAATAGGAGATTGTGACCAATAAGTGGTTAATTAGATAATAATAGCATTTCCCATGTGAGGTAGCCATCTGTCATCTTGGGTCCAACTTCAAGCCTCTTTTGGTTCGAGGATAAAGATTGATTTGGTAAGATAAAGATTAAGTAATCATTCACCTTTTATAAATCATCATCTACATCTTATTCAATTTTTATCTATAAGTTATATATTCTTGATCAACCAAACAGCATAAACTTCAGAATTACATTATCCAACGAGAATGACTAAATCACAATCAAATAGAAAATACATTTTATTTATTTATATTGGAATAACTATTTATCCCATAATAGTTTAGAGGATTTTGAGTTTAATATTAAGCTTTGGCCATAGTGATGTTTGGAAAAAATTAATACATTTCCTTAAAAATGTATTAATTAAGTTTCCAAATATGGATTAAAAATTTAATGGGATGTTTAATTTCCTCTAAAATGTTTTGTCTCACATCGGTTAAAGAATGCGATGAGCAGTCTTTAAATATGTCTCGTGTAGATCTTGGGTCGCGACCGAAGCAGGGGCTGAGGCTTATAAATTGCATTTGCATTTGCATGGTTACACTTCTCTTCTTGCTTGCACCAAGAAGAGAACAATGAGAGATGAATGGTTTTATCTTGGGAACAAATCGTCGAGAACCATGTGCGATTGAGGGGGCGTATTCTGTTCTGAAGATAGCGTTATCATGTAACTCCATATCAGACTCTTCTAATCCTTGTCTTCGTATTTTTTCAGTTTTGTCTGATAATAGATCATATTTCTCCAACAAATGAAATATCTTATAAATATTACATGCTATAAACATCTTGTGTGAAGTCTTGTTTGTCTTACCATAACTTTTCCTGGAATCAGTTATTGTACATATTTTCATTTTTCAGTCAAAGAGGCCCCAAAATTGGGGTAATTTATGTACATGTGAACTGTTAGTAGTCCAATCCGCTACTCTTGCTATACAATCTTTTATATTATCAAAATGTGAAGTCAAAATATGCCTAATAGTATCATCACATAAAGAGAAACTACTTCTCAATTCTTATGCTTTGATACTGCCTTCTTTTTCTCTCAAGTTCACACTTCCATATTACTGTGAAGATGACCTGAGAGTATTTTTATAATTTTTAGGATAATTTAGGCATTTTTTGTTTATACTATATATTTGTCTCCAAATGAGAAAATTATTTTATTTTCTAAATTAATAAACCTGGATTACTCAATCTCACTTCTGACAATGATTCAAAAAAGTTCTCTTAAAAAAAGGCCAAATTTAGAGACCTTGTTTTTTTTTATACAAGGAATCAACTTGCAATTTCAAGGCAAACAGAAAGTTTCTTTGCCAAACTTAATAATTCCATGTCCACTTTTATTTGATTGTCTATGATGGGCCGGGGGTTACAAATGATATGAAATAAATTTCACACCCATTAAACATTTCCTCATCAAATGGTTTCAACAGTACAGATTGCCTCCTGGAGACACCCCCAACTGCCTACAGTAGTCCTGGTAGTACCTGACCCGAGCCTGAGCCCCAGGGTTCCTGCCATTGCACTCCAGAGCGTTGATCGCGTGCATCGTCTCCCTGAACCCCCTCCCAGACGTTATGATCGAGTGAACTTTGTTCATCCAGAACCAGAACGCCGTCTTGAACTATATGACCGAGTCCCTGGCCACCATCTCGGGCGGTCTTAGGCCGTCGAACCTGATGCTCTCCCCGGCAGGGCCGTAGTTGAAGTTCCACATTATCTGGAGTGGACCACGACCGTAGTAGGACTTTCCGGGCACACACGAATACCTGGTGCTGGACATGTCGCAAAAGCTCCTGGACACTCCGCCTATCTTTTCTATGTAACATAAATCTATGCACATATGTAATGATCGCATCACATATAAATCCAAATACTTTTATGTTGATGTTCAAGCAGGCCCCTCACGTGTTTGGATTAATGTGTTTTACATATATTTCATGTAATGAAAAAGAATTTTTCACAATATATAAAAAAAATGCAAACAAGATTACATATAATTAGAGAAGACTTACGTCCAGCCTCATGCGTGACATGTGCGAAGAAGGGGACGATCTCCCTCTTCCTGGTGGTCTTTGACCTGGTTGTGCCGAATTTTGGGTAGCTCCTTGAGACGTCGAGGAATGCCCTACGCGTGTAGAAGCGCTTGCCTGGGCAATTAGGTCTAGTCTTGTTGATAATTCCGTTGAAGAACTGCGGCGTAACTATTCTGGCAACCAAGGAGCCAGGGCGGTCACCGTCACTTTGGTCATCGAGAGCGGCCATGGATCAGCATTGTTGCTAGTAAGCGTAACTTTCCTTGGCACAACATTTTTTTTTACTTCTTCTTTGGTCTTAGTGAACTAGTAGCAGCGCATGAGTGGGGATTGATGTATGGTTCTAGGTGCTTTATATGGTGAATTTTTTTTAAATTAATTATATTAATATATTTTATTTATATTATCAGTGTAAATTGTATTTTGTGTAAGAATATATATTTTAATTTTCAAAGATATATAAAAATAAATCAAAACAATTGGGTACTGCTGAGGAGATTGCAGATCAAGTGAGTGTATCACTTTCCATTTTTAGGTGAACACGTATGGGTGTCTATGATTGCATGTGGACTACATTTTCTTATATGAATTGTCACAATATCACTGCAAGTAACACGTAGTTATACACCGCGTACTGTCATTCCAAATGCTTTTTTTTTTCTTCCGAAATGCTTTGCGGCCTCATTTGCCGTCTCCATGTTACTAGTATAGTATATTAAATTATATAATACCATACATATACACACACACACTTCACAATCTCAATGTATATATATTTTATTATAAAAAAAAATATGCATCAATTTTAAATTTTAATATTTATCCACCAAATAAGATTTATATGAATATAAATTTATTTATAAAAAATAATATATTTTATTAGTTAAGTATAGATATATATAAAAAAACTTGCAGTAGCGATAGTATATAAGTGTTATGATAACGTAGTATATAATGTTTTATCATAGTGTATTGAGTTCTATCATAATATATGCTATAAAAAAATTTATCATTTTATTTTGAAAAAAATACACTAATCTTACTATATATTTCATTTATATAACAGCATGCATTTCATTTAGATAATATATGATTCACAAAAAAAAGAAGAAAACTGGTGGACTGTAATGGAAATAGACGTATCATTTTCCTAAAGTGTTAACCTCTTACCACTGGGTTGGACTTAATAAGCATGCTATACGGCCCATCGTGATGAGAGCCCAGAGGAGCCCATAATTCACCTAAAGATAAAAAGTTACAATACAGTGTGTTTTTTAGGATCACAAATACAGTCTTATACACATTGTTAGTCTCATTCACTCGTTTATTGATGTACATATTTTATTAAAAAATTTAATATACTGTATCATTTAATATATTAAAATAAATTTTTTAAATTTTATAAAGATACATAATAAGATAAAGTATAAATTTTTTAAAATATTAAAACTGTGTGTTAGAGTTTGAGATAGTGATATATGTTGTGTGTAACATTTTCCAAAGCTGGATGATGTTTTCTGACATGTCACATAATAATACATAACATAGGAATACATAAGCCCTTGACAGTCACTTAGGGTCCGTTTGGATAGAGATATAAGCTATTATGGGGTTTATATTTAATCCTGAAATTGTTGACTTTATCAATAAAATAAGTGATTCTCTGTTTGATTGAGTTTTCAATTATTCTTGTTTAGAAATGCAATAATAAGGTTGAGTGATCGGTTGATGAAGAATAAAATGTGAATAAGTTGTAAAAAATTGATTTGACATGTGGCCCATTGATGTATAAAAGGTGATGACATGTGATTTGATGTGATAGTATGTGATTTGATAGGTGAGTCCCCTTATACTAGTAGAGTAATAACATTTTTATGGGGGACTTGAAATACAAATATCAGTTTATTCTTACATAATTATGCACAGTTATACCCTCTTATACCACTCACCCAAACAGACTTTTTTTACCTCACTACAAGAAAAACAAGCATTTGCGACGGTTTGAAACCGTCGCAAATAGTCACCATAACCGTCGCAAATACCTTTTTGCGACGGTTTTGGCTCCGTTGTATCAAACGGCGTCGCAAAAGATTAACAGCGGTTTTGAGCCGTTGCAAATACCTTTTATAACGGTTTTTCTACCGTCGCAAATAATCCGTCGCAAAATCTTACTTTTTACTATAACTATATAACTATATCTTTTGCGACGGATAAACTAGCCGTCGCAAAAAACTTTTTTTTTTTTGGTTTTGCAACATAATTTTTTTCATCATTATTGTTTTTTTATCGCAATTGATCTTTTATCTCTACCAACCTGCTAAAAGATAACGTATAATCAAGAATTGATATATTGAATTATGATTTTAAAAAAATGAGCTAAAATGATTTTTGATGAGGAGCTAAGAATTGGATCACCTTTTTTGTTCAAGAAAAATGAAAATCGTGCGAGGATAACACAAACCATGGTCGTAAGGATTGCAAACACACAAGGCATTAAAGAACACAATAGACCATCTCTCTGTCACGACAGAAGAGGTAGTTATTATTTACATAAGCCAAGGTCTTCTAAAGAGAAATCCTAACAAGTTTCATGTTTTCTCTATATGGCAGTATGAGAGATCAAGCACTATAACCCCGCTCACCGGACTCCATCGCCCCAGAGAGTAGTCTCTGCAGTCAGACTTACAAGTCTTCTTCTCCATCACATTCATTGAGACTCCTCTGTTGCAGATGTTTGCAAACACAAGCCTGTGTTTCATACCATACTGAGAGAGCGATCCATATTGAGACTCGAAAATGCGAACCTGTAGTTTCAAAATTTCAACTTCAGAGACTAAAAACATTGATATAGACTAATTCAAAGTACTGCAAGTTTTTTTTCAAAAATGTTGTTACCATCTTTTTGAAGCAATCCAAGTCGTCCACCAAAGATTGACCAGACGACCTCACAGCATTAAGAACAGAATTGCCAGCCTTTGATCCAAAAAGGAGCTTTCCGATGAATTCAACGCTGTTGTCGAGATGCACTCTATGCACCATTGTCTCTGTGATTTCCCTAAGAACAGCCACCTTCACTTCTTCCAACTTTTTGTACTGCAAAGACTCGAGTCATGCGCAACATTAGCAAACACTCACCTACTTGTCATAGTCAAGTAGTGTCTATTCCCCTTTACCCCCATATCCAAATGGGGCATTAGTACATAACCTATTGGAATAAATAGTTATGCCCTGATTACGGAATTGGAATAAATAACTATTCGAATATAAATAAAAAAATTAATTATTTTATATTTGAATATGTTTTTAATTATTCTTATTAAAAATACAATAATACTATTTTTTGTTGTTTTATTGGTAATGAATAAATTGTTGATAACATAAAAGATGAGAAAAACGATTGACATGTGCACCACTTATTTATAAAATGTCATGACACGTAGTTGAGATGTGAGTTCATTTAGATTTGGTGGAATAACATAATCTAGGAAGAATTGAAATACCAACACCATATTATTCTCACATATCTATATTGGATTATTTTTGTTTAACAAATAATATTTTACTCTTTATTCCACCCTAATCCACCCTTATATTCCCTTTATACCGCCACCCAAAAACAGTCCAACAGTTTTGATTCAGTGATCCAATTTTTAAACAAACTCATTTTATATATTTCAATAAAAAAAAAAGGCACGTTATCCTTACTTTTGAGAACATTTTTTAATGGATCAGTAAAGTCAATTTTTCATTGATCTGAGTCCATTTCGTAGATTTTATTTTAATTTCTTAAAACCAGATGATGTGATGCAAACTCCACATTAGTGTATACTATTGTTTTGCAGCTTGTTTGTAATCTGGAGGTGATATATATCTAACCACGTATATATTATAATATTACAATGTATGAAAATTATGCAAAGAAATTAAATTTTTAATGAAAAATTACAATGGTGCATATGAATGTGAATTTTATTTTTGTATAAAAAAATGAATTTTAATAGCAAATATATTTTTTTAAAATAAATGAAAACAATTAGGGACAACGTACCAGACTGAGCTGTGTATCATTTTTCATTTTTTAGGTGAACACGTATGGGTATCTATGATTGTTGTGGCATGTATGATTGCATGTGGACTACGTGTCTACGTCTTCCTTTGTATGAATTGTCACAATATTATAGCAAGCAATAATAAGTCATGGTATACATAGTACAGTCCTTCCAGAAGCTTTTTTTTTTCTATGAAAACATTGCAGTGTCATTTGGCAATCTCTACTTTACTAATGTAATATATATGAATCTCAATGTATATTTTAATATATATGTATATATACATGTATATATATATATATGCATTCAATTTATAAAAGTAAGATTTTAGATACGTAACTCAGTGATAGACAAAAAGACTTGTAACTAAGAGAATAATGAATTCAAATTTTAATGTTTATCTACCAAATAAACATAGTGAACCTTTCTCCTGGGTATGTGCCTTGTAATAATCATTCAAATAAACATAGTGACTACTTTCTCCTGGGTATGTGCCTTGTAATAATCATTCAAATATATTCACTTGCCTATTCAGGTTTCAATTAAACAGCCATTAACCTTTGCAGTTGCTAACCATGATTCCTCCTCTTTTTTCTGAACCTAATTAACAACCACTAACATGAACCTTCCATTGGAGTTGCTATTTGCAACCATTGGAATTACTATTCCCTGTTTCTGTTTAACATCTATTCTGGTGAATAAAAGCGTATGTAAGTATAACTTTGTTACTCCATTTTATTTATTATGTCTATGATGGGGATACAGATATTCTGATATAAAGCTCCCATAGTCCCACCCATCAGACTCTTTCTTCTATCATATATATGCACTCAGCAGGACAGGTTGCCTCCTGGAGACACCCCCAGCTGCCTACAGTAGTCCTCGTAGTACTTGACTCGAGCCTGGACCGCCCGTGGGTTCTTGCCGTTGCACTCCTGAGCGCCGTTGATCGCCCGTATCGTCTCCCCGAACCCCTTTTCGGATGTTATGGTTGAGTGGACGTTGTTCATCCAGAACCAGAACGCCGTTTTGAATGATATGACCGAGTTCTTGGCCACCATCTCGGGGGCTCGCAGGCCATCGAACCCGATGCTATCCCCTGCCAGCCCGTAGTTATAGTTCCACGATATTTGGAGCGGGCCACGGCCGTGGTAGCCCTTGTCGGACAGGCTTGGATACTTGGTGAAGGACTTGTCGTAATAGTTTTTAGACGCTCCATTTATCTCTTCTATGTAACATAAATCTGTGTAGACACATAAAGTTAAATTAATCATGTCATCATTGCATCACATATATTCATTATATCATTGTTTACATGTAACATATATTTCCTCAATGGTGTGTGTTTGTGTGTGTCGAACTATACTGTCTATACATAATGACTGTGTATAGCAGTGTCTTTTTTTTCTTTTTATTTTTTTATAGCGAAGGAACTTTTCATGGCTGATCTTACGGTCAAGCCGGGAAGGTTACTGCGCCTGTTTATCTTGGTCACACGAAAAATTATTTTCAATAATTCAGAACAAACAGGTCAATAAGTCAGCGCCAATACATAATAACTGCATATAGACATGTCCTTGTTAAAACTTACGTCCGGTCTCTTGAGTGACGTGCGCGAAGAATGCAGCGATCTCCCTCTTCTGGATGGTCTGCGACCCAGTGGTGCCGAACTTTGGGTAGCTCCTCGAGGCGGTGAGGAACGCCGTGCGCGTGTAGAAGCGCTTGCCCAGGCAACTTGCTCCAGCCTTGTTGATAATTTTGTTGAAGAACTGGGGCGTAACCATACTAGCAACCGAGGAGCCAGAGCCGATATCGTCGTTGAGAACGGCCATGGATGATGATGCCGTGTAGCAGGGGCCGGACTGGCACCCGCTGCCACAGTAGTCACCGCCGAGGCCGCAGTATCCGAACCTGCTGCAGCAGAGGTTGCTTGGGCAGCCACAATTCTGGCCGGCGACAGGTTCCCAGGCTACACAGGCCAGGATCAGCAGTGTTGCTAGCAAACTAAACTTGCCGTGGTACAACATTTTTTTATATACTTCTTTGCTTCTAATGAACTAGTAGCTGTGGATGAGTGGGGATTGATGCAGGGTTTTTGAGCTTTATATAGTGAAAAAATTTTGGAAATTTTTGTAAATAACACTGATTATTTTTTTAATTTCATTTTTAACCCTCTTCAATTTTCATTTGCAGATTCTGACTTTAGACTCGATCAGCACTGCCATGTCAGTATTGATTGATTTTTTATTTTTATTTTTTTTATGGAGGCGTGTTATATATAACAAGTCTCAGTACAAAAACATCACCCACATGAGTGCTTTTTCTTTTTTATCTAATTAATACTAGAGACGTATTATATATAACACATCTCAAGTGAAAAACCTTGTGTTGTGTTTTTATCTGATTAACACTTGAGTCGTGTTATATATAACACACCTTCAGTAAAAAAAAAAATTTTAAGTGGTGACGTGCTATATATAACAAGCCTCCATTAAACAACACATAATAATAGGGTGATGTTTGATATTTTTTCTTCTATTTGAGTCATTTAATATTTTTTATTCTTTTGGTTTGTAAGAAGGGGGGGGGGGGGGGTTGGATGGGAATATATTTGAATATTGAACATGCAAGAATTTTTAATACTCAACCAAAAAAATATGTTCCTATCTACCCCCTTATTCTTATAAACCAAAATTACATTAAATAGGAGTCAAATAGGGAAAAAAAAGTCAAACACCAGCATATTAGATTTGTTTAATACTGGAGGCGTGTTATATAAAATACACCTCCATTTAAAAATTGTTTTGCACCGGAGGCGTGTTATGTATAACACGTCTCCATAAAAAATATAAAAAATATAAGAATTCAGTCAACGCTGACATTGCACTGCTGACCGTATCCAAGGTCAGAATATGCAAATAAAAATGAGGGAGGGTTAAAGATGAAACTAAAAAAAATAATCAAGATTATTTACAAAAAAATTTCCAAATTTTTTGGAGTAACGTTGATACACACACTCTGTTCTACTGTCTCATCTATAATCTAAAAATGATATCCCAATTATTTATATATTATACCATCATCGTTTATGAAAAAATTACAATAGTATATATTAAAAGTATATTTTATTTTGTATGACAGTATGCCTTACACTTGGGACTACATATGTAATTGTAGATGAAACTGAATATCATTTTCCAATTTTTGGTGAACACGTATGAGTGTCTATGATGGGGTTGGCATGATTGCATGTGGACTACATCTCTCCTTATACAAATTGTCACAATATTATAGCATGTTCCATATGTCAGAATCAATTATTATTAGGGTTTGTATCAATATTAATAGTACAAAAAGAGAAACGGAAAAAAGACTAATCTACCCTTAACTCTAACATATATACATTTAACACCCCCTCAAACTCATGGTGGATCATACACCGAGAGTTTGCTCAACAAGAAGCCATGCCGCTGAAGTGTATGTGACTCTATGAAAAAGTCAGATAACTGAAGAGAAGAAGAAATATATGGGAGTGATATAGTGCCCGCAAGAAAGTGATGCCGGATGAAGTGACAATCGATCTCGATGTGCTTCGTACGTTCATGAAAGACTGGATTACTAGCAATCTGAATGGAGCTCTTGTTATCACAATATAGAGGAGTAAACGCGGAGAGGATGACACTCATGTCAGAGAGGAGGCGTCGAAGCCAAATAACCTCAGCAGTAGCGGATGCCATAGCACGATATTCGGCCTCAGCACTCGAACGATAAACAATGTCTTGTTTCTTGGCCTTCCAAGATATAAGAGAGTCACCAAGAAACACACATATACCAGTTGTGGATTTTCAATTTGTGACATCTCCTGCCCAATCATCATCAGTATAAGCACGAAGTTCAAGAGTAAAAGAAAACGGAAACAGCAGATCACGAGCTGCTGCATAATGAACAATACGAGGGGCAGCGATGAACTGACTGACAATATGCACAGCATAAGCAATGTTAGGAAGAGTGACAGTGAGATAGACGAGGCTTCCAACAAGCTGGGGTTCTCCATCGTCAGGCCGGAGCTTAGCATGGAGCTCAATAGGAGTGGGGAGATGCGATCATCAGTCAGACAGGCACGGTCGATCAAGTCAGCAGTATACTTGCGTTGGGAGAGAAGATAATCATGCGGAGCAGAAGCAACTTCCAAGCTCTGTTCAGAAATGCGGTCTGTGCGGCCGCATATGCGGTTCGGTAAGCCTACCGAACCATGTAGGCTAATATGCGGGCCTATGCGGACAAAGTCCACATATGCGGGGATATGCGGCATATGCGCCCGCTTATGCGGCGCATGGGTTTAGAAAAAAATGGGAATTTTGCATTTATACCCCCTAAAAAAGTTAATTACATTTATACCCCTAAAACAATTATATTTATACCCTTGTGTCCGTTTGAAATTGCATTTATGCTCATGTGTGGCTATGTCTGGAATTTTAATGGTTTAATATGGTTACATTTCTTCAAATTTATCTTGTTATCTCTTGTTTATAGATCGACACTATATAATTATTTTTTATTATTAAAAAATTACATAACCGCATATACTCCCGCATGCCGCATATACTCTGTGCGGTACCCTACCCGCACGCAAACCGCATACCGCATTTCAGAACACTGCTTCCAAGCCTAGAAAATATCGAAGTTTACCAAGATCTTTCATCTCAAATTGACGTTGAAGATGTTGCTTGACCGACTGTATATGAGACGAATCATCGCCGGTGATGATCATGTTATCAACATAAAGCAGCAGGATAGTCCGATGAGGACCAGAGGTGTGAACAAATAAAGCAGGATCAGGGAACTCAGAACAAACCTAGCAGCACAGATAGCATCAGTGAATCGAGCGAACCAAGCGCGAGGAGCCTGCTTGAGACCATAAAGAGCGCGGCGAATATGACATACATGACCAGAAGGATGAGGAAGACCCGAAGGAGGAGTCATGTAAACCTCCTCTGATAAATCACCATGAAGAAAAGCGTTCTTGACATCAAGCTGATAAATAGGCCATTGACGAACAGAAGCAATAGAAATCAACGTACGGACAGTCGTCATCTTCGCGACTGGAGCAAATGTTCATCATAATCAATAACATGCTGCTGAGTGAAACCACGGACAACAAACTGAGCCTTGTGACGCTCAATCGAACCATCAGAGGTGGTCTTGATCTTGTAGACCCACTTACAGCTGATAGGAGTCTTTCCTGGAGGAAGTGGTACAATATCCCACGTATGAGTGCGTTGTAATGCACTGAGCTCCTCTGCCATGGCACTATCCCATTCTGGAATACCGACAGACTCACGATATGATTGGGTCCCAATGAGTGGAAACAGCTGAAAGAAAACACTGAAAACTAGGAGAAAAAGAATCAGATGCAACTAGACTTAGCCTCTGTGGAGGATGACGATCACGAGGTAGATTGCGGCGAGGAGCTGGTGCAGGGTCGACTGCGGGTGCATTGTCGACTGTTGGTCAGACAATATCAGGCGCAGGAGCAACAACTGGGGAACTCGGCTCACATGAATCGTCTGCAGGAGGGAATGACAAGGTCGTTGAGGGGACCGATGAATGACTAGATGCGGGTGGGACAAACGATGGCAAGGTCGTAGATGGGATAGGTGATGGAGTGGATGTTGGTGGGACAGACGATGGCAATGTTGTAGATGAGATAGATGAAGGACTGAATGTAGATGGGACAGACGATGGAGAGGACTCAGGAGTCGAGAAATCTAGAAAAATAAGATCATCAACGGTAGATGGAGGAAGTGGAGCCGGAGGTGACGGAAGAGCATAATAATGATGATGCTCCCAAAAGGTGACACGACAAGAAATGCGAAGACGTCGTGTAACAGGATCATAACACTTGTAACCCTAATGTTGAATACTGTATCCAAGAAAAACACACATAGCAGAATGAGGAGAAAGCTTTGTGCATTCAGTGGGAGGAAGAAGAACAAAACATGTGCAACCGAAAACACGAAGACGGGTATAATCAGGAGGCTGATTGTGAAGTCGCTCAGATGGTGAGATACCACCAGTAATGGATGATGGAGTGCGATTAATGAGATACACACTTGTGAGAACAACCTCACCCCAAAATTCAACAGGGACCGATGCAGAAAGAAGTAATGATCGAGTCATCTCAAGAATGTGACGGTGTTTTCGCTCAGCAACTCCATTTTGTTGATGAGCATAAGGAGTGGAGAACTGAGAAAAAGTACCTTGGGATGCCAAAAATGTACTAAAAGACTTAGAACAATATTCACCACCACAATCAGAGCGTAGCACCTTAATACGATGTGAAAATTAGATCTCAATCATGGTAGCAAAAGAAGTATAAATACGCAGTAAATCCGAGCAACTAGATATAAGACAAAGTCAAGTGAAACGAGAATAGTCGTCAACAAAAATAACATAATATCGATTTCTCCCTTTTGAAAAAATAGGAGATGGACTCCAAATATCATAATGTACTAAATCAAAGGGAGACTCAGAAATATGCAAACTTGAAGGGAAGGGGAGAGCCACGGGCTTACCCAACTTACACCCCACGCATGGTTGAAGATCCGTACGAGAAAATGATCCTAATGCACCGGTGCTAACAAGATATCGGAGTCTAGGCTGAGACAAATGGCCAAGACGACGATACCAGAGATCGAAAGGAGAAAGGGAAGAGAAGTAGTATCTAACCGAACGGAGGCAACGGAAGGCTGAGGAACATGAAGCTGATCCATGTAATAGATTCTACCATGTCGTCGTCCAGTCCCAATCTGTCTTCCAGTAAGTCGATCCTGAACAGAACAAGATGATGAATCAAATGTGATCGTATAACCAAGGTCTGCAAGCTACCTGACAGAAAATAAACTCATGGAAAGTTCAAAAACATGCAAAACATTTGGCACACTAAATCGATGGGAATGATCAGAGAGAATGCCAAAGCTCGAGACAGACATAGGAGAATCATCAGCAGTGCGAATTAGTGAAGGAGAATGTGGTGGTTTACAATTAACAAGAATCGAAGCATCGATGTCATATGATGGGAAGCCCCAGAATCAAGAACCCATGAGGTAATCGGCATACCTGGTACGGGAGTAGAAGCAGACTGAACGGAACCAGAAAAATCTATACCAATCAATGATTGTAACATAGCATAAAGCTGCTGATATTGGTCTTGTAGCCCCTTTAGATGTACAATAAGTTGAGCTGTGATAAACTGTGATTGAGCAGAAGCAGCGCGAGGTGCAATTGATGTACAAATCTGATCCTGGCAAAGAGAAGATTGAGCAGACGACTGGATTGACAAGGAGAAAGCGGCATCTCGAGCATGTTTTCTAGCCAACTTGTGGCAATCGAGGGTCCCAAAGGAGTGACAATATCTGCAATCGATAGTACTTGCACAGCAATAGATTAAAATAAACAGTATCTGATAGATCCAAAACAGTCACAGATGCGTAGATCATGAAAAGCTGATCAAAATGAGTACCAATATGACTATATTCGGAGTCCTAATGAGTTCGTAGGGGCCGGATAAAGAAAATACCGAAAAAGCTACGACGGAGCGGTAAACTGTCACGGATCCGGGTCAGGTCGGATCGCTGAGTCGGGCCGGGCCGGGCCGGGTCGGATCACGGACTGGTCGCGGAACCGAGTCGGGTCTGCGGGTCAGGTCCCGGATCTGCCTCTGGTGCTGGTACCGGGTGCGACCGGGCGTGACGCTGGCGGACTCGGGACAAATTCCCAGAAGTTCTGGGATGCTGTCCGGGATGAATTCCAGAGAGATCCGAGATGTTGTCCGGGACAGAATCCCAGGAAATCCGGGTGGATCTACGCAGATCGACGCGCGGGCAGACCATGGACGGTGCGTGTGCGGGGCGCGGGGGCAGCGGACGGCGCGCTGGGGCGCGGGCGCGCGCATGCGGGCAGGACGCAGGCAGCAGTGCGCGGGGGCGCGCGTACGCGCAGGCAGCGGCGCGGCAGGGCGGTGCAGCGTCGGGGCTGCATGGGGCAGCGTCATGGCCTGCGCGGGGCAGCGAATCTGCGCGAGGCAGCGGCGGGGCTGCGCGGGGGTGACACGGACGGCGGAGCATAAAAGAAAATCAAAGAAAAATATTGAATTCAAGCTCTGATACCATGTTAGAATCAATTGAAGAGAATGAACCAAAAATATTATTAGGGTTTGTATCAATATTTATAGTATAAATAGGAAAACGAAAAAAAGACTAATCTCCTTAACCCTAACATATATACATTTAACACCATACAACCTCTTTTTTAGCCTCAATAAGAAGAGAGTTCTCAGGACCATTTGTAATCACTTAAAAAAGGTGATTCTACTTTTAATTAAGTAGAAAATTAAAAAATATTGTCAAACACATTCTAAAAAGTAGACTTAATTATAAAGTTACTTATAACTTTTAGTACAAAAAGTTTACTTTTTAAAAAGTACATAAAATACACTTTCTAGGAATCAAGTCTATTTAAGCCACTTTATTCAAAATTTTCTTTTTCAAACGTGTTTTCAAACAAACCCTCAGTCAATTTTGCATATTCATTTTACAACTCCATACAATATATATATATATATATATATATATATATATATATATATATATATATATATATATTGAACCGATTAGGTGCGGTTTGCGGTCAGTGCGGTTTGCGACGTGGGCCGTCTGATCGCGGGTCCATCGCATCCAACGGTCGACGTGAATCGTACCTGACCGTCCGATGCGATGGACCCGTGATCGACGGCCCGTGATCGCGCACCGCACCGACCGCAAACCGCACGTAATCGCGACTCATATATTGAAATATATATATATATATATATATATATATATATATATATATATATATATATATGAGATTCTATTATGGTATATGAAATGAGAAAAAAATATTAGTGTATCTCAATATGTATTTAATTTCATATAACAGCATGCATTTCAATAAGTGAGTGTATGATTTAAAAAAAACAAAGAAAATAACTGGTGTGGACTGTAAAAGGGACCGATATATTTAGTGTGTCTTGTAGCCCCATCTATAATCTAAAAATGATATCTCAACCATCTATATATTATACTATCGCAATGTATGAAAATGATAAGAAAAGTAAATCTTTTAAAGAAATGTTATACACTTATACTAGTATATATCAATGTATATATATTCTATTTCTGTGTAACATTTGTATTTCAAATGTTTGACTATATATTTTAAAAATAAATCAACCCAGGTGGGGGAGTTGAGAAGGAATTGTAGAGTGAGTTGAGTGTAAAATTTTCCAATTTTTGGTGAACACGTATGAGTGTCTATGATGGGGTTGGCATGATTGCGTGTGGACTGCATCTGTCCTTGTATGGCGGTCCATCTTGACGAGAGGAGCCCATCTTTCCACGTAATCTGATGAGTCATCTTTGGATGACGTTTCCTAACACTCACGTCACATAAATGATTTGGATTATGTCCCGTACAATCTCTATTTATTTTTTATTTTTTTTATTTTTTGCTTCGGTCCCTATTTTAAACGTATTTTAAAATTTTTAAAAATTTATACATTATCAAAGTATATGTTTTAATAATAAAAAAAAAAGATTTTTAGTTTTAAGTCATCGAAACTATCGAATTTAGTGATTGATCCCTCACTTCTTCATATTTTGATTTTAATCCTTGCATTTAAATGATAATTTAGGAATATGTCCCTGGGAGAGACTTATTCCTAAATTATTAAGTTTGTTTTTAGTCCCTGAGAGGGACTTATTTCTAAATTATTATTTAAATGCAAGGTATGAAAAAGTGAGAGATCGATCGCTAAATTCGATAGTTCCCGGGGACTTAAAACTAAAAATCCAAAAAAAAATATTTTTTTATTAATTGGATAAATATGTTTATAAAAAATTAAAAATTTTCTATTAAAATATGTATATAGTTAATGTTAGTATATATTCAAGTGATTTTTCATCGACGCATATATTATTGGAATAATGCTCCACACGGTCATATATTGGGTTATTATAGTATATTAAATACTATCATAGTATATGAAATAAAAAAAGTTTATTTTTTCAAGAAGAAAAAAAATATGTTAATGTATCTCAGTATATATTTCAATTTGTATAAAAGCATACACATCAATATGTGAGTTCATGATTTAAAAAGAAAAAAAAACAGTGTGGACCACAAATGGAGTTGATACGTTTGATCTGTCTTGCAGCTCATCTATAATCTTAAAATGATATCCCAACTGCTTATATATTATGCATCGCAGTATATGAAAATTATAAGAAATTTTTTGAAGTGTATATCAACGCATATATTTTAATTTTATATAATAGTATGTATTTTTATAGTTAAGTGAAATATTTTAAAAATAAATCTAACAGTGAGGGAGTACAAAATAATCGTAAACTGTGCTGAGTGTATCATTTTTCAATTTTTGGTGAACACGTATGGGGTGTCTATGATCGTGTTGGCATGATTGCCTACATCCTTATAATTGTCACAATATTATAGCATGTAATAAGTGATCATGTACACCTTACTTGATTTGATATTAATTTATAAGAGTTGATGACAATTAATTTTACAGTGGATCCATATATTATTTTTAATTGAATTAACATGGAATCATTTAATTTTTGAGATTTGTTAGAATCTATATACCACTTTATAATGGTTAATTCTGACATACAAATTTTCATTTATTACATCCTTCTAAATAACTATTTAGATATTATTTCAATTAATTCTCACTTATTTTGAACTCATTCTCGAACTAAACACACGCTGAAAATGGTTTTGTCAACATTTTCTAGCTTGAGTGTTGTTACACTCATTTTTTTTCTCAATCCAAAACACAATCTTATATACCACAATAGAAATCCAGTGAAATATATACTTCTTTGTTAAATATTGTATATATTATATTAAATATTTTCTTACACTTATTAAAAATTGATTCATTCAATTTGAAATGGAGACATATGCATTTTTTATCAAAATATATACTTCATTAGATAATGTTTACTATTTAAAAAAAATAAAAACATGTAAGATCTAAGTATTGATTGGTGAATATGATTGAACATTTTCCTTTCTAGCCTATGACATTGGATTGGGCTTAAGAGGGATGATACGAGGGGCCATCATTACCAGAGTAGCCCATCCTTGAATAATAGAGGACACCTTGGGCCCTCTATTTATTAACATCATTACTAGAGTAGCCCATCTTTGAATAATAGAGGACACTTTGGGCCATCTATTTATTAATAGGAAAAAGATACACTCAGTCACGATTATCGACCAATATTCAAACCTGAAATATTTTTATTTTTTTTAAAATAGTAAACATCATATAATGAGGTATATGCTTTCATGAAAAGTGCATATCGTTCCATTTCAAATTGAATGAACCCATTTTTAGTAAGTGTAAGAAAATTTCAATAAGACATATACATCATCTAACGAGGTATATACAACATTAAATCTGTAACGAGGTATATATGGTCTGTGTTTTAGTTTGTAATCGTGACTGAGTGTAGAAGCACTCTTATTAATAGGGACAGGACCTGTCCCCCCTATTAAGGGTCCCCCTATTTTCAAACAATGAGACAATTGCCCTCATTTTTTAAATATTAGGCCTTCAACGGGCCCACGGGCCGGGCCCGTTGGCGGGCCTATGGGATAGTCCGAACAGGTCCAACTCGGGTTGGTCTATGGGCCAGGCCGGGCTTCCAAAAACAAGTCTGAGTCCGGCACTCCCTCAGAATAGGTCGATCAGGCGCGCCAGATTTTTGTGCCTCGAGCTTTCTGATGACCCTTACGCACAACCCCATCGTAGGCATCCTTGCCTTCAATACAACTCCTACCTCTAGAAAAGTATAGATAACTTATATAGCTGAATAAATTTGATGATGTATTCTCTTTGGAAAATGAAATAATAAATTTGTTTTATTGTTCAATTTACTTAAAATTGATTTGACATGTAAATCTTTGATTTATAAGAAATTATGACACGTAGTTTGATATGTGAGGCTCCTTTCCCCGTTTGGATCCAGTATAAGAGCCCGGATAAACCCGGATAACAAAAATTGTGTGTTTGTTTACCTCAGATAACCCCAGATAAAGTATGCCATAATAAACTCTGATAAAGTGGTATATGGATTTCAATCAACCTCTAAAATTAAAGTTATCCAAGGTTATTCCACCCAAAGAATATGTGGCCCCCCCTGTCAAATCAATTGTGATCACCTCTTATAAATCACATGTCAAATCAACTATCATTATTTTTGTACCTTTTATAAATCCTTATTCATACTTTATTCACATTTTACCCAAACAACAAAACATTTATTCTTACGTTTATCAACGAGAATAATTCAAAACACAACCAAACACAAAATCACTTTATCCATATTTATACTCACTTATGCTTGGATAAATCTATACCCTAGAATAAAACATATCCTCGTTCCAAACGGGGACTTAGATTGGGTGGAATAACACATCTAGAAAGGACCTAAATGGAAACACCACATTATTCTCACATATTCTGATATATCGTTGGATTATTCGCACTAAACTAGGGGCGGAGCCAGGAATTAGGGCAAGGGAAGTCAGAGGGTTAAGAGAATGAGTAAGATAATTCAAAATAATGATTATAGATATATCATAATTTAAGACAGAATTAAGACAATTGAATAACGATGATTGATTCAGTTTTTTTACTTATTTTCTTGTATTTAGTGATTTAGAATAATTTATAGAAGAGTTTAAAAAAATATTGAAATCCCATTATTACCATAACAAAAAATAGGAAAAATGAAGATTCAACATTTAAAAAATGAATTTGAGAGAAAATAATTAATCACAAAAACATATAAGAATATTCTTCAAGTTTATATTATAAAAATAGATTTTAAAACTATCGTCGTATGCTTCAAGGCTATAAATGGGTATATGTTTCAAAGAAGCATGGAATGCTTTTATTCATGTTGTGGCAACATGTTAGTTGTGCTTCACAATTCCATAGTTTTTTTTTTTGTAAGATGGGTGCCACCTTGGGTTTAATCCCCTTGTTAGTTGTGCGTTACAATTTCATAGTTCATATTAAGAATTTACGATTCGGGAGTTCATATCACAAAACTATAATTTTTATCCTTTAGAACTAAGTGCAAAATGACAATGGTGGTGGTGGGGCGCATGCAGTTCAAATACTATATAAATTTGTAATTTTGAGTTGAGGTGATACAAGGAGGCCATTTCTATGGTCATTTTTGGACATCTTAAACAAAATTTGATGTATTCATCTTTTCCACTTGAAAACTATAGATTCATGGGGAAGGAGTTTTGGACCAGAGTTATTAAACCGCTCCAAATATCCTCTCCCCGAACCCCTTCCTAGACATTCTGATCGAGTGGACGTTGTTCATCCAGAACCATAACGCCGTTTTGAACGATATGATCGGGTCCTTCGCCACTGTCTCGGGCGCTCGTAGTCCGTCAAACCCGATGCTCTGTTCTGCTGGCCGTATTATTTGTAGTTCCACGATATTTGGAGTGGGCCGCGGCTGTAGTAGCCCTTGTTGGACAGGCATGGATACTTGATGAAGGACTTGTCATAGTAGTTCTTAGACGCTCCGTTTATCTCTTCTATGTAACATAAATATGTGTGGTCATCATATATTCTCATCAATTATATGGGTGTGTGGTCATCATATAGTTCTACACTGCTTGTATGAATAACTTCTATTTTTTATTTTCTCCTTACTATCGTCTACACGCCTTCTCTCCCCTCCACCGTGTTTTTTGAGGCAAATTCAGACTTATGTAACATCATTGATAAGTTATATACAGTTTACCTTTTCTCAAAAAAAAAATGATATGGGTGTGTGAGTTGAACAATACATAATGATTTTATTAAAGCTCAACACCAGAATCTTGATTGGCATAACTTAAAAGCACATTCCAGCCGACTATACACTTTGTTATTATTAGATTTGAGAAAAAGAGAATAATGAGACCTGATTTTATTAGAGAGGGATTAAAGCCTTTTATATACAAGACCTAATACACGTGTAACACAACAATACACGTGTAACAAAATAATACAAGACATATATAATCTAACACCACTGCTCAAACTCAAGATGGATCAAACAACACGAGTTTGCGGACAAGAGAGTGAAATCGTGGAACGGGATGAGACTTCGTAAAGAAGTCAGCAAGCTGCTCAACAGAAGAAATATGCGGAAGCGTAAGTTATGGGCAAGGAAGTACTGACGTACGAAATGACAGTCAAACTCAATATGTTTAGTCCTCTCATGAAAAATCGGATTGCTAACAATCTGAATAGCGCTCCGATTATCGCAATAAAGTGAAGTAGGACCAGAAACATCAACTCCAAGATCGACCAGCAGATGTCTAAGATGAACAATCTCTTTAGTCGTGGTGGCCATGGCTCGATATTCAGCTTCTGTGCTGGAAAGTGAAACTACATCTTGTTTCTTGCTGCGCCAGGAAATGAGAGTTGCCAAGGAAAATGCAAAAGCCTGTAGTAGAACGCCGAGTAGTAGGATCTCCTACCCAGTCAGCATCAGTGTAAGCCCGAAGAACAAGAGATGAAGATGATGACATATAGAGCGATCGAGTGACAGTCCCTCGCAAGTATCTGAGGATCCTCATGAGAGCACCATAGTGAACTGAACGAGGAGCAGAGATGAACTGACTAATAATACTGACGGCATGAGCAATGTCAAGTCTACTGATGCAAAGATACACAAGCTGACCCACAATCTGTCTGTATCGTGTAGGGTCTAGAAGAAGCTCTCCATCAGTCGGACGGAGCTTTACATGAAGCTCAAGTGGGGTCTCAACTGTGCGAGTGTCGGATATAGCAGCACGATCAAGAATGTCTGCTGTGTACTTCTGTTGTGAGAGAAGAATCCCCCGCTTATCTCTTCTATGTAACATAAATATGTGTGGTCATCATATATTCTCATCAATTATATGGGTGTGTGGTCATCATATATTTCTACACTGCTTGTGTGAATAACTTCTCTTTTTTATTTTCTCCTTACTATCGTCTACACGCCTTCTCTCCCCTCCACCATGCTTTTTGAGGTAAATTCAGACTTATGTAACATCATTGATCAGTTATATACAGTTTACCTTTTCTTTAAAAAAAATGATATGGGTGTGTGAGTTGAACAATACATAATGATTTTATTAAAGCTCAACACCAGAATCTTGATTGGCATAACTTAAAAGCACATTCCAGCCGACTATACACTTTGTTATTGTTAGATTTGAGAGAAAAGAATAATGAGACCTGATTTTATTAGAGAGGGACTAAAGCCTTTTATATATAAGACCTAATATACGTGTAACACAACAATACACGTGTAACACAATAATACAAGACATATGTAATAGCATGGTTGGGGAACTGAAGAAGAGAGTAACAGAGCACGAGTCGTTTCAAGAATGTGACGATGATTGCGTTCAGCAACACCATTCTGCTCATGAGTGTAAGGACAAGACTGTTGAAAAAGAGTATCATGTGATTGAAGAAGAGAACGCATGGTAGAGGAAACATGCTCTATAGCACAATCAGACCGAAAAGTTTTGATGCGAGCCTGAACTGTGTATCATGGTGGTAAAGACATTATAAATGTGAGCAATCTCGGATCGATTATGTAACAAATACACCCAAGTAAACAGAGAATAATCATCAACAAATGTAATATAATATGAAAAACCACTCATAGATTGCTTAGGAGCAGGACCCCAAATGTCAGAATGTACTAATTCAAAAGGACTGGTGGATTGACTATTACTAGAACTAAAAGGAAGGGCTACAGATTTGGCCAATTTACAGCCCTCACAAACAGATAAATGAGAAAAAGAAGCAGAACCTAAAACACCAGAGTCAAAGAGGCTTTTAAGACAAGACTCAGAGACATGACCTAACCTTTTATGCCACAAGTCGGTATGAGAGGTAACACTACCACAAAAGACAGAAGGATCTGGAACTGAAAGATGCATATACTCCACGAAGTATAAGCCGCCAACCCTACGACCAACGCCAACCCTCTGTCCTGAACGTGGATCCTGCACAAAACAACCAGAAGAAGTGAAAGAAACTGTCCAACCAGAATCACAGAGATGACTAATAGAAATAAGATTCATGCAGAGATCCGGCGCATGCAATAAAAATGGAAGGGAGAGACGACCAGTGGGATCAGAGGTGGTGGTGATAGAAGCACACTGTGTGATGACTAAGGAGGAACCATCAGCAGTGTGAATCGGAGGTAAATTGGAAGGCTAGGTGAGCAGGCTGTAAGCACAGAACTATCATGCGTCATATGGTGGAAAGCACCAGAATAAAAAAATCCAAGAGATAGAAGCACCCATTGTGGAAGAGAAGGCAGAATGAGTAGAAGGAGTAGACGGAGGCTGTGGAAGTGGAAGCTGATCAAGACGCTGAAGTAGAAGTTGATCGATGCGTTGAATGAGCTGTCCAAATTGGTCTGAGGAAGGCTGACCTGGTGTTGTGGAGGTAGCTGTAGCAGTAGTGGGACAACACTGGCCAAGACCATAGAAAATCTGACGCCTTTCCAGAAGAAGTTTCCAACAGTTGACAATATGATGACCTGGTTTCTTGCAATAGGTGCAAAGAGATCGCGCACAAGAGGAATTCCCATAAGGGGCGGCATGCAGAATACCCTCATATATGGTCTGAGAAGCAACAGTAGGGATCTTCAATGATGAATCCGGATATACCGGATCCAAAGGCAGTAGATTTATCAACGTCATGATGGGAAGATGTCAGATGAAAATGAAAAATACACAGATGCGTAGAGGATGAAAAACGAAGCAAAATGAGTATCAAGATTACTATATTCGGAGTGAGAATGAATCCAGAGCGCAAGAAAGAAAATACCAACAAAAAAATAATAATAAAATAAAATAGTGAACAAGAGCTTCACCGGTTTGTTTTTGTTTTTGTTTTTTTTTTTTTTTTTTGCTGCTGCTGCTTACGTGGGCTCCATCAAACCAACCTTTTTTTTTAATTGTTTGTTGGGTCAAGGGAGCGTGAGAACCTCTTCTTTTTTTTTTATTTGGTTACGGCAGACATCATAACATTTTTTTTTCGGACGTAGAGACATGACAAACCTCGGGACGCGACATAAGCCACATCGGCGTGACGAGCGCGACGAAGATGATGAAAACGCTGGAGATGACGGCGCGCAAAGATGACAATGGAGACGACGAAAAATAGGATCTTAAAAGAAGAAGGAGATCCAAAATTAATAATAATGATAATATAAAGAAAGAGATCTCAAAGAAGAAAATTTTAGGGTTAGGATTTTTGAGGTGGCTCTGATACAATGTTAGATTTGAGAAGAAGAGAATAGTGAGACCTGATTTTATTATAGAGGGACTAAAACCTTTTATATACAAGACCTAATACAAGTGTAATACAACAATACACGTGTAAAACAATAATACAAGACATATGTAATCTTACAGTTATAGTAGTATATAAATTTTTTTAAAAATATTATTTTTGCAAAAAAAAATTACATTAATGTTTATTAGCATATATTTTATTTTGTATAACTGTATTTCAATTTTTTAATATATATTTTGAAAATAAATCAAAATGGTTGGAGAAAGCCGATGGGATTGCAGACTGAGTTGAGTGAATCATGTTTCCATTTTGAGAACGTATGGGTGTCTATGATCGGCTTGGCATGATCTACATTATATTCTTATATTCTTTGCAAATGCTACATTCTTATATTGACACGTGGCTTTGTGTTCTACCTATGTATATATACTTTTTCGTTGTTATCAATCATGTTGTGGTCTTCTGTTCTTTTGTAATTTACTCTGACTAACACATACTCGGTATTATTCACATGTCGCCCGTCGGGAATGACTGGGCGTGACGAATATGGTATAAGCAAGTAACAAGCCATTATAGACCATGTACCCTTCCAAATGCTTTATTTTTACGAAACCCTTTGCAGTCTCATTTGTCATCTCCATGTTACTAATGTATTATATGAAATTATATAAATGGTATAAATACTCCACAATTTTAATATATATTTCATTATAAAAAAACATTAAAAAAATATCTATTCAATTTTAGATTTTAATGTTTATCCACCAACTAAGATTTGTATGAATATATATGTACATATATGTTTTTTTGTAAAAGAATATATTTCATTAGTTAAAAATATATATTTTAAAAAAAATCTTGCAGTAATTACAATACATAAATCTTATACACATAGCATGCCCTATCATTGTTCTTTTAGTAGAATGTAAGTATATCTATTTAAGGAAACATACCATATCTGAAAATGGGGTTTTAGGGAGAAGATGAAAATGAAAGATAAGAGTAAAAGATATGGGGCAGGGTGGATCAGGGGCGGGCCCATGGGTTGGCTGGGCCGGCTGTAGCCCAACCCAAATTTTGTGAAAAAAGCCCCAAATAACATTCTAGCCCAGTTTTATTAGAAAACCCCCAATAAAGCCCAGCCCATATTTTGTTCAAAAACCCCCCAAGAACATTGGCCCAACCCAGTTTTTTTTAGAAAACCCCTAAAACAACTTGCTATATACACTTCAATTTACCCTAATTGAACATCTTTTTAAAAAAAACATATTTTGCAGCCGTCAATGAATAAATCACCCCTTCACCAAACACCAAACAATATATAATGAATTTGATTTTATTTATAAATTTTTTAATTCTTTTGATTTATTATATGTTTTGTAGATGCATTTAAATATTTCATATTTTGACAATGTTTGGAGAATTGAATAAATCACCATCACTTATGTTGGTCGTTTGGATAATTGGAGTTTCTCCATTTCAATCTTTCATTAAGTTTTAAATTTATTAAATTTATTAGAATTTTTTGTTAGGGTTTGTCTTGTTGTTTACTTTTATGTTTCATTGACATTTATTTTATTCCAAATAAATGAGGAATTATTCTTGATTATCTTGGTGTCTAATAAGAAAACTAAATTAAAACTTTTTATAAATTGAGTTTGTATTTGTGATTTTTTTTATATATATAACATTTGCCTGTTTTTTTTTTAATATCTTTTTTATGTAGGTTATAATTTTAGATGGATTTTAAGTGGAGGATTATATTTCACTAAAAGAAAATAAGAAAAGAAGGGAGAGAAGTTGATTTTTTTTATATAACATTTGAGTTTTTATATTAATGAACATGTTTTGTTTTACTTAATTTTTGATGAATTTATTTTATTTCAAGTGCATCATATAACTACAAAAAAAAATTGATATTTTTATCAAGAAATTTTTTTTTTTTTATGAAAAGATTAATTCATCCCACCAAAAAAAAATGTCCTGGATCCGCCCCTGGGGTGGATGACCCTAATCAATACCACAAAGAAAAAAAAACATATGTCAAGTTGAGTAAATAAAGAATCTACCCAATTTCACAACCGAGATACTCAAAATAGTTTCGCACACTAAAACGTGGGGAACCCCTATAATACCCATCTCCCTTTCCTTGATGCATGCGATCACTCTTTCTCGTACGTTTTCAAAATAAATGGTGGCTCCATTAAATACCATTTCATTTCTTGCTCTCCAATCGCTCAAGTGCATGCAGGGTCAATCGAGAGCGAGCCCAACATTGGGGATTGAGCTTAATAAGCATTTTATGACTGCCATCATTACAAGAGGAGTCCACTTTGGACATGACACGAAAAACAGTGGATGGCCTTCCTTGAGCATTGTTACATTATGTTTTTTTTACATGTAGTCATGTATATCTCATTAGAAATCCAGTTAATATTATACATTGTTAGATTTTTTTCTTACACTTATTAAAAATGAGTTCATTCAATTTTAAATAGAACAATATACAATTTTTATTAAAACACTTACATCATTAGACGATGTTTACTATTTTTAAAAAATAAAAACACGTGTGGTTTGTGTTTTGGATTACCAAAAAAATTGAATGTAACATTTAAATATGAGAATATTTAAACCCAGTTTTGACAGCCACACAATCTATTGGAATAAATAACTATGCCCCAATTTGGTTAGCGATCTAAATTATTTTGAGATAAATTATTATTCTAGTATAGATAAGTAATAATTTTTTTTTGTTTGATTGTCTTTTAGTTATTCTCATTAAAAATGTAAAAATAAATTTTTTATTGTTTAATTGATAATGAATAAATCGTGGATAACAAATGAAAAGAATGTGAATGTGGATTTATAAAATGTGAAAAATTAATTTGACACGTGGGTCTCTTTTATATAAGTGGAATAGATTAGATAGAATAACACAATTCCAGAAGGACATGAAATACTAAGCCCCCGTTTGGAACGGGGATAAATTTTATTATAGGGTATAGATTTATCCAAGCATAAGTGAGTATAAATAAGGATAAAGTGATTTTGTATTTGATTGTGTTTTGAATTATTCTCGTTGGTAAACGTAAGAATAAATGTTTTGTTGTTTGGGTAAAATGTGAATAAATTATAGATAATGATTTATAAAAGGTAAAAAAGTAATGATAGTTGATGTGACAGGTGATTTATAAGAGGTGATGACAGTTGATTTGACAGTGGGCCCACATATTCTTTGGGTGGAATAACCTTGGATAACTTTGATTGTAGGGGTTGATTGAAATCCATATACCACTTTATCTAGGTTTATTCTAGCATAATTTATCTGGGGTTATCTGGGGTAGACAAACACCTCAAAATACTTATCCAGGGTTATCCGTGGGGTTATACCAATTCCAAACGGGGACTAAGACTAATTCATTC
Organism: Acorus calamus; assembly: GCA_030737845.1. NCBI lineage: Eukaryota > Viridiplantae > Streptophyta > Magnoliopsida > Acorales > Acoraceae > Acorus > Acorus calamus. Next base: position 1,357,026 of record CM060873.1, read on the forward strand.
TCAAATATTCTGACATAGTTATACCCCTTTATTCATTGCAAAAAATTGTTTTTTTATCTTATTCTCCTATATTCCTCCCTTGTTGTAACATCCAAATAGGGGCTAAATATATCAGTGGAATAAATTGTTTTATTTTTTTTATGTTTTTTTATTATTCTCGTTGAAAAAAAAAAATTATTGTTTGGTTTACCATAATAAGATGTGGATAACTATCCATAAAAGGTGAGAAAATACCACCACCAAACACAGACCAAGAGTTTTTATTCAGTGATCCAATTTCTAATCTAATTTTTAAAAACTCATTTTATTAAATCAATAAAAAGGCACGTTAAATCAATTTTTGAGAACAATTTTTAATGGATGAGTCGGTCATTTTTTCATTGATCTGAGTCCAATTCTTATTTTATATTTTTTTGAAAAAATAAATAAATGAAGTCATGAAAGCTCCACATTAGTGCACTACAGTTGTTACCTTCCCTCTAAGTTTATTTTCAATCATATAAATCTTTACCAAAATTTCAACATCTCTTGTTTCCTTTATCTCCACATTTTCTTTCAATGTAACATTTTTTCCTCTTCAACTCCACCTTTAGTTTAATTATATTAGATGTTTTCTCACCTCCCAAAATTTTCATTCTTGTTTTTTAACTTCTTATTTTTATTCCAATACAAAAAATATTATTTTACCTTTTTAAAAAAAATTGCATGATAATAATTTTTAAATTTAAATATTTTGAAAGAAAGAAAAATTGAGTAGTAATTTGAGGAAATGACTTTGAAAATATTTATAGGAAATAATTAGAAGAAGATATGGAATTTTTAAAAGATTTGAATAAAACACAAAGTGATGGTTGAAGACACATCATATCAAATCAAGCTTTTACTCAAATTTTAAGTAAAATTTAGGTATAGGTTTGAGTAAGGGCTAAAAATGGCCTAAGCCACTATGATTTTTTTTCTTTGTTAAAAAGAAAATAAAGACTTTCTTCCACATTTTTTAGGTCATATCTTATGACCAATTATTGTACAAGTTAAACCAAAATACTTAGCAAACCACCCAATAAATCAGACAAAAAGTTTGAAAATTTTGGTGCAGTCATGTGACACAGTGACAGCTCCAATCTATAAAAACCGAGTGGGGATTTGACTGTCACTAAATTCTGATGTTTCTCAGACTCAAAGCAAAGGCAATGAAAACTTTGAATGATGCATGTTTTTTTGTTTTGAAAAGTCTATCAAAGAAGAAAAATGAGTCCTTTTTTATCACTTAAAAACTTGGCTTCCCCATCACGCAAAATCTAAATGGATTTGGGCGGAACACTCATTAATTATAGAGTTTTTTTTTTGCTCGGTAAACTTGAGTGGAACTCTCGACCTCTCCTGGATCCAAGAGGATGTGTCTTGACTACTCCGTTAAATGAGTCTTTCACTTAATTATAGAGTTTGTTACACATACAATCTTTTTTACAGTTTAAAATGAACAAAGTATAATTTTTTCTTTGATTATAACATCTCTAACCGTACTCAACGAATACCAAGATATTTGTATTTTTTAAAACCATTTTGGATAATTTATGATTTTTCAAATATGGATTCAACATATATTTTTTAAGGTAACTGATAGACAAATTATATGAGTTTGGTTGACCACCAAACAATGCATATAACCCCTTACAAATATATGAAAATCTAGATAACCTCTTGCCTTTTCTCATGTTAATTCAAATAACCCCCCACAGACATAACTAAAAGCCAGATCACCCCTCTGTGTTAAATAACCATTGACAGAATTGAAAAATTCTTGAAAAAATTCTATTATTCTAACTCAGGTAAAATGAAATAATTCAAATAACCTCCCGTAAATTATATTTTTACCCCTCCTAACAAAGCAACTTCTTCTTCCTTCAATCCTCAAATTTCATGATTTCTATCTACACCTAAACAATCCAAATTAAAAATTTTATTAAAGCAGAGAGGGGGGAGAGGGAGAGAAGCTGAGAAGAAGAAGAAGAAGAAGATGATGATGATGATGATGAAAAAGAAGAAGAAGCAGAGGATCAAAGAAGAAGAGGAAGAAGAAGATGATGCAGAGCAGCAGCAGCAGAAGAAGAAGAAGAAGAAGGGGCATTATTGTAACTTACACATATGGTTAAACTTAGGTTTATTCTAGGTTAACTTACATAAGGGGTTATTTGCATTTAGTTTATATTTATAGGGAAATATTTGGATTTAGGAAAAGGACAAGGGGTTTTATGGATTTTGGTATGTTCGTGGGGGGTTATATGGATTTCTCCCTAGATAATTATAGCATTTCACGTGTGAGATAGTCGTGTGTCATCTTGAGTCAACTCCAAGCCTCTTTTGGTTCATGTATAAAGATCAATTTGATAAGATAAATGTTGAGTAATCGTTCACTTTTATAAATTATTATATATGTCTTATTCAATTTCATCCGCAAAGTATTTGTGGTCAACCAAACAACATAAACTTGTGTATTACGTTACTCAACGTGGATAATAAAAATGCAATCAAATTGAAAATAATTTATTCTTTATTTATATTGAAATAATTATCTATTCCAGAATAACTTATATCCCCACTCAAATGGGAGTTTTGAGTTTAATGTTAAGCATTGGTCATATGATGGTGAATATCTTATAAATATTACATGCTATAAACATCTTGTGCCAAGTCTTGTTTGTCTCACCATAACTTTTCCTGGTATCAGTCATTGTACACATTTTTAGTCAATTTATTACTACGCCTCATACTGCTCGTTATTGTTCTTTGGATTAATATATATTATCCATATGGTACTACTCATTCCTTGATATTGCCTTCTTCCTCTCTTATGCTCACACTAACATATTTTAATTAAGATGACCTAAGAGTAATTTTATAATTTGAAGATAAGATAGGCATTTTTTTTTATACTGTATATTTGACTCCAAATGAGAAAATTATTTTATTTTCTTAATTCTTAAACCTGGATCACTCAATCTTACTCCTGAAAATGATTCAAAAAAGTTTCACTTAAATAGTCCAAAGAGACCTTGATTTTAAAAAAATGATACAAAGAATCAACTTGCAATTTCAAGGCAAACAAAAAGTATATCCGCCAAACTTAATAATTCCACGTCCAGTTTTATTACTCGTCTATGATGGGGGGTTACAAATGCATGTTATGATTTAAAGTTCCCACTCATCAAACATTTCCTCATCACATGGACATTCAGCAGTACAGATTGCCTCCTGGTGACACCCCCAGTTGCCCACAGTAGTCCTGGTAGTACCCAACCCTAGTCTGGACAGTCCCTGGATTCTTGCCATTGCACTCCAGATCACCGTTGATCGCGCGTATCGTCTCCCCAAACCCCCTCCCGGACGTTATGATCGAGTGGACGTTATTCATCCAGAACCATAATGCCGTCTTGAACGATATGACCGGGTCCCTAGCCACCGTCTCGGGCGCTCCTAGGCCGTCGAACCCGATGCTCTCCCCAACGGGGCCATAATTGTAGTTCCACGATATCTGGATCGGGCCTCGACCGTAGTAGGCCTTTCCAGGCACGCATGGATACTGGGTGTTGGACCTGTCGCATTAGTCCCTGGATGCTCCGTCTATCTCTTCTATGTAACAAAAATCTGTGCACAAATGTAATGTAATGATCGCATCACATATAGATCCAAGTAGTTTGGATTAATTGTTTCTTAAAATATATATCTCATGTAATGAAACATGAATTGTAACAATGCCTTTTATAAAAACTCAGAATTAGAGAAGACTTACGCCCAGTTTCATGTGTGACGTGAGCAAAGAAGGCGGCAATCTCCCTCTTTTTGGTGGTGTCTGACCCAGTGGTGCCAAACTCCGGGTAGCTCTTGCAGGCGGCCAGAAATGCCCTACGTGAGTAGAACCTCTTTCCCGGACAACCCTGTCCGGCTTGATTAATAATTCTGTTGAAGAACTCTGATGTAACTATACTAGCAACGGTAGCACTGTCGCCGCCACCGCCGCCCCCAGGGGTTGACGTGCACGGGCCAGACTGGCATCCATCGCCGCAGTAGTCAGCGGTGGTGCCGCAGTAACCCCACTTGCTACAGCACAGGTTTGGTGCACAACCCCAATTCTGGCCGGAGGTTATTCCGGCCAGAATAAGAATTGCTTGTAAGGTTGCTTTGCCGTGGCCTAACATTTTTTTTTGGTACAAATTAATGTGTAGCAGTGAATGAATGAAAAACCTAATGTGGCTGGAGGAGTTTATATAGTCAGTTTTTTGGAGTCAATAATTGGCTTCGCATTATTGCATGCATGTGCAGACTTTAATGTTGAATCTTTCTTCGAATATGGTTTTGAATTTTTTTTTAGATGCTATGTACTTGGCTTAACATAAAATAAGAAAATATATATTCTTAAACTAAGTGAAAAATATTTTCTTGTATTTTTTCAGATAAATGATATATGTCATGAGATTTCATGTATTAAGTATTTGGGTTATAAATCAAAGAGTAGCTGAGTGTGTCAGAGTCCACCTTAATTTTTTTTATGTGATAGATGTTTATCTTTATTATAAATAATTGTTGTGGATGAATTTAATTAGATGCAGTTTTATTTACAGTGACATTGTAGTGATTAACATGTTTTGATTTTTTTTAATAAATTTATATAAAGTCAAATGTAATATTGAACGAGTTTTACTTTACTAAAAAATATTATATTTCACGAAAATATATACAATATCATTTTATAATTTCTTAATAAAACATATATAATATATAGTAAGTAATGAGGGCTTTGACCATAATCCACTAAATTTGAAGTTTCAAGTTTCTCCTCTTCGCATGGAATAAAAGCAGAGACTTTGAGTGAAAGCGATGCAAATGTGAATTCGTGGATGATAGTTATCCACATCTATGCATTATAATGATGCTTTAATGCAAAACATATATGAATGAATGTGCTTTTGCTTTCACAACAAAAATCTTCCTGGATTTCCTTTTTTTTTGGGTAAGAACAAAATCTTCATGGATTTGGGGCCATAAAACTGTCATGCATTATTTAATTATCATTTAAAAAAAAAGTTAAGTCTCATAATGAAATACGTTTGGATAGATTTTAGAGATTCTAAATTTGTAAGAAATTATATCTAAGCATGTGACAGAAAATAAGAGATTTTAATAATTTGACTTGTTATTGAAAAATATTTTTTTTGCAATTTTTCAAACGCAAAGAAAACTACACACTGACCGCATAAAAAGTGGAAAAAAGTCACAGAAAAAATGTTTAAAACCATGTTTGGTTATTGAACCATAAAATCTACTTAAACGCAATCCAAAGGACCCTTAAAAAGTTGATCGAGCGACCTAATTAGTGACCCAATTTTTAACCAGCTCACTGGTTTCAGACAAAATTTGGGCTACTTGTTCTCCAAATGCCCCACGATCCAAAAAATTTATATAACTGAAAAATAGTCTCTAATCATTAAAAAAAAAAAGCTTCCTCGAAAGTTGTTTGCAAAAGCTGATCTAAGTGAAAAGCCTTTTTTTTTTACAATTGCTTTCAAAATGCACTCTAAAACAACTTTTAAAAATAGTTTTCCATTGGATTCCTTGAAAAATATTTTTCTTAAAACTTGGGACTAGTAAGTCTCTTAGAAATCAGGTTGTACTAGTAAATATTTATTGTTACAAAAGATTATCTTTCCAAACTATTCAAACTCATTTCAAATACTACCTAAGATAATATTTAGAAACTAAGTTGGGAAAAAAATCACTTAAAACAGCTTTTGAAATTAATTTTTGAGAAAAAATACTTTTATTAGTTTCTTAAAGTGTTCTTTTATAATTATTTTCTTTTTCTTTAAAAGATAAGATGGTGGGTGTTTGAAAATGAATTTAAATTAAATATAACGCCTAAAAAGTATAATCTCCAAAAAATTGTCCAATCACTCTCTAAAGACTAATTTGAAAACACAACTCATGTTTACAGTCTCGCACAGTCCCATGTTTGCATGAGTCAAGCTATATATATTACTTTATGAGTTTGGATTTCTAATAACACAAGAGAGGCAACTCAAAGTTTGAGAGGAAGGGTTAATATTTGTAAAACATTAATCCAAATACACAGTGCAAAATTCTCTTTTCCTTCTCTATAGATGTATGCAATCTTTCACACATAAATTTTCCCTATCATAAGATTGAGTATTGGCTTTTATCTTCTCTACTTCAATTCGCGGCTATGCAACTTTGTAACAGTTCACTTGTATGTTTTTTTACTCACTCTTATTGATCAATACATAAATTCTCTGTGTTTGTCAACATAAGCAACCAAGACTTGACCAGGTGAAAATATCATCCATTTTCAAAACGATAATTTTTTAAACCAAATATACTATCCTTCTGAATGTGTAATTAATTGACCAATCAATGTTTATCAAATTACACTTATTTACCATAATTAAGCACACTAGCTTATTCTATATATAGCTAGCAACACCTCAAAAGGAGGCCACACAAAACAAGCTCTAGCAAGTGAGATTGTCTCCAGGAGCCACACCCAGTTGGTTGCAGTAGTCTTGATAGTACCGCACACGCGCCTGGACTGCCGCCGGGTTTCCCCCGTTGCACTCGATCGCACCGTTGATGGCTCGGATCGTCGCCCCGAACCCTTGCCCTGATGTTATGATCGAGTGGACGTTGTTCATCCAATACCAGAACGCCGTCTTGAACGATATTATCACGTCGTTGGCCACCGTCTCTGGGGAGCCCAGACCGTCGAACCCAATGCTCTCTCCGGCTGGGCCATAGTTGTAGTTCCATGATATCTGGATCGGCCCACGGCCGTAGTAATTCTTGCCTGGTACGCATGGGTACTGGGTGTTGGTCTTGTCACAGTAGTCATTCGATGCCCCATTTATCTCTTCTATGTAACAAAAGTCTGAGTATAACAATCAATAACACATCAGTAATGTTCATTTTATTTTCACTCGACGACTGTTTTATAATCTAGAAAAGAATACTCACGGCCGGTCTCGTGTGTGACGTGAGCAAAGAAAGCGGCAATCTCCCTCTTGAAATCATCTGAGGTCCCGGTGGTACCGAAAGCTGGGTAGCTCCCGGCGGCTGTGAGGAACGCGTCCCTCGTGTAGAAATTCTTGCCCGCGCAACTTGAGTCAGCCTGGCCAATGATGCCATTAAAGAAGGCCGGCGTCACGATGTCGGAGACCGATTGGGCAGCCACGGTCTCTGAGGTCTCTGAGGCGGCGAGGAGGAGGAGGGTGGTGGCTAGTAAGCTAAGCTTGCCGTGGCCTAACATGTTTATTTTTTTTTTTCAATCAAAAAGCTAGAATGGATGGATGGATGGATGATGAAGTTGGGGGAAGGGTTGTTTATATATGCTTTTATTGTGTGGCAAACATGGATGGGAGTCACTTGTCAATCTTTTGAATTTGACTTTGTCAAAGCAAACAATCATTAAATTGTTTCACATTGATTTTGTCAAACATGCCAAACACCGTTAATTATGGCATAGCATTCATCAACCTATAATTTTTTTTCAACCCAAATAATTAAATACATCCAATCATATTTTATTTTTTTATAAAAACATATATCCAAGATATAATATTTTTTGAAAATTTAAAACATATGTATAATAGAATCGTGTTTGAAAAAAATATATATATACATATCCCCCCGTTTGGATGGGCGGTTAAGGGTGGTATAAATTGGGATAAGAATGGAAAGGAGAAAATAGTTGTTTGTTTATGGAGTATAACTTTGTATTATCACTATGCCAATATAAATTGGTATAAGAGAGTATAGCAATTCTAAGTAACCTCTGGGATAAACTTATACTCATCTTATATATTCCCATGGAAGGTGGAGTTCACCATTACATATAAAAAATCGCATCTCATCACATCAAATCATTTATCATCACCTCTTATACATAATATGGCTCACATGTCAAATCAACTTTTTACACCTTATTCATATTTTATTTTTCATCAACCAAACAACTCAACCTTTATTATTACGTTTTCCAATGAGAATAAAAAAAACACAACCAAACAAAAAATCACTCATTCCATTGATAAAATTATTTATTCCTGGAATATGTGTAAACTCCAGATCTAACATCCAAACGGGGGATCATGTTTAGTCTATAAAGATGGATCATATATTTTCTGAACTTCTAACCCCACTATCAATTCTGATCCAAAAATGGACTAGTAATAAAATAATAATAATAATAATAATAATAATAATAATAATAATCAACAATTCTGAAAGTGATAGAATTGATAAAGTCACAAAATCTAAAGTAATGGTCTCCGCAATTTAAAACAAATGTCAACAATTAGATTTTTTAGAATTAATTAGTTTATATGGAAGAAAAAAAATCTGGTAAACAAGGAATAGATGAAGAAGCAATCTTTGATTCTAGAAGGACGGCTATTTGAATTGTGAAGGTGGTAATGGAAGTAAAAGACTTCCATAGAAGCCAGCATTTTATAGCTGGACAATCACAATATATCTGTTAGAGGTATAGACCATATAATTTTTTTTTGTTTTTAATTTATTTATCTTTTTAGATGAGTGGAAACAGTGGGGATGTAGTTAGTCAAAGATCCATAATATAATTTGAGGTTTTGCTTTTTCCATGAATGAATGATGTGAGTTTGTGTGAGGTAAGATGGTGATGCAAGAAGATATTTGAAGATAGGAAAATGAATGCTAAAAAGATTGTTGCTTCTGAAAACAATTAATATCACACACAAAAAAACAAAAGTTATGGCGTCGATGCATTCTGTCATTCTTGCGGTTCATTTTGAGGTATTTGAAATCGATTAACACAATATTTAATTTTTTATGTTAATTTATAAATTTATTATACAAAAAATGCCTGCATTTAATTATTTGCATTTATATTTTTTTTAATAAAAAAATATTCTTTATTAATTAAGAATATATCTCATAAAAATTAAAATCTGTGCGGATTACAAATGAAATTAAAATAGGCATGAGAGTAACATTTTTCAAAAAAAAATAAAAATAAATCCAAGTCAATGGTTTAGGAGGTGCAACCATACCGATAAGATATATATTTTTTATGGGTCCCCACCCCCAATAAAAATTTACTTTTTTGGGTGGTGAGGATAAGATTTAAGAGAGAGAGAAGGCGTTCGACCACTCCCTCTCTTCCATCCCACCGTTGCATTTCTAGGCCTCACTATCATTGTCATCCACTCATGTTACCTATCACCTTTAGTTGAAAGTTGAATCATTAAACATTCACTAGTTCACATTTTGATTCAATTTACTCTTAAAATTTAATGATATAAAGAACTAAAAAAAAATCAATCAATCTACCGATTAAACTGACGATTTTTTAAAACTGATTATCAATTGATTTATCAGCTGATTAAATCAACTAGTTCTTTATTCACAAAAATCGTGGTTCTTTAACCCGTTCTTTTTTACGATTAGATAAAAAGTTCAGTTCTTAAAACATTGCAGATAACATCTCAAATTTATCTATTCAATAACCTTCTTTTCCCCATGAAATTTTTTCAATTGCTCTAATATTACCATTTCAATTGTCCCATGGAAATTATATATTTTAATTTATATGTTTTACAATTGTGATGTTTTAGGACTGCGGCGGAAACCCTCATGATCTGAGAAGCGAGGGGTTGATGCCCCCACGTTTGAGAAGCATTATTTTGAGAGCTTCTTAAATTCAAAGAATTTTGCACATAAAATGTGTGAAACGCGTTTGAAACTCCAATGGAGTTTTGACCCAACGCCAGCCCCAAAATCTACTCCACCGCCGATTCAATCGGACCCTAAATATAAGGGCGTTGTTACACTCAGTTTTTTTTTACAGTCCAAAATACAATCCTACATACCTCGTTAGAAATCCAGTGAAACATATACCTTATTAGACGATATACACACCTCGTTAAAAAAAATTTACACTTACTAAAAATAGATTTATTCAACTCGAAATGGAACGACATACATTTTTTATTAAAGCATATACATCATTTGATTATGTTTATTATTTTAAAAAAATAAAAAATGTGTAGTATAAGTTTTGGTTAGTAAAAAATGACTGAGTCTAACATGCATTTTTCTAAATATAATTCCAGATATCCTTTAAGAAAACTTCATTTTTTTTATTTAGAAAATATAAAAATTGTATTACAAGCGTCGAAACATCAAAATACAAAATCCAAAAGAGGCCACCGAGAGGGTCGGCCCCTGAATGGTAGATGAGTATCTACCAGCCACCGCTCCCAGACGACCGGAATGGTAGATGGAGTATCTACCAGCCACCACTCCCAAACAACCCGAGACACCGGACAGAAAAATCCTTGAAGAAAACTTGAACTGGAAAATCAACACCAGACAATGACGAATTAGTAATCATCATGTAACATAAAATCAATAATCTCTCATTGTCATTGCCAGCCGACCTAAATTGATGACTAACTAATAAGCGATAAACATGGGCACTGGAAGTTCTTGGAAATCCGCATTACAGACAGAACCAATCACATTAACAAATCCCAAAAACAAAAAACTTAGATTCTACATTTCTTTAACTTCTTCTTGGTTCAAAATCTGACAGCATTATCTTTATAAAAAAAATCATCATCAAATCCTCAAAAACATGAAACAACCCCAATTTCTCAAAAACCCTTACAAGATAACAATCAAAGATCCCATCTTTCAATCCCCATCACACCAAACACCAAAAAAGCACCCTAAATTCCACCTAAAGACCCAAAACCTAGACATGCAAGTAAAAGCAGTCGGCGCCGACCTTGTCCACACGAACAACCGGACTCCGCCCAATCCGTCCGATCCCGCCGTCACCGACGGCGTAGCTCCTCCTTCAACGCCCTCACCACCCTCCTCGAGTCCTTCAGCAGCTTGTCCGGAAACTAAACCAATTTTTTTTTAAAAAAAAAAAGTGATTTTTTTGGTTCAACAAAACCTTACATCCTAAAAAAAGATTTAGGGTTTACCTGTAAAGCGATTGTAGTGAATCCTCGGTTGAGGATGTAATCGAAGGTGGTGGCAATCCTCGGATGAGGAGGTTGAGAAGCAGAGGAGATTGTTATACTATACATGCAATTGCAAATATGAATACATGTACCAGGATGTGACATAGAAATGCTGGGATAGATAACAATTCATGTTGAATAAATAAATTTTTATTTGATTGTCTTTTCGGTTATTCTCAGTGAAAAACATAAAAATAACATTTTTGTTATTTGATTTACATTGGATAAAGTGATGATTTCTGATTTTTCATATATGAATTTGTTTTTAGATGGTTGATGGACATAAATTATATGAGTTAGGCTGACCCACCATTTTTTATTAGATCCAATCATACAAGAAAATTGGAGACTGAGACTCTATGTGGTTAATTAGATAATAACAATGCCATTTCACATGTGAGTTACCCATGCATGTGTCATCTTGATAGGATACATGATACGATATCATTTATTTTTCCAACTCATTTTTTATTGAGTAGCGGTTTATTTTTTATAAATCATTATCTAAGTCTTATTCATTTTTATTCATAATTTATTCATGATAAACTAAACAATATAAATTTTATTGTTACGTTACCCAATGTAAATGATTAAAAATACAATCAAACATAAAATTATTTATTTTTTATTTATGCTAGAATGATTATCTATCTTAAAATAACTTATGCCACCATCCAAATGAGTGTTTTGAGTTTAATATTAAGCTTTGGTCATACGATGGTGAATATCTTATAAATATTAAATGCTATAAACATCTTGTGTGAAATCCTGTGTTATCTCATCATAACTTTTCTTGAAATCAGTTATTGTACACAATATCAGTCAGTTTATTACTATGGCCTCACACTGCTCATTATTGTTCTTTGGATCAATATTTGTTATCTATCTGTGGTGCTACTTCTCATGCTTTGATACTGCCTTTCTTCCTCTTTTAAGTTCGTACTTACATATTATGGTAGAGGCTAAAGTAGTTCGGCTTTGGCATCTTTTACAAGTCATTGATATTATATATACATATATAGATCTCCACTCTTACTACTTTATACTACAATAATGACATTCAGATTGTCAATAATCCATTTTTTTTCAGGAGTATCTTTATAACTTTAAACATAATTTAGGCATTTTTTATTTATTTATACTATATATTTGACTAAGCCCAAATGAGAAAATTATTTTATTTTCTCAAATTCATAACCTAGAACATCATCTTCGATTGGTGCTCCTTGTCGAAAACCTCCATCTTCCCCACACCAATCACTTGTTTATTCGGTCATCATCTGTAAGCCACCACACTTCCCTAAATGTATGTATATGAAAATATCTTTCAAATAATCAATATGGTGTTCTATGGACGATTATCATCGTTGTTGTTGTAAAAGAAATTAGGGTATGGTGATGTGTTGAGATAATCATTGTTATTGTTGTGAATGAAATTAGGGTATGGTGATGTGTTGAGATAATTATTGTTATTGTTGTGAAAGAAATTAGGGTATGGTGATGTGTTGAGATTGGTGGATATTTTCAACAATTGTAAAAATTGGATTTAAAAAGACGGGTTCAAAAAGATGGCTTTTGAAGGATGAAAAAGTGGTCCTATTTTTTAATCTAACATTGGTTGTTTGGAAAAAGTTTTGAGAATTAATAAGATGGACTTCTTGTACTTTAGTAAAGCCCTTTTGATCTGATGGACTATGGTGGACCTTTGATGCAGGATGGTGCGTAACTTGTGTGTGCTTTTTGTCGCCCTTTATTGATCAACTTATAAATTCTCTGTGTTTGACAACACAAGCGGGTGAGAGTACCATCCATTTCCAAAACAACTTTTTAAACTAAACATGCTATCCTTGTGAATGTGTTATTAATTGACAAATCAATATCTATCATATTACACTTATTTACCATAATTAAGCACAATAGCTTATTTTATGTATAGCTATAGCAACACCTCAAAAGGAGGCCACATAAAACAAGCACTAGCAAGTGAGATTGTCTCCAGGAGCCACACCCAGTTGGTTGCAGTAGTCCTGATAGTACCCCACGCGTGCCTGGACCGCCGCAGTGTTCCCCCCGTCGCATTCGATCGCGCCGTTGATCGCTCGGATCGTCGCCCCAAACCCTTGCCCGGATGTAATGATCGAGTGGACGTTGTTCATCCAGTACCAGAACGCCGTCTTGAACGATATTATCACGTCGTTGGCCACCGTCTCAGGGGAGCCCAGGCCGTCGAACCCAATGCTCACCCCAGCCGGGCCGTAGTTGAAGTTCCATGAAATCTGGATCGGACCACGGCCATAGTAGTTCTTGCCTGATACACACGGGTACTGGGTGTTGGTCTCATCACAATAGTCTTTTGATGCCCCGTCTATCTCTTCTATGTAACAGAAGTCTGTGAACAAAAATCAATGACACATCAGTGATGTCCACTTTATTATTTTATGATCTAGAAAAGGGAAAAAAAAAGACTTACGGCCGGTCTCATGCGTGACATGAGCAAAGAAAGCGGCGATCTCCCTCTTGGAATCATCCGATGTCCCAGTGGTACCGAAACCCGGGTAACTCCCAGCGGCCGTGAGGAACGCGTCCCTCGAGTAGAAGTTCTTGCCCGCGCAACTTGAGTCGGCTGGCCGATGATGCCGTCAAAGAAGGCCGGTGTTACGATGTCGGAGACCGATTGGGCGGTCACGGTCTCCGAGGCGACGACGAGGAGGAGGGTGGTGGTGGCTAGTAAGCTTAGCTTGCTGTGGCCTAACATTTTTAATTTTATTTTTTAAAATCAAAAGGCTAGAATGGATGAATGAGAAGTTGGGGGAGGGGTGTATATATATATGTATTTGTAATTTTTATTCTGTGTGAATAACATGGATAGAGTCAATTGTCAATCTTTTGAATTTGACTTTGTAGAAAATGCAAGCAAGCGAGCAATCATTTAATTGTTTCACATTGCTTTTGTCGAACATGCGAGATACCGTTAATCATGGCGTAGAATCGGTCCACGTATAATTTTTTTATTGGGAGATGTTATACTCTTCTTCTTTTTTTCACAAACTAGGATATGCCCATTTAAAAATCCAAACATCCAATGATATATATCTCTTAGTAAAAAAAATTACACTTATTAGAAATTGATTTATTCAACTCAAAATGAAGCGATATACACTTTTTATAAAAAAATGTACATTATCAGATGATGTTTATTGTTTTTTAAAAAATAAAATCATGTGCCGTCTGAATTTTAGGGTATAAAAATAACTAAATCTAATATTTTTTATAATTTTTATTTAAGAGTTTTGTTACACATTATTTTTCAACCCCGAATGTTAAAAAAAAATTATATTTTTTTAAATAAGTCATGCAATTCATTAGATTACATATTTTGTGTTATTTTATAAAAACATATATATGAGGTATATTATTTTTAAAAAATTTAAAATATGCATATAATAGAAATAAGGTTGGAAAAGAAATTATACATACATGGTGTTCCATAAAGATAGATCATGAAGTTTGAACTTCAAAACCCACTACCCCTTCTGATCCAACATGGACAAATAATAAAAATATTATAATAATCAACAATTCTGAAAGTGATCGAATTGATAAATAGTCACTAAATCTAAAGTAATGGCCTCCGCAATTTAAAAAAAAAAAGTCAAACATTAGAATAATAATAAAAACTAGTAAACCAGGAATAGATGAAGAAGCAATCTTTGATTCTAGAAAGTCAGCTATTTGAACAGTGATGATGTTAATGGAAGAAAGAGACTTCCAAGGTAGCAGACATGACAATCACAATATGTTAGAGATATAGATCATATAAATTTTTTTAATTTTAATTTTTAATTTATTTCTCTTTCTAGATGAGTGGAAACAGTGGGATGTAGTTAGTCAAAGATCTATCATATGAGGATAACCTTAATTCTAGTTTACATGTATTTTAATTTTTTTTTAATAGTATACTTTATCCAATGATGAACATGATTTTATAAGAAATGAAAGATCTACTTTAATTAATTGCATCGATGCATCTATAGAAAATATGAAAAAAAATTATCAAGACATGTATATGTTGTGATTTTTCATCGATGCACACATTTAACTGGAAAAAAAATGTAACATCACTCATAATATAAATTGAGGTTTTGCTTTTTTCCATGAATGATGTGAGTTTGTGTGTTGTGTGAGGTAGGATGGTGATGCAAGAAATTTTTTTTGGTGGTGATGCAAGAAGATAGGAAAATGGAGGCAAAAAGATTGTTGCTTATAAAAACAATTCACATCACACAGAAAAAAAAAAAAAAAAAACAAAAGTTTGGCACTGATACATTTAATCATTTCTGCGGTTCATTTTGAGTTATTTGAAATCGACTAACACAGTGTTTTATTGTTTTATGTTAATATATAATTTATTATATATATATATATATATATATATATATATATATATATATATATATGCATTCAATTGTATGTATTATATTTTTTAATAAAAGAATATTCTTCGGTGGCTAAGAATATATCTCACAAAAATCAAAAATTGTGCATACTACAAATGAAATTGAAAAAGAATTGAGAGTAACATTTCCAAAAACAAAAATTTCTAGGTCAATGATTTAGGAGGTGCAATTATACACACGATGTTTTTTAAGTGGCGAACATTACCACCACTCAGTTGTTAGGTCCCCACCCCAATAAGAAATTTACTTTTTGGGTGGGAGGATAAGACTTGAGAGAGAAAAGGAGAGAGAGGAGATCGGATTCGGTCAGTGTTCGACTTCGGTCAGTTTGGTCAGTATCGAACTGCACCACGTGCAAATCGAACTGCACCACTTATAAATCGAACTGCACAATCAATTGTTGGGTATATTTTTTACTCTCTTATTAGATTCAATCAACTATTGTGAAAATATGAATTCCTAAGTATCATCAGTATCAAATAAGAGACTAAAAAATATACTCAACAATTGGTTGTGCAATTCGATTTATAAGTGTTGCAATTCGATTTGAACATGGTGCAGTTTATACTGACCGAACTCGACACTGACCAGATCCGGTCTCGAGAGAGAGAGATGATGCTATAACCTTAGGTCCCCACCCCAACCCTCCTCTCTCTCTCTCTCTCTCTCTCTCTCTCTCTCTCTCCCATCCCACTGTTGCCCTATAACCTTCAATTGAACCCAATTTGACCCGACCAGTTGAACCGTTAAACATTCACCCAGTTCACATTTCGATTCAATTTATTTATTTTTTGATGATTTGTGCTTCCAAAATTTAATCATTGATCATCCTTTACGGAAAGGAGAGTGTTAACCAACTTTTCCAAAACTGGATTCACTTCATTACATTCAAGATTCAATGATATAAAGAACCAGAAAAAACCAACCAACACACCAAACCAACCAACACACCAATTAGATCGACGGTTTTTGATAATCGATTATGGGTTGATTAAACCAGCTAGTTCTTTATTCACAAAAATTGTGATTTTTTAACCAGTTCGGTTTTAAAGTGCAATAAAAAGTTTAGTTTTTAAAACATTGCATATAACATCTAAAATTTATTTATACATGGATCTTCTTTCCCCATGAAAAATTTTCAACTGTTCTAATATTACCATTTCAATTGCCCCATGGAAACTATATATTTTAATTTGTACATTTTACAATTGTGATGTTTTGGGAGAGGCAGGAACCTGCATTCGGATTACCGAGGGGTTGATCAGTCTTTGTCGACAAAACCTGATTTGACTTAAGAATCGGGCTAACGAAACGAAAAACTTTCATCAAACCCGGTAAGTTACTTGATAGTTGATACCCTGCGTTTGAAAAACATTGTTTTGAGAGATTCTCAAACACATGTTGCTTGCACATAAAAGGCGTCCGAAACTCCCACCATCAAATCGTGTTTGAATCTGTGGGGGAGTTTTGGCCCACCACCCGCCACAAAATTCACACCGCCGCGAATCCAAATGAGGCCTAAATATAATTCCGGAGACCCTTTAAGAAAACTTGAACAGAAAAATCTACACTGGAGAATGACAAATTATTAATCATCAAATCAAATCATATAAAATTAACCAAACATGAACACATCGAATTATCGTGAAGCAATGCTTAAGGAAGTTCAAATAATTACATAAATTAATACTATTAATAAATTATTCATCCAAAATTTCAATTAAAAAAACAATGACAAGTGAAATTAAGGAAATCACAGATTAAGAGAACTTGAACAACAAAAGTGTATATATGGCTGCTATCTTTTCTCATTCAAGAATCGAAGCAGGCAAGAAATGCTAACCTCTTCAAGGAGCTTCATATTCAGATGTGCAGAACTCTCTGATCTGACGTGCCGTTTGTATAAATATGAAGGTAAGCACAAATTCATAACTGAAGGTAACTCGCTAACAAATCTATCGTGTTTCTTTTTTTCTTCCCTCGCGCTCGTAACCGGCGGCCTTCCCTGTTCTACCGATGAGAAAAGGTTGAGGGAGGAGTTCTCGATCGGCATGTCAAGGCCTTGGTAAGTGCGGGCTGCCAGAAACTCTGCCCCAGTTGTAGCTGCGCCATTAAACAAGATAGAATCTGTGCGGTTTTTGTCTAGGCTTAGAGCCAGCTTCGTCGCTTCTGCTAGAACAAGAGATCTTTCCTTTTGTTCTTGGTTTTCTGATAAGCATTCAGATAGAATGTCAGTCAAATAGGATTTCGATTACTGTTACTAGTTAATTAAGAAAATCCAATTGAAGGTTAGAAGATAAGGAATTATTGGGGATAGCTGCAGGAATGAACAGAAAGAAATAGATAATGAGATTACAAATCTTAAAATTTAGTCACATTGCATCAAGATTTGAGTTGTTTTCAATTAGGTCTCTTAAAATTTTACATGTACCCCACCAAGATTTGTTAATCCCACCACACCAAGATATGATACCCACCAAAAAAAACTAAGTTTATTCCCTTGATGGAATTAACACTGCTAATGTAACAACAAAGAAATAAATAAAATGGAAAAAACAGAAATTCAGAATTTTAAAGCATATGAGAGAATGCATGCAAATTTTCAATTATATAGCGTGTATACGCCCGAGCGTGTGTGTGTGTGTGTGTGTGCATTAATGCAGTAATAATCCAACTGACAATCCAAAATAATGCTCTGACTGCCGAATTAAAAAATAATATCACCTTCCAGATTGATACATTCCACATAGCCACCTTGAAGGAAAGAAAACCGAGCTCCTTCATTGGTGTTCTCAACTTTGAGGGATGAAGAAGCTATCAAATCACGAAAGTCCATTAGATATTCGCCGGTCCACTGGCTTCCACTGTCAAAATATAAGATTATTGATGTGAGCAGGAAAAATGTCCCATGAGGTAAACACCATCAGTATCCACATGAAACCATGCTATCCGTTTTCAATGTAGAAATCCATGACCACAACCAAAGTTTACAAGAGGGTGCATTTGCATGAATATCGTTTTTCTCATATCAAAATCTCTATTTTCTAATTCAATTTCCCATGTGATACCATTGTCTGCATGACTATACATAGGCAACTTTTCATAATCAAATTTGCATTTGATGCTAAAACAGAACGAGGTAGAATTATAGACTGCACTAAAAAGCAACTCAAGCATTGATGCATGATGAAAAATTCCTTTCTATAAGTGAATCGTATTACTGAATGTGAATTTACCCTGTGAAAGCTAGCATGGCCTCGTAAGGTGTAATTATTGGAGCCAAAAACTCTTTGCTGTCCAATAGAGCAGTTTGAGCACATGATACATAAACAAAAACATCACACTGTCCACAACAAAAAGGATTAGGATCTGCCTCATTATAATGCATAGAATAAAATACATGTTCAATCAATCACTACAATTTACCTCAGGGAAATTGGCAAGTTTAGCTGGGTTTGGTCTTCCCATAACAAGAGTGTAAACCTTCTTCCCAGCTGCCTCAATCAGTTCTTTGATTTGGTGAATCATATGAAGGTAACCAGCTGTAAAAATAGAAACAATTGATTTCTCACCATCATTCAAAAATAATAGACTTCCCATTGCCATTTTCTCAACAAAAAAAAAATCCAAGTATTACAATTTGATTTACTGTTACCGTTATAGGGATTAAAGCATATGCCTTAATTACTATCAAGAAAAGAAGTTTTAGTAACCAAACCAACTGGATAGGAAAATATTATTATTAATATTGATATTATACTGATATATTTTTCTTCTTGTGTTTTTATATCATTATGTACATATTGACATCAATATTCACTGATGATTTACATTAAATAGGATTAAATCTCAGAAAAATATACCTGCACCAAGGGTGCCCACCAAGATCCCAACAATGTTTGCATCCTTTGCTTTCTCCACAAGGTAGTATCTACAGAATGAGTAGTTCAAACTAAATTAGCTTCAGTATCCAGAAAAGGTTTCCGCAGATCAAAAGGACACTAGATACCTCCGTTTAAGAATCCTTTTGTGATGAATTGACTCCTTTACCAAACAACTATCCTCTCCATCATACCTGACTGAAGGCAACCTATCATCAAACAATCTAATATAACAAACCCCATCAATAACATAAGATATTTTATCTGCCAAATAAGAGTCACGACTAAGCAAATTGTTGATCGAAGAAGACTGGCAAAATTTTAAAAGCAAGTCTAGCAATTCTGATCTTCCAATCCCACGTTTGAATCAGGAATTCAGAATTCAGAACTGAAAAAAAAAAACTATACAGATATCCAACTCCGTTAGAAACTTTTTGCTATCAGAATAATTCTCAACTTGAGCCAAAGAAGCACATAGTCCATCATGCTTTTTTTTTAGTTAAAGCATGAAGGATAGTAAAAAATAAGTACATGAAGGATAGTAAAAAATAAGTACATTTATATTATATAGTGTCCAAAACAGATGGTTGAAATTAAAAATTGCACGAACCACTTGACAGGGAAGAAAAAAATGCAATGATGGGGAGATTATGAATATTTACCTAATTCACAACTGTTGAAAGTAAGCACCACATTAGCAAATGCTGAATTGTCAGAACCTATGTAAAATAACAAGTAGTCCTCCATCTTCCGGCCATCTACCAAATTCCACGTCAGACCTCCAATTCTATACTTATAATTGACTGTAGCCTGTATCATTTGCCTGTGATCGGATTCAGAATTCCCATTGCTGGTAACATCATCAGCAGCACTATTATGCGTGTCAGTTGGTCTTCTATCAAAGTCTACATTCTCTGATGGTTCCATAGATGAACATGGTATGTCTGCATAATGTACAGCTGAATTGGAATCACATGAATGTGATGATCTCAGCATCAGCTTGTCTTTCAAATCCTGCATAGCATGTGCATACTCTAGCCCAAAGAGGACCTGCATTTTATGGACAAGATTACATTATATGCAAATCCAAGAGGATACAAACTGCCAAAATGTTGTTAATAGTATATTGACAGGAGATATGTAGAGATATTTTTTGTTTGATATTTGATAATTATCCCTACTTTCTGGTGCAATAGAACATACAAGCAATGTCAACTTAAGATGATTTGATTTTGCATACCAGGATGGGCATGACACTGGTTGAACAGCAGCTGGCCAATGACTCAGCACATGCATCTATATTGACGGAGGCCTTTCCAAAAATAAATAGAGCTGGCAAAGTTGATGTTCTGCGATAATTACAAAATAATTATATTATGCACGCTCATGGGATGCCAAATTCTAGAAAAGCTAAAATCCACTTCAAAGCCTCAAAATATTAAATTAAAAACAGAACAGTGTTATGTGTCACCGCCCCACGAGACCAGGAAAAAAAACTCAATGAATCATTTATTTATCTAAGACCACAATTGCAATAACCTATCATCGCGATTCACAAATTTATGACCTGAAGTTTGAGAATCCTTAAGACCCAACTTTTGATATCCAAAAGCAAGAATCCAAAGGTTTGGCCAATAATGCACAATATTTCTTTGATCAAAATCAGTAGAAGGTTTTCAACGGTGGATGTAGCACTGATATATATGAGGACCCACAGAACCATAACCACAATCCAAATAACCAAACAACATGCATTCATAAATCAAGATGAAAAAACTTTTTCCAAAAGCTAGGCCCCAAAGCCACACCTTAATAATCTCTCATTGTCATTGCCAGCCTAAATCATTGACTAACTATGTGACAAACATCAACAATGGAAGTTCTTAAAATCTTACATACAGAACCAATCACATTAACAACACCCAAAAACAAAACAAAAACTTAGATTCTACATTCTTTTAACTTCTTTTTGGTTCAAAAACTAACAGCATTACCTTAAAAAATTCAGTATCAAATCCTCAAAAACATGAAACAACCAAACAACCCCAACTTCTCAAAAACCCTAAAATGATAACCATCTCACAATCAAAGATCCCATCTTTCAGCCCCAAAGACAACATGTCACCAATCCCCAACACTCTAAACACCAAAAAAACCCTAAATTCCACCAAAAGACTCAAACGTTACCATCCCAGTCTATATAAAAAGAAAAAAAAAACTAATTGTTCAAGGAAAACTTAGACAAGCAAGTAAAAGAAGTCGCTCACGGGCTCATGCACGCGTGGCCGTAGTGGACGACGCAGTCGGCGGCGACGTGCGAAGCTCCGACCTCGTCCACGCAGCAGCTCCCGTACGCGGTGTCCGCCATCACGAACAACCGGACGCCGCCCAATCCGTCCGATCGCGCCGTCTCCGACGGCGGACGGAGGCGACGCCGGAGCTCGTCCTTCAACGCCCTCACCACCCTCCTCGAGTCCTTCAACAGCTCGTCCGGAAACTGAACCAAAAATTTATAAAAAAAGTGATTTTTTTGGTTCAACAAAACCTTAAACCCTAAAAAACGATTTAGGGTTTACCTGTAAAGCGATTCTAATGAATCCTCGGTTGAGGATGTAATCGACGGTGGTGGCAATCTCGTAATTCGAATCGAAATCCATTGGGGGTGGATTGAACTGGAAGAGGGGGTCGAGAAGCAGAGGAGATCGAGAGAGAGAGAGGGTTTTGATCCATGGATTTATAAATAATAATATAAAAAAAAGGATTGTTTGCACATATACCCCTGTCATATTCCCTTTTTTGTCAAATTACTCTTGAAAAAAACATCATTGCAAAAACACCATCGAAAAGTTCACAAGTTGTGCATCGTTGTCCCTCCGTTACATGTTGTCAACGTGGAATACCCAACCAGAGTTATTTGGTTAACTCTGATGCATGTGTTTACTGCTTTATCTTTACCCTAAATAACATATTCTCACATGTTGGAGAGGATGTTTGAGATGAATTGTTCATCTTTAAAAGGATTCCAACCCTCAAAAATAGCTTCAAATGGGATCAGAATCTGAAAAATGATTTCAAATGGGATTTGGACACAAAAAAATTAAGCTACAAATTATAAAGCCTTGGATGTTGAAAAGAGGGAGAACAGAGGGGTATTTATGATTGTTCAACCATTTTTAATGGTAAAAACGAGGTTTTAACCGTAACATTTAACTACAATTCGCGGAAGATGACCGCAGGGACACCAATGTACAAGTTACGAATTTTTTAGAGGTACTAGTTGTTGTGCATGTGTAGATGCACATAAACAAAGTCTAAAATATGTTTTGATTAATATTAGTGTCAAATAATTTAGATATAATAACATCTTCATAATAATAACTCCAAATGCAAGAAATCTAATGTCTCTAGATTAATATTAATATTTTGATATTTAGTATTCAAATTGAAGTAAATTTCATGAATATAATCCGCATTCATGTCAAAAATAATTTTAGCCTCTATAATATAAAAAAATCACAACAGATTCTTATGTTAATAAAAAAAATATCGTTTCAGTCCCTATCATCACCTTAATTAACCAAGTACATGGTTGATCTTAATTACATATTAAAAGTTAAAAAATGCTATCACTCCTTATTTTTGAAAAATTAATATATCTCTCTAAAAACTTATAAAATTACTAAATATTTTTAGACAATATTTATTTTAGTTCCTATTATAATCAAAATTAACCAGATTTGTAATTGAAATACTGTAATACCATTTTACAATTTATTTGATAAATTACTGTAAGACACTAACCAGATTTGTTGTTGATTTTAGGGAGATTTTTACATAAACATTTTCTTATTTTCATAAGTTTTCAAGGAGTTGTACCATTTTTTTTTAATACCGTTAGTGAGTGTATGATAACAGGAGAATTTTCAAGAAAAAACAAGGGCATTTTGGTCATCAAAAGGACTAAATCGAATTTTTTATATTTTACTGAGACTTATTTTAAGTCTTATTGAGTGTGTTGCATAATATAATATTTTAATTTAGTCCCTCGAATTTTTGTTACGATACTTTCTGAAAATGAGCCTATTTTATATGGATCTTAACATTACTTATCCCAAGATAACAAATTGGATGTGGTAAATTGAAAATAATGTTTTCGTGTGGGGAATGATGAATGATTCATAAAGAAGGGGTTTGGAGGAATTTTATTAATTGGATGGGGTAAATTCTTCGAGTGAAAGTTTTAGAACGAATGTCGTGGGATTAAATGGGTGTGAAAGGATTGTTGTCATAATATTTTCGAGTGATCGGTAGGGGTATATATAATTAAATGTTTGTTTTTCTTGTTAAGAGACTTTTATATAGTAAAATAAAATATAGATTAAATTAATAAAAATAAGATTATGAATTTATTTACATATATGTGGTAACATAATTTTCATATAATCAAAATAGAGTACAAAATATATTCTAACAACGTATTATATTTTGAATATCATTTCATTTTTTATGTATTCTATTATCCTGATAATATTATGATTTTTATGGAATTGAATAGAAAAGTAGGGGGTAAAATAAAAAAATGGAAGGATCCTCTTATCCTAATAATATTATGATATGATAACCAAATTTAACTATAAGTTAATATATCACATGATAAAATGTATGTATTAGAATAAACTATGAATGAAATTTAAATGTTGTAAATGGATTTTCATGGGATTGAATAGAAATGTAAGACTATCCGATTAATATTATGATAACTCATTTTAAATATAAGTTAATAAATATATTACATGATGAAATATATGTATTATAATATACTATAAATATGATTAAGATGCTGTAAATAGATTTTAATGAAATTGATAGAAATGTAAGGGTAAAATGAAAAATTATATAAAATATATCCAGCTTTGTCACAAAATGCTATAAAATAAACAGACAAACAAAAACACAGCCCAATCAATAAACGAACGAATGATCAACCGAAAAGCAAAAACAGAGAGAGAGAGAGAGAGAGAGAGAGAGTCGATAGACCCACAGATCTTTATTAGGGATAGTGATGATTGAGGAGTAGAAGATGAGAGGATTTGAAACGTTAGGAAGGAAGTGTAATGATCTTAATTTTAGGGTCATAATGTATTTTCTAGATTTGATGAGTGATGAATTTTCATTTGAAGGTTTTAATAGTAATTAATGAAAATAATGTTTTCGTGTGAAATGATGTGGGAATAATGAATGATTCATTAAAAAAGGGATTGGAGGAATTTTATTAATTGGACGGGGTAAATTCTTCGAGTGAAAGTTTTAGAACGACTGTCATGGGATTAAATGGGTGTGAAGAAATTGTTGTCATAATATTTTCGAGTTATTAGTAGGGCCGTAGGGGTATATAATAATCAAATGTTTGCTTTTCTTATTAAGAGACTTTTATATAGTAAAATAAAATATAGATTAAATTAATAAAAATAGGATTATGAATTTATTTACATATATGTGGTAACATAATTTTCATATAATCAAAATGGAGTTCAAAATATATTCTAACAACGGATTATATTTTAAATATCCTTTCATTTTTTATGTATTCCATTATCCTGATAATACTATGATTATCATGGAATTGAATAGAAATGTAGGGGGTAAAATGAAAAAAATGGAAGGATCCTCTTATCTTAATAATATTATGATATGAAAATCAAATTTAACTATAAGTTAATATGCCACATGATGAAATATGTATTAGAATAAACTATGAATGAAATTAAAATGTTTTAAATGGATTTTTATGGGATTGAATAGAAATGTAGGGCTATCCTATTAATATTATGATAACTAATATTAAATATAAGTTAATAAATGTTACATGATGAAATGTATGTATTATAGTATATTATAAATGAGATTAAGATGATTTAAATGGATTTTAATAGAATTGAATAGAAATGTAAGGGTAAAATAAAAAAAATGATTGTTATTAAAGTTTTGTGAATGGACTATAATGGGATTGAATGAATTGACAAGGGCAAAAAGGTCAAATGGCAAGTTTTTTGGTTTAAGAGACTTTTATATAGTAATATAGATTTTTGCAATGATGTTTTATAGGGGCATTTTAATAAATACAGGATATGACAGTGGTATATATGCAAAATGACCCTTAAAATATGAATATCGTCATCCTCTTCACCTCTCTACGATAGACTTAAATCGTGGTTATGAAAAAGGGCTAGTCCGCTAATTAAACCCATATCGCTAAAGTTAGGATTAAATTTTAATTATGTATGTTTTGGCCTTCGATTTAACAATGCCGGGCTTGCCTGTAACCTGAGAGGGGGCAATAAGTTGATCGGACGGTTTGTGATTGTCAGTAGGGAGGATCACACTACATGTGTGTTTCCGCAATTACATTATAAAATATTATTCCCATTTCTCCCGAGGGAGCGGTCACTTTAATCGGACGGTCATCTTTTTTTTATTTTTCTTTTTTTATAATATATTTAATTAATTATTATCAAAATAATTTTATTTTATTTTTACTAATATAATTATTACACTTTTGATAATAAATAGTTTTATGTTTGATTTTTATGATTTTAGATGAGAATCAAAATTGAGGTCAATCTTCAAATGATATCAAATTAAAATCTATACTATTGATATCATTACCACACAATTTAATATTTACCTCACATCAATAACATGAAAACAAAATCTAAATGTAACTCATGAAAAAACTCTTCAACCTTCACCTTTCCTGGAGCTAGGGGTGGTAAACGAGTCGAGCTGCCCGGGCTCGACTCAGGCTTGGCTTAGTTGAAACTTGATCGAGCTTGTTCGATTAGATTAATGAGTAGAACTTGAATAGTTTTTAAAGCTCGGTTGTAAAAGAGCCGAGTCGAGCCACAAGCCTATACAAGCTCATTTATTTAGAAGTGTGGAATGGTGGCTATTTTCAAATATGATTATTTATTTTTGACATTTATATGTTTTTCGCATGTTTTAATTGTTAAATGTGTTTCTTTTTTTAGCTAAACGAGCTTTAGTTCAAGCTTGCACTCGAGCTCGTTTTAGAAACGAGTCGAACCGAGCTTCAACCACTGTGGTTTCTCCTTGGTTTTCTATATCAAATTTGGTTTTCTTTGAATCAAGTGATAGTGATTTTGATTTTATGAAGAAAATTTTTTTTTCATTAGCCCAGTTTTAACATATATTGTATATTTTTTGCTTTAAAAAAATAAAATAATTTAAAGTTCTATATAATATATGATAACGCAATTAATATTAAGACGAGTTTATAAAATGGATTAAGTGTATTAGCTGTCGGGCAAAAAAGGGTGTATATTTATGAGAGAAAAGGCATATAATCAAAATTGTTGTTGCTACTTAGAAATTTGAATTTAGTGCAGTCATGATTAAAAATTTAATTTGTATCTCAGTATTTGTTTAATTTATGAAGTGTGTTTTTTTTTACCCCCAATTATTAAATCAAAATGTTTAATCACACTTCATTCAGAAAAAAAGGAGATATTAAAAATAAAATTTTATTATGATTATGTTGGATATATTTTAATTGTGATCCAAATTTTAATAACTTTGGTGGTTACAATTCGCATGAATTATTATATGGGTTGCAATTGGATCATTAACCACCAAAAAAATTTTGAATTAATGTGTCAAACGTTAATGTGATTCAATGTATAGGTCGGTTACATTTCCCCAACTTCTCCCTATATACTGAATTGTTTGGTATCTAACAGAGGGGGTATCAATCAAATTCCTCTATAAGAATTTTATCCATCAATATTCATTTTGTGTTTTTTATAAGATTTTGATCAAGCCTTATCAATCTATTTCGAGCATCGATAATACAAGGATTTAGTTCGAGGACTCCACTTGATTGCACATCGGGGAGTCAGTGGAATCTCGCGGGTCAAGTTGTATCTCGGGAATGAATGTGTCGGTGAAACTGTGCGTATGAAGAACATATTCATTTCCATGATATCATCTCCTATGTGCCTCTTGACCAAGCGATTCCAACCCTTTTTCTCTCCATCTTATTATTTTTTATATTAATTGTATTATATCTGAGTTCTTCAAATTAATCATTCCATGATATACGACATTTTTTATGATTTATGAAAAATCAGTTCTAACAATCTTAAAACGAATAAGTCTCTTATTAGGCATAAACAATAATTTTAGTTGGTGCATGTTATTATTTGGATAATGAAGAGTTTCATTTAAAAAAATGAATTTGTTTATTTATTTAATTTATGATTTTTGATATTAGTTCTAACAGATTCCTTGTTCTTCAACCCTTGTTTGGATTGTCAATTAAGTTATTATGATGTTCATGATTATTCTAGTATAAATAAAGATAAATAATTTTTTGTGTAGTTGTGTTTTGAATTAATCTCTTTGAAAAACATAATAATAAAGTTTTTTTGTTGTTTGGATAAATTATGAATAATGTGTTGGCAAATATTTAATAGTTAATTGTTTCGACTAATTTTCACTTATTCCATGCCTATTTTCGATCGTATCAAACGGGAGTTAAAATTTTAACCTAGCATAACTCCATTCACCATAAAAAGACGTATGTATGATATTCTTCTGACCACATATATATATATATATATAAGATTGTCATACTATCCTTTTGACCTTGTATGATAGAAATAAATCGTGGTTATGAAAAGGGGCTGGTTCATCAATTAGTAAACCCATATCGTAAAATCAGGATTAAATTTTCATTATGTAAGTTTTGGCTTTCGATTCAGTAATGCCAGGCTTTACGCTTGTGACCTGAGAGGGGAGCAATAAGTTGATCGAAAGGAAATGGAGAAAATGAAATGGAGGGATACAAATACAGACAAAACAAAGAAATAATGTTAGGACTTAAAAATAATTTTTACCCATGCGGACTGCATTTTAACACCTCTCAAAACAAAATGGGTTGAAGTGGGATGGAAGGGTCAGCTCGGACCAAATAAATCGAGTTAGTCGGGCCAAGAGTCAGCCCGAAAACGATCCATTCTAATCCTGCCCCCGTTTGAATAGAGAATTAAGTTATTATGATATTTATGACTATTTTAGTATAAATAAGGATAAAATATTTTTTTATTTGCATGTATTTTGAATTATGCTAGTTGAAAAATGTAATAATAAATTTTTGTTGTTTGAATAAAATGTGAATAAAAATAAAAGGTAAAAAATTTATGATAATTGATTTGTAAGAAGTGATGATTATTAAATTGATTTGACAGTGGGGTCCCACGTATTCTTTTAGGGCCCGTTTGGGGTGTGACATAAGGTTATTCGCCCTTGATAGCTATACTGGGATAGATAACAATCCATGTTGAATAGGTAAATTTTTGTTTGGTTGTCTTTTCTGTTATTCTCATTGGGAAACGTAAAATTGATCTTTTTGTTGTTTGGTTCACCTTGAATAAAGTAAGGATAAGTGGTAGATAAGAGATGGATAAGAGTTTATGATTTTTATGACAATTATACCCATGCATAAATTATTTGTGTTTGGGAATAAGTATAAGAGATATGAGTGTGATATGATAGATGTGACATTTTTTGGAATGTGTGCAGAGAGTGTTAGGTGAGATAAATATTTTAAAATGACAGAGAAGGGTATTTTTATCCATTGGCATAGATAAGCCCTGATAAGCAATTCCACCTTTTTCTTATAATAGTTATCATGCTTTATCCTAGCTTATCCAGACATAACTATCAAGGTTTATTCTTGTCAAACAAACAACTGTTTGGGGCTTATTCTACTGTATTCTCCCCAATTCTTGGTTTATTCTTCACCCCAAACGGGGGGTTAAATTGAATAACCTGAAAATAACTTAATTATAAGGGTTTGCTGAAATCAATGTTAGGCACTAGTTGGACAGTTGAAAGGGGACTAGGGATTAATTGGTCATAAACTAAGGAAGATAAATGCTAGAGTCTTGCTACATAGGCCTCATCTTATAAGCCCCACTCACAGACCCCATTAGATGTCACATTATGATTGGCTGTTTGATTGACTTTTATAAAAGAGCAAAAAAGCAAAATACAAAACTACCCCTATTTAAAATCTCTGGTTTCTCACACCAAAACCCCTTTTTTTTGTTTTCTGTTTTGTCTTCCCTTCCATTTTGGAAATCAAATTTCAAATTTCAAATTATCTAGGGTTTTCAAAAATGGAATTGACAATCAAAATCATGCCAACAACCTCTTTCCATTTTGTCTAAAACAACGAAAAAGATCTAAATTTTTTTTGTGGTTTCACTTTCAACCAGAAATCAAACATTTTCTTCATCCGATTGTATAATCAATGGCGAAAATGGGTAAGTAATATTTTATTTTTTTGAAATGCATTTGTTTTTTTAACGATTATTCTAATACAATTATCATAAAAAAATTATTTGCGATTGGTATATTAATTTTTTTGTATGAATGATTTGAAGAACTATATGAATATGATGTTATTCTAATTTTGTGTAGCTCCCCGGCCGCTTCTAATTTTTTATATAAATGTATCGGATATTTTTGATACACCTGTAGCAGAAATGTTGTTGGACGTGACATATTGTTTCCTAATTGCACAAGGAATATAACTGAATTTTTATTTGTTTATACTTTATAATGTATACATGTATCTGACTTTTAAGAAGTTATTGGATGTATGTTGATTTCATATTCTTATGTGTAACATGTTTTTTTTTCTAAAATGTAACTAACTATTGAAAGAATGTAATTGACTTCTTTTTATTATGTATATTATGTGTATCTGAATGTTGCATGTGTATGTGTGTTATGAAGTATATGAGATCATTCATTAGTGTATGTGTATTCGATAATGAGTGACTCTGGGTGTTTTATCATATATGTAGATGATAAACGTTGTAAAGAACCACAAACAAATTCAAATGTATTGTAATGTGTCTAAATAAATTTTTTTAATTTCTTGTAACTGATTTAAACTGAAATGTAACTAACTTTTTAAAAATGTAACTTAATTATGATAAATGTAACTCATTCTCTCATTAAACACATTACACACAGATTCAACAAAAAAAGATACAAAACATGTCATTGGAAAGAAAAATTAAAGCTAAGGTGAAAAAAAGGAATATAAAATAAGCGCATCCAACAGCTTCACCAACATTTTATACATTGCAACTTTCAGAATTATTCACTTGCTTTTTTGTTGGCTTGAAAACCTTATATGCCTTCATCAACATACGCACATCTTCTTTTGAATGAAATGTCATTCCAACACTTTAAACAATTGCTTCTGCACATTGCTACTCAACTTCATCAATCTAATTTTTTTGTGGACTGCCTTCCAAAGAAAATGTAATTGAATCCCCTGTATTCCCTATATACAAAATTCAGATAAAAATTCAATTACATTTTGTGAATGTAACTTAGTTTAAAAATATATTGCACAAACAATTCAGTTACATTTGTGAATGTAACTGACTTTTACTATGTATTATATTTAAACATCAGTTATATTAAAAAAGGGTAATTGGCTTACAAAATGCAATACATAAAAGTTCTGATTAGTTGAAAATGTAACAAACTTATGAAAAATAATTTAATATTTTTTAATGTAATTGATTTTGAAAAATAATGCATATAAGTCCAAAGAAAAAGTTAGAAATGTAATTGATTTGAGAATGTTGTTCAAGCCAATGCCAATATAACATCAAAACTCTAAAAAGTCTTCCAAAAAAACAATTTTAACATCAAAACAACATATTCAAACAACATTAAACATAAATTCAATAAGAAAAATGAAAAACAGATGTTACCAATTTAATTGTCAAAACTATAAAAAAATAAAAAAATGATTGAAATTCCATTACACCCACGGTTCTACATGAGGAAACTGTAACCGTCCATTATTTGTGGAAAGTGTTTATTGAATGCACCCATTAATTACGTTGAGAAGTTACCTAAATTTGTTTAAAGGGTATATTCGGTAATACAAGTTATGTCACGTCATGGGGCTTGTGAATCATTTTCCTAAATGCTAACACATAAATATTTATGAAGAGAACATAAGTGCAATCATGTAAATAATCATGAAGAAAAAATGTGCAAGTACATCTATAATATAGATAATACTTAACTAATATGTGCAACTATCACATGCTACACAAATAATAAAGAGAAAATGTCAGCAAGTAAATAACTCAAAAAAATCTTGATTTTTCTATGCAACCATTTTTTTTTTTTTGCAGACTAGTCTCCACCTAGACCCACCTAAGCGGCCGACTAGTCTCCACCTAGAGCCACTTTTTAGAACACTTGCTGAAATCCATATAGTACATGTTTGTTAAAACTTATGAGCTGCAGATTATAACTTTTAGCTTAAAATAAGCGGTTTTTGCATGTTTGTTTAAATTTATTAGAACTTATTTAAGTTAAAAACAGTTTTAATAAGTCATAATCTCTAAGTTGGAAAATTGATGTTTTTGAGATTATAGCTTATAAAAGGCATTAAATTTTTTTTATTTTGGACACCCATGCCCTTAATCTTTTTTATTAATAATATATGTATCTAATTTTTTTCCTATTACACCGAAAATCACTAAACCACATTTCATCTTCTCAATTTTTTACTATTACAAAAAATATATTATCAATTTTTTTTATGATTCCATTTGTCACTCAATTTATTAAAATCCTAGAATGTGATATTAGAAAATATTGTAGTTATTTTGAAATATTATTTATGTTAATTTAACTTTCTTTTTTAATATTTATAAAATTAATTTTATATGTAAAAATCAATTTACTTAATCAAACATAAATCAATTTTTTATTTTTATAGTGTAGGGTTATTTTTTACAATTGTACAATAAAAAGTTGTTTTACAACTATTAAACAAACATCTACTGCTGCTTATTTACTGCTTTTAAACAGTTACAACAAACATGTCTATAATAAAAAAAAGTTATATTCTATAGTTTATAAGCTATAATCTATAATCTGTAAATTTAAACTGCAACAAACATGATCATACTACTTATACCGATTAATTTTGACATACAAATTCTCATTTATTCTAGCATTTAAAACACTCATTGTGAGACTATTTTGACTGATTCCCACTTATTTTTTTGTACTATTTTCGTATGCCCCTCTCATTTTCATCATTTAATTTAAAAGCCCCCCCACGTAAGTATGCCCCAATCCCAAACGGGTTCAGATCCTCTGTGGGGGATACACAGAGATTTCCTGTGTTACCCAATACAAACAGGACACTTGGCGTTTACGTCAGATGGCTTTGATCGAAGTCCCTCGGTGATATTATATGCAATTTTCACAAATCGACCCTGTGAATTTTTTTCTTCATTTGAGCCCCTCTTTTTACTTGACCCAAAAAAATTTGAAGCGCACACTCTCTCTCGAGCCGATATTGTGTGCAATTTTCAAAAATCAACCCTCTGAATTTTTTTTTCATTTCGCCCCTCCTTTTGCTTTACCCAAAAAATTTTGAAACACTCTCTCTCTCTCTCTCTCTCTATTTTTTTTCATTTCGCCCCTCCTTTTTTTATATATATATTATTTTTTTAATCACTATTTGTGGGGTTTTAATTTATTCTGAATTATAAATTTTGTGAAAAATTATATTTTTTGTCACAAATGAAATCTATATTGTTGTCATCCTCCAACACATTGCTCATTTGATATTTAGCAAACTCAAATTAAACCAAATTATAATAACATATAATTTGAAAACCGAATTGAACTGAAAATCGAACAGATTTTGGTTTGGTTAATCCAAACTAAATAAACTGAATTGAATCGACCTGTTTAATTAAAGATAAACATATATATACCCAATTTTTTTCTTCCTACGAATTTAGGCTGGTTAATTTTTTTTTGGAGCCGGGTTAGTTTACAACTTTTCACACACACACATATTTGGTTAGGTTTATTACGTACTGCTAAGTTTGGTCAATAGTTCTTTTTATATGGTTGGGTTATGGAATGA
Source organism: Acorus calamus (assembly GCA_030737845.1). NCBI lineage: Eukaryota > Viridiplantae > Streptophyta > Magnoliopsida > Acorales > Acoraceae > Acorus > Acorus calamus. The sequence goes on from CM060873.1 coordinate 1,390,453, forward strand.
AAAATTAATAAATCGATCTACTTTAGTTTAAGTTTATTTTACTTTACAAAAAATTGAATTAACTAAACCGAACCAAATAAAATTTAAACACGTGATTATTTAAATTCAATCAATTTTTTATTTTTTAGATCTTTTTTTAATATTAAAAAATCATATTATTGTTATACCATTAATATTTATAAAAAAAGAATACACTAATTTATATCATCAAGGCATCAATCATAGCCTTTCATGTGTGTGTGTGTAAAGTTGTAAACTAACCTGGCCCCAAAAAAATTCTAGCCAACCTAAATTGGTAGGAAGGAAAAAAATTAGATAAATCTATGTTTATCTTTAATTAAACAATTTGATTAAATTCGATTTAGTTTGGTAACCAAACAAAAATCAGTTCTGTTTGGTTTGGTTTTGGATTTTCTGTTCGATTTTCAGTTTAGTTCGATTTTCGAGTTATCTGTTGTTATAATTTGATTTAATTTGAGTTTGTTAAAAATCGAATGAGCAATGTGTTAGAGGATGACAACATTATAGATTTCATTTGTGACAACCCCACAAACAGTGATTAGAAAAAAAAAAACCACCATGATACCCTGTACAAATAAATGTATTCTTAAAATAATTCAAAATATTTTCATGGTTATCACCAAATGAAGGGGAGGAGGATGAAGAAGGTATTGTATTGATCTTGGTTCGACTGAGAGAGAGAGAGAGAGTGTGTGTGTGTGTATGTGTGTGTTTCAAATTTTTTTTGGGTATAATAAAAAGAGGGGCTAAAATGAAAAAATAATAATTCATAGGGTTGATTTGTTAAATTGCACACAATATCATCGAGGGACTTCCCACAAAGCCATCTGACGTCACGTTGCCATGTGTATCGTTTGTATTGGATAACTCAGAGAATCTCTGTGTCTCACCCACAGAGGATCCGAACCCATCTCAAACACCCTCTCGTCACATCCTCTCCCACCCAGTTCATCTCCCTCACAAAACCCTCACCGACTTGTTGTTCACTTGGCAGACCGTGAAAACCCTCGAAGAGCTGAAGCTGAAAACCTCAATCGACATGAAATCACTGTTTCTAGGGATTCATGTAGGTATCTTCGTCGACCCCACAATTAATCTTTCATTCATTTTGGGTTCTATATCATAAAAAATCGATTTTTTTTTTCTCCTTTGGAAATACGATTCACGAATTCTTTGACTATATACATATCTGGGTCTTGGGTTGTTTTTGCTTTTATGTAAATGAGGGTTCCAAAGAATGGATCTTTTTGGGGATTGGGCATTTGGGTTTCTGTTATTTGTTGTTCGGAATGCTAATTTTATGATGTAGATAGTAGATTTCAAGATTTTTTAGATTTATTCATCTTTAATTCCTTGCATATTTGGAACATACAGATTGAGGTTATCACTACTTAAAAGATTGGGAATTTATTCGAGCGCAATAGCTGATTTGAAATTGGTGGAGAGTTGAATTTTTCACCAACAATGAATTGCATGCAAATCACCAGTTGCAAGCCCTGCTTAAATCTCAGCAGAAATCCGTTTCCACGATCATCGTCTCGCCTTCCCACCACAGAATCATGTATATCTCATGTCCCCGCTTTACGACGGAATGGGGGATTGCCGAAGATGCTATGGAGTTCTACGAGCAAGCAGAGATGCGGTCCAGTGTGCATGTTTGGGGGCAAAGGAAAATCGGGGGACTTTAGTGAGGTAGTGAACACTATGACTTGCAATTTTGTTATGTATTCAATCTATAATTATGCATTTGGCATGAAAAGCTTTTGAGGGAAAGTACATGGAATTTATAATATATATCTTTCTATATAGTGGCACATGTTTGGCCTCTGGGAAAAAAATGGTTGGAGAGGTTTTAATCAGAGAATTGTATATTTGTGTTATAAATGTGAGACATTATAACATGGTTGTCCTGTATTTGTATCCAGAATTTATTTGAATGAATTTTGGGTATGCAGAATTTTGCATTCGAATGAAACATGAGTGTTATGGATGGCGTATGCTACAAACATGAATGGTTTAATCTCTATAGTTTATATTTAAATTACTTGGCATATGCTACAAACATTGTTAAATGCTATAAATTTATGGGTGCACTTGGCTAATACTGGTAAACTAAAAAGTTCCACTGGGCATCAAATTTTAGTTATTTAATTAGTTAGTGCTAGTTTAATGTATCCCCCAAAATTATGTCTAAGATTTTGTCAGTATTTGGATTTATTTTCAGACTTCTCCTTTTAAAGCTGTGGAGAATTTTTTCCAACGTCTAAAAGGCGAGAGGCAGGTGGAGGATCTTTTGAAGGAGCAGATCCAGAAACAAGAATATTATGGTGATGGAGGTAGCGGTGATAATTCAGGTGGTGGTGGTGGCGGCGGCGGCGACGGCTTTGGTGAATCAGAGGATGAAGGATTTGCTGGAAAGTTAGATGAAATGCTTCAAGTGACCTTGGCAACTATTGGCTTTATCTTTGTGGTAATCCTGAATCCTTTTAGTCCTTCAAAGTTTTTATTTGAATACATAAAAGACATCCTGAGCATTATTTCACTGCAAATTGTTAATTTTCCATGTTATCATAACAAAATACAGCACTTGATGAGTTTGTTTGTTGGCATAATATTTTCTTACTCTATTCAATGATTGTAGATGTATTTGTTACACTAAATTGTTATCCTTCAAATAGATTTTTTCTAAATTCTAAATTACGATATCACAAATTCCTTCCTAGATGATGACATGTCCTTATTCTAGTGTGTTCCTGATTCATCTATATTGTGTCTGATTATTCCTGAGCAAATTATTATATCACATATAAGTTATCCATGAAATATCTGTGAATATGTAAGCTAGGACTAAATTGATTTCCATGAAGTTTGAGCATTTCTCATTGAAAATTTGCTCCTTTGGCCATCTCTTCAATCTCAGGAATATCTCTGGAAAACTTGCTTTCCTTGTTTAACAACAAAAAAAAAGTTTTGCTTATTTTGTACATTTGGTGAAACACTAATGTGTCAAGATAGTTGTTCCGGTGAAATTCCTTGTTATTTATTCATTAGTGTTTGATGACTGGTGTTGTTGCTTGTGACATTCTTTGAGAGTAAATGCATAATGAATTCAGTTCTTTATTATTTGTTTTCCATGACAAAACAAATGGTTTCAGTGACTTGACAATTAATGTACCTTGGATGCTTAATGACAATGCCTACATTTCTCAAAAAAATGTACCTTGGATGCTGTAAGGTGTATTATATGTTGCGAGTTTGTGACAAACACAGGAGATGGGATATTTGGATTTTGGATATCAATACTTTGCTACCTACCTGTTTATTGCATGATGTGTCACTTGATCATAGTTTCCTTATCACACTTTTATCAAAATGACCTTCAATTTTCTCAAAGCTTCTCTTCATATCTGCTTGAAATTGTAGTAAGCCTAGTTTGTGATTGAATTACCGCTACTTGACTGGAAAGACGATCATATTTTACAGATCATTCTTTTAAAGTTCCTAATTTTATTCTCATCGCTATCACATATATATAAACTCCATTATACAAGGAGTTCGAAATTATTACAGGCACAGCTATTAAACTCAAGGTCCTGGGTTCTAACTTCTAACTTTCAAGCCAACTTTCATTTAGAGGTAGATCTTCCAGATAAACATCATCGAGGACTAATCTAAAAATTGAATGTGTATATCCCTTTGTCTGGAAAGTCCGGGAACTGCAAGTGCATTCAACCAAAATCATGTCCCATTTGTTCACATAGAGCATGGTTTGACACTATAACACTTCACATGTATACAAAACCATCCCTAACCTTAGACCTAGTTTGGTAAGGGGATAAGTGGTGGGAGTCATGGGATAAGTGGTTAAAGAACAACCTACCCTTTTTGTTCTACAGAAAACCAGGATAAAGTGCATCCAATTGTCCCAATTTTGAATCTAAAATGGGAGAGTTTTTTTTGGTTTTGTGTAAAGTTTAGAATAACATCTGCCCTCTCTTTTTATCCTGATTTTCACAAATATGAACAAGGACAAAATCAGTATACTTTTAATCCCCTAAAATTGAGATAAGTCATCCTCAAAATCATATCCTCTTCCCAAACTAGACCTTTTAGAGATCTCAAGCCAGGATGAAAGAATGAAGTCCATGTCCATTCACTTAAATGTTATTTCCATGCCTTCTTGTCTCGTGAAATCACATTCCAGATGGGTAGTTGCACTGCATTAAAATCATGAATGCTGTGGGATGACTATTGACTTGGGCATAATCGAGAACATGCACATAACAATATGGTTTAACCAAATAGCGTGTTTTTACTTTTCAAACTTCACGCGCTGAGTTCCACTGTTTTTACTTCTTTCAGTATGTCTACCTTATCCAAGGGGAGGAGTTGACTCGGCTTGCTAGGGACTACATAAAGTATCTTTTCGGAGCCAAGAGCAGCGTGCGTCTGAGACAAGCGATGGCCAAATGGGCAAAGTTCAAAGAGTTGGCTTCGGCGAAGAAAACAAGAAGAAAGGATTGGTTGCAACGGGCAATCCTTCTTACACCAACATGGTGGAATAGCCCCGAGAAACTGGCGCACCTGGCAAGGATGGAGGACACATACTAGAATTTGGATCTTTAAGTTTTTGCTTGCTTTCTTCTGGGGCAACAATTTGATATAGTTGCATCCAAACCATGTTATGTATGAGAGATCTTCGAACACGGTTAATTAGTTGAACAATTGAAATATTAACAGTCTCTTGTTTATCTAGCAGTCCTATCTCAGTGCATGAAATCTTCTAAGCCCCCGTTTGGATGCGGTATAACCCCAAATAGATTCTGGAATAAGGTGGAATATGTCAAATAAAGTGTTTGGCTTCCCAGAATACCTAGGGATAATGTATGTCTGGATAAACTGGTATAAATTGATATATAAATTCCAGCCAGCTCTTGAAATTAAAGTTATTCCAGATTATTTTGTCCAAAGAATATAATGGGTCAATTGTCAAATCAACTATCATCACCTTTTATAAATCACATGTCAAATCAACCATCATCATTTTATCACCTTTTATAAATCTTTATCCACACTTTATTTACATTTTATTCAAACAACAAAAACTTTATTATTACATTTCTCAATGAAAATAATTCAAAATACAATCAAACATAAAATCATTTTATCCTTATTTATATTCACTTATGCCAGAATAATTGTATACTCAATAATAAGTCATATTATGTATTCAAACAATAGATCTAATAGAATATATACCGCACTGTGAGGATTTACTTGTTAAGTAATATTTCAAAAAAAAATCCCTCAATGTTATTTAATTGTACTCCTTTTTTCATGTATTTTATTAGATAAGTGTATACTTTCAAAATATTCAAAACTTTACTGGGATCGTAAAAGTGACTGTATGAATGAGTTAACATTTTCTAAAAATTTAGTTCAAGTGTGGAAATATGTTGCACATATCAACAGGGCTGTCAGCTGATCACAATAGCCAGATTGTAGGCATGCTGAACAAGCATGTCTTCAGGGCTGTGACAGCAAGAATTATTTGTAGAACAGTTTGCATTGAATCCAAGATTCCACCAAAACTGAGACAAACAAATAAACATCACTTGGGGACAGCTAGGACATGATAGAATTGAATTCCCTCAATTCTCAGAAGTCACTAATGACAACTGACCCATAAAAGCTGTCACAAACTTCATACAACACATATCAATCTCTCATTAAAGACAGACTAGATGAAGACCTCATAAGATTCCATGTTGATTGGGTCCTATCCACTAGCATTGCAAACTTCACATGTTACATATGGTGACTCAATCCCTCAATCCCTTATCGAGGCCAAACAAGACCTGATGAAATTCAATCCTGATTGGATCATGGTTACCATGATCCTCAATGGAGACGTAAAAGAAAAGAACAAATCCATCACAAAAAATAAAATGCCCAGAACCATATTGATAACTGGCCACAAACAAAACAAAAACTGCTCAAAGAGAGAGCTCACATCTCCATATAGGTTCATATTCTATCTACATGGCCTCAGTCATAAAAACAAAAAACCACTGTCAAATTCTCTGGACAAGATCAGCCATCTGGAACCTAAACCTAAAATGGGGAATGAAATCATTGGTAAAAAGTTCGTCATGATAGAAGCTCCAGAGGGGGTAGTTCCTTCCAAACGGTTTTATTTCTTCTTGTCCTTGCGATCCCTCTTCTTTAGAGAATCCATGTGGGCTTTGAAGAAGCGTAGCATAGGAAGCCTGGAACTTTTGATGCTCCTTGGCGGAGAGCTGCATAATTCAAGAGAGATGCTATTAGAATTAAGGATTTGAACTGTATTTGAAAGAAAGCAAGCAAACAACACAAGAATTCAGTTATGGAAGCATAGTTTACGGAGTTTACGGCTACAAATGAATGGTACCAAAGCCTTCATCAATCCATCTCAAATGAAATCTCTTTAAACTCTTAAAATGAATTAGTTAACTCTAAAAAGCAATACTTTTGTCGAAAATAAAAAAAATACTCATTTTGAATCAGTCACGCTTGTGAAGTTGCATGAATGTATAAAATAATAAATTGGAGCTTCTGATTTTTACTCAGGTAAGTAAGTCACAATTCCAATCAAGACAAAAAATGACTCATGAGTTTATCTAAAAGGTTCTCACACTGCCCCTGATTTTCATGGAATAAACATCCAGCAAAACTTCAATATCGACGATTTTTTATGGTTTTTATATCATATTAATAACCTTATGTGAAAGATTCAGATATGCGAAACCACTATTGACTATATGAATATACTTTCCGTGAAAGTACTTTCATTCTCGGAAAAAGTATTTCACCAAATCAAAGAACTAGACTTCAAATCATGGTCTTCAATGGCCAATTTGATCAGCCAATTTAGATGAAGAATACAACACCAAAATGAAAAGCCCCACACAACTGATTTATGAAAATATTGCCTTCAAATATCATCAAACATATACCTCTAGCTATCCACACATACTCGTCCAAGTATTACCAAACCTTGTAGCTGTCAAGAGGCCAAAACCATCACAGCAATAGCAAAAGAGGGCAGCTAGTTTGACTGTTAAATTAACATAGACTCACCTGAACCACTTATCTCACATCGCAAAATAAGATACACAAGGCATATGAGTATCTGTCTAGTTTTCATAGATTCATACCTCCATAAATGTAGATAAAGGAATTAGGAACCCTTAGTATTTCAGTGGGAGTATCACAAAACGGTCTAACAACTAGTCTTCAAAAACAAAACATATTTAATAGGTCATATATGCCACAACTACAACAAAATACAAATAATAAGTAATAACAATAAAGGAGCACATTAATGCATGCACATGTACAACTATATGGCAAAGCAGTAAAACTATACGGCAAAGCAGTAGATATTTAGCCGCATGGCCACAACTGAAGCTTAAACAAGCAAACATTATAAAGCAATATAAATCATGATTCCGGGATAACCATTGCCAACTACAATTTACTTGGGAAACATATAACATATGTATTTCTCAGTGTGTAGTTCCACTAACAAGCACATCATAGGGAAGAGGCATATGTTACGCTTATGCAAGAGTGCAAGACGCATATCTTGGTGGCAACACTTTCATAGTTCAAAAGAAGAGAATTGATAGAAAGTATACCGCGGTTGATATCTTCTTCTTCCCATCGGTGGCTCGGACAAGGCATCGATATTCAAGTAACTCTCCCCCAGTTTCCATCCTCTGCCTCACTGCCTTGCACTTTAGAGTTGCTACAAAATGACAAGACAAAAATTTTAATCATAACTTATACTATACAACCAATTCCCCCCCAAAAAAAAGATTTTTCCGCATAAACTTACAGCGTTTAAAGGTGACCCAAACAGATCCTTTCTCCTTGTTCTGCTCAAACATCTTTGTGAGCTCATTAAGAAACGGGTCTGGCTGCAACAAAACCTGGAGAGCAAATAAAAGCATAGTAAAAAAATTTATTGAGGCCACTTGCAATCTTAACAAGCAATTAATAAAATTGTAATACATTGCCTCCTCGACAATAATAATAACAAAAACACGTAAACACAACACGGGTAACAATTAAAAACATCTAGATTTCACTTGAAATCTTTAAGCAATTAATAAAATTGCAATACATCATAAACCCATATAAAATCTCTTCAAAAATGAGAACAACATAAACACGTAATTGCAATATGGGTAACAATTAAAAACCTCGAGATCCTGATATAATTTGCACCCATATAATAACAAATCCTTCAAAGTTAAAAATATAATAAACCACACATAATCTCTTCAACAAGTAATGTAAACCCACATGAAGTATTAACAGATACCACCTTTGTGAATTGTTGATATTACTTTTAAAACAAACACTAAATTTTTAAATTTTTTTGGTGGTCCTTGTTTATAAAAAAAAATTCCAAATCGATAATTAAATGAACTAACCAACATTGGGAAACATCGATCTCAATATGGGAGAAAAAAATAACAATTTTATTACGATTAAAAATTAAAAAAACGAATGAATAAAAAAAAACCTCAATTAAACGTGATCAAAGAAGGGTGCAGCATAAACCCTAATCAGAAAGGACGAAAACCCCAATCGAAACAATGCAAAAAACACACACAAAACATTTAAAAAAAAATGTATATAAAGAAACCCATAAAAAATAAACCTAAAATCGATTAGGGTTTATGTGATCGAAGAGATCTTACCATGATTGATGGTGTTTTTTCAAAATTGAATCCGAAACTGAAAATTAAATAAAGTTTTTCAATTAAAAAAAAACCAATTCCAGTCTCTCTTTGAGTCTTTATTTATAGAGATCGAGATATCGAAAAGAAAGGGAGCTTTTTTCGGGTACGATCAAATGCTCCACCTTATATTAATCTCGCTTTATTTCTCTAAGAATGGACGGTCATAAATGCTTCTGATGTGATTTTTTTGGGCAGCTCTACCCCACCGTGCAGCTTGCTGTCCCACCCAATGGGGGTGGGTTTTTATTTGCAGAAAAAATTAAAAAAAAATAATTTGTTTGATTTTGTAATCCACTATCCCCATATATGGGGAAACTCCCCTCTCAGATTTTATTTTTACACCAAGTGTATATAAAACCATTTTTACCATCGAAAAATTTATTAATGAGTCTATATTATCCAAAACCATCTCTGAAATCTTATCTTAAGGTGAGGATAATTGATGCATGTGTTCTAGAAGTCGTTATGACAACCCTGAAGTCGTGGATAATAGAATGTTAATGTGGCGGACGACAAATAGGTCAAGAAATCTTAACTAATGGGAGATCATGGGCGACGGGAGGCAACGTCAAACAAACCATTATGCAGCCTGATGTTAGTTGGATTATTTTTTAGTTTGACCATGAACTTTTTTAACCGGGGTTATATAATATTTTTTCATAAATTTAAAAAAAATAATATATTTGTCATAATCATTTGAATATTTTATTACTTTATAATATTTTATCTTTTACATCAATAAATCTTTGGACACATATACAAACAGTTTCATGCTCATATATCAATTACTAATAAGAACATATGTGTACACAGTAGGTGTGTACCCGTTGCACGTACAATGTAAAATTTGAACACGTGCATGTTAAAGCCAAGTTAACTTAGAAACATAAAATGATTTGATCAAAGTCAGCCAGACGGCGTTCGTGAAAGCATTCAAGAAGCTATTTCGAATAACGACCGATAGGGCATTATCATCAAATTTGACTTTGTACGAACTTAAAGTTCTAGTCAATCATGGTTTTGGACAGCCTTGGATTCGAATGATTTTTTACTACCTCTCGTCAACCCTTCAGTTCTGATTAATCAATCAAGCGTGGTCTTATGTCATCCTCTATTTTCCTATTCATCTTGAACGTCTTGAGGAGAATGCTAAATGCTCGGGCACAGACTAAGGGCTCAAAGTGTGGCAGATGGTTCTTTATGCAGATGACACGATGCTGCTTCCCCGGGAACCCTGTTCGTGGGAGGGCTCATGTTCATGATTTTTGGGTGGTTGTCGGGGATGACTATGAATTAGAGGAAGTCTGGTAGGCATAGTGCTGCACTCGCTGTTCCTCTACCCTGTTGAAATAAGATATATGGGTCTCCCTCTTAGCATTCGCTCCTTGTCATGCAACGATTTTTAGTCCAAAAGGTTCGACGATGGGCAGGGAGCCTGTTAAGTTCAAGATTAGATGTACTAGTCACTGTAAACCCCGTTCTCAGACAGCTGGATCACTTCCCTGTCGGCAATCGACATGGTGCTCGGTGTGTGCATCTAGTTATCCCTCAAAAAGAAAAGGGAGGCATCCTGATTGACCTATTGTCGGAGTCCTCTAGAGGACATGGTAGCTGTGGTGGACAGTAAGACTGTCGCCGAACTCCGTCGTCGGTTTGATTCATAACACATGCACTGAGGCTTGGTAATGGTTTGTTCGATGAAGGTGACATTCTTTTCCCGTCGCTCACAATAAAGAATGGTGAGGAATTTTGGGAACCATCAACCAGTAGTGGGGGATGGGTTTTCAGGCATCGACAGATGACATGTTGTCGTCTGCTAATTTCAAACCTAATCGTAGGACACACTAATATGGTATGTTTGTCCCTCTATTGGGCGTGACTTCAGGTTTGTTGAAAGCAAGGGAAATCAAGAACGACTTGGCCAAATGACACATACATCGAGCGTTATGGCGGCTCACCTTAGTGATTTCAGGTGGCAATGGGGATAGAGACCTTTTTTGTGAAATTTTTCAGTTGGTGAGGAGGGGGATCCGGTGGGGATAGTGCTCGATGGAGACAAAACTAAACAAATTATTTTTTTAAATGAGTGAGTTTCTGGTAGCTGCGGGGGACAACTTCATCTCTGCTTGGGGGAGCTGGTGCATGACAGTGGGTTTGATAGAGCACATGCCCTTTTTGTAAGGATTGATAGTTTGATATCTTATAAAGAATTCTAGGTTTGATGTATTTCTTGCGCTTTCTCGTGTAACTTTTATTAATACAAAGAAGTTCCCAACTTCATTTTAAAAAATAAAAAATAAAAACATAAAATAAAAAGTTAGTTCTATATTTCACTATCCACGTACTTATTATAACTATTCTCGATCACCCCTAGTAGCGACATTAAGGGTTCATTTAGATAAAAACATAAGTTATTCTGAGATACATAATTATTTTAATATAAATAATTAATAAATATTTTATATTTAAATGTATTTTTAGTTATTCTTATTGAAAAATATAATAATAATTTTTTATTGATAACGAATAAATTGTAAATAAAAAAATGTATAAGATATGAATAAGAATTTACATGGTCTTTTGATTTAATAAATATGACAGGTGATTTAACATGTGAGCAATTTTATACTAGTGAAATAGATTGAGTGAAATAACACAATTTCAGTAGGACCTAGAATATCAATATCAGTTTATTCTTACCTATTTTGATACAGTTATACCCCCTTATTCTTTACAAATAAAAAAAATTGGTTTTATTCTCCTCTATTCCTCATCTATTCTTCTATCCAAATAGAGGCTAACGTCAATGATGTATTTGGATTTTTAAAAAATTTTAAAGATGTGATTTTTCATTTTTGCATGGACAGATGTTTTTAATCCAAAAAAAATTATTGCAAATTTATTTTACTTTTGAAAAAACAAAAACAGTATCTTGCATTTGTCACCATCATTTATAAAGATCACATCAATGTTGCAGATTACATGAAAAAAATATGACCACTCAATTGTTTAATGAAAATTTGATTGAATCACCATCATTTATAAAGATCACATCAATGTTGCAGATTACATGAAAAAAAATATGACCACTCAATTGTTTAATGAAAATTTGATTGAATTCCCACAAATCATCAAAAATTGGTTCTTGAAATCACTTTTGGAGCTGAATGATTGCATCAAAACCAAACTCCTTCCCAGGTTCAAATGTGGCTTCAAGATCTTCGAAGCTCTGCTCAACTTTCAGATCCTTTGTTACCTTTAGACCTTCCTGCAAAGTTCGAATCAAATGGCATCAGATAATATATATAAGTTTGAAAGCAATATGAATTTGATAATATTGATTGTAGTGTCCTATTATCATATTATATTGTCATATTTGAGATGCAAGCTGGAAAGTATTGTATAATCACATCCAATTATTTCAAGAAATAAAACCCAATAACCATTTCTTGATAAGTCAGCATAAGTTCTTATAGTAATTCTAGCATAAATAGAATAGGCTATTTATGTCTATTGATAATCTTCAATGTCATCTAAAAAAATTATTTCACCACACACATCCTAAAACAAGTCACATGCCTCACATTCCCAAACATAAACAACTAGTAAAAGGGTCTATCATTTAAAAAGCAATAAACCCCAATCCACCTCTTATTCACCATTTACTTCAATTCATCTAATGATGAAACAAACAACAAAAAATGATTTATTCTGCATATATTGTTATATAATCCAGTATAGCTATCTATGACAAATAGCAGTATAATGTTTCCCACATAGGAGATAAGTAGAGCGACTCAATTCACCTTGTTCACAAATTCGGCCACTATGGAGTTGATAATTTTCTTGATAGCTTCCTTGTTGACCTTTGAATGCCCGATGATATGGAGGAGGATGTCCTTAGGTATCTGCCAGTGGCATAACAGAAGAAAAGAATACTGAATAAAAGATCTCAATGAAGCACTATAATGAGAAAGAACTAGATGTTCCTCCGTCACCCATAAAGGGCAAAGCAAGTCAATTTATTAAGAAACTGAAGAGAGAAAAAAATTGCGTGTAGTTATAGATGAGCACCCTTTAAAGCTTCACACCTTTTTGTTTGAGGAACTTCAACTAACATAGCATTTGAAACACATTTTGGTTGATTCTGCTTTTGCAGGAATCAACTTGACACAAACATGCTTCGAAATGCCCCAAATGATTGAAATTTTTATACGAAAGATAAACACAAATTTTTGTTATAAACAGTTCAAAAAAACAACAAGAAGAAGCTTTTTAGACATCTAACAAAAATATGATTGGAATCTAATTTGAAAGAAGCTTCAAGTGAAAAGATGTTTTTTCAAATGGGTTTCCAAATGCTATAGACATAGTGTAAAACCTGAGGAGGTTGCAAGCCATCATGTGAAGAACTGAAAATGGATGACAGGTGATACTGCTAGTAGACTCACATTCTAAAGAGTAGCAAATCAACATTAAAAAAAAAAGACATTTGCAGGAATTTTGATAACAAAATTGCACATTCATGATTAAAGTAGTAGACTTACATCGGGAGTTTTTCCTGAATAGCAAGTTGTCCAGCATGTGAGGATCATGCAATTAGAGGGAAAAAAATTAGTTTCTTGTTCCATAAAAAAGTTTAGAAAGGCATCTAAAACAGAAGTACTGGGAGTTCATAATTTGTTTTAAAAATCTTCTATAGCTCACTTGAAATGAGCAGCACAAAAAAAAAAACACCTTTCATACTACATTATGGAAACAGACCTCCTTTTATTCTCCGGAAGCCAGGGATTGGTTGCGCAGCGGCCACTAACTTTGAGAAAACATCATCGTAAATAACTTGCATTTTTGCACCAGATACATCTATCCTCATCTGCATTTCATGATCAAACATTTTACATGTAATAAATGAAGATGAAGAGATGACATAAAACACATCATATAAGGTGTACACCCATAATTTATTCCATCATTACCTTTCTCTCTCTATTATCTTTAGAGGTATTGTCAGTCACTGTAAAGCCATCAAAAGAAGATGCTGGGGCACTTATGCTTTCCATGCCTGAAACACAATAGATGCAGGGAACAACAAGCAGTGAACAACAGAAAATGACAAAGATGCTTTTGCATGAGACTGATTTGAAGGGGGGTGGGAGGTATTTCATACTTGAAGATACTGACTGCACAATGTGAGAAGGTTTGTATGCGTCTACGTAACATGAAGTTGATTTTCTGGGAAGATGAATGTCATTGATGTTAGATTAAATCTTTTATAATCACCTCCAAAAAAAACTCTTTTATAATGAGGATTCTATCACATGCATGCATCTAATTTTTTTCATTTTTTCAAAGAGAAATAAATATGCTAGTTTATCTAAGTATGGGCAAGTGTGTGTATACAGAGTGCTACAGACAAAGCTTCACGCAGGGCTGGACATATCATTTTCCAAAGTATTTGCTTAAAAAAAAATTCTTTTGCAAGGATAGATGAGTAAGCCACAAAAAGATACTGTTAACACCTAATTCAATTGAAAGGATTCAATTATCATAACACGCACATCAACTCAGACGAAAAAGCAAAAACTGTGATTCCTTTTACACTAAAGCCACATTGCCTGACACAACTTGGAATACATGATTCATGCTCACCTTTCTGGAAATCTTTGGCTGATGAATTTGGTTTGAACGGGGAAGCATGCACCGGAAGGATATGAACCTCTCGTGAGGAGATCCGGTGATTTACATCGGCATGCTATCTGCAACTTTTATAATGCTTCACTTTCACAACATGCCATAATGATAAGGTAAGACTATACAATAAACTCAAAATGAGCTCATGAAAACTTATAAATTAGAGGCAGTCAGTACTAGCTTACTAGCAAAAACAAGTGCAGAAACAGATACAGAAGATGACTGTGCATCCAAGCCACTAAACAAGTAACATATGCAAGATCATTTAGAAATGTGAGATTATGATTTCTTAGTGAGCAATAAAAAAAAAACATATTGGTACAATTAATTTATGGTGATTATGTATTGATGATATCACAATATGAACAATCCACACAACAAGGAAATTGAATTTAACATGCCCAAATGAATAGTTATAGTTCAAAATAAATTTGACCATCATCAACTTCACATAACAGCCCTTGAAACATCAATTAGTCAAGAAGACAAGAACCCAAAATAAATCACATAGAACTATGGCTTTTCCAACAGAACCCCAGATGTTTATATTGATCATTTAAATATATATAAAAAATCAGCTTGAACATGTTATCACACATTGTGGTCCCTTTGAACACTTGAAGCTATGAAAATCAAAACTGTTATCACCAATTGAACATCAATATCATTCAAACAAACATAAACACAAATTGCTAAAAATCTGATGAACCACTAAAGTATCAACCCCCCCCCACCCCACCGAAAAAACAAGGGAAAAAAACATTTCAAACAAAAAATAAAGCCATAGAATTTGAAAATTTGTTATCTTGAAAATCAAATATATGGGTTGTTCAAATAAAGAGACTCACTTGAGGATTCAAACCCAAAAAGAATCTGGTCTTCACAGCTATCTCCATTTCCAAAAGCAGTGGTTTTTGGTATCTCCCTCTTTGAAAGGCTCTTGCAGATGTTGAAAACCAGTCGGAGTCCACTGCATCGGCGTAGCAATTTTTTATTCTAAAGAAGCTGAACCTACGTGTTCATATGGGCCTGATCTGTAAATTGCATTTAAACCCCCTGCCGTTTTTGAAATATGCAGCTAAAGTTCAAATACATGCACTTACATCCCTGTCATTAGATTTTTCATTAAGATGAGATAAAAAAATACTTTTAAATTACTATTTTATCCTTTAATTAATTTTTTAAATATCCAATAAAAATCAATGAATTAATTTTGGATATGTTTTATGAATATTAACTAATACAATAATCAACTCTTCAAATATATCTGAAAGCATTTTTATAAGAATCAACTCACACGATAGTTAATTAAAAAGTAAACATACGATAATAATTTAATTAAAGGGGTACAATTATACTTTTTGTTGTATCTTAACTAAAAATCTAACGATAAGTGCACGTTTTTGAACCTCAAGGGGTGTTTCTGCAGATTTCAGAAACTTCAGGGGGCCAAACGTATTTTACTCCTCTTTTAATGGCTACCGTTATCGATAGACAGACAGAGAGAGAGAAGATAATGGCGTCTAATGCGACGATTCATCAGAGGTTCTCATGGCCTTTATTCGCATCTTCTTCTCAAGTGAGTCGTTTTTTTAAAAAAATGGCTCTCTCTCTCTCGTTTTTTTTTCGATTTTTTGTGATTTTTTTCATGTACGTTTGTTCAGTCTGTATTTTTGTAATTGTGGGTGATGTGAATTCTGTGTTTTGATAATAAGAACCCTAATGTTCTTTGAAAAAGATGAAATCTTGGACCCAATAGAGGATATATAGTGTAAAAATGGTGGGTCCTTTTGAAGAAGAGAAAGTTGTGCACTTTGTCCCTTGTTCACTGTACATCAGTACTGACTTGTGTTGCCTTAGTTGACCCTCCGGAGGAGCTTCATCGGGAATGATGTCTGCCTCGGCATCCGTGCTACGCAGCTGAATTTGCATTTGAGGTGAATTTGAGGCCCCCCCACCATAACTGAATTGTTGTTAAGTCTACTTGTTGGATTTTTTTTATATTGGTACATGAAATATAATGGGCTGGATTATGTTATAATCGAATCATATATCAAATTGTTGGGTTGATGTCTTACATTCTGATTACTGGACACCATAATTTCTGTAGTTTCTATTTGGAGATAGTACCATAATGTGTCTATGTTATATATACATACACTCTTTTATGAGTAAGGGTTTCTGATACCAATTGAGAAACGCTATGCGAGGAAAAGTCTGTAATCCCCTACAGAGTCTGTGATCCAGAAAAAGAAAAGGAAGAAACTTTTCTCTCTTTGTTGACATAGGCAATCATTTATCCACATAAATCTTGTCTTTTGTTTGGTTTTTTCTTCTTCGATTCGGAAAATTATTTTACAAGTTTTGTAATTGGAGGCATAGATTCACCAGAATCCTATTTTCTTCAAGGCTTATAACTTTTTCATGGCATTGTAAATATGACATCTGAAGGCACTCCATAATGGTCTATATATCCATCTTTATCCTTGTATTGAATGACTGAGTATGTGTGACTTTCTTTTTGTGGTCATGGTTTTAATTTGTTCTCTTGATTTGTTTCAGCCTGTCATTACATCATGTTGGAGATTCCAAACGATCTTCCTGGCCAATAGCTGCAGTTGGTTCAGGTGAACACAACTATTGATCTATTTATAAGTGGGTATATCTGCTCTCTTACGTTCTTTAAGATGTAATTGTTAAAAATTTATTTTCATCACTTCCATCTATCATTTGAACTCCCAATGTTTTATGGTTTAGGTTTGGAAGCATCCATTACTGATTCAGAGAAGAATGATGACATAAAATTGGGAAACGTTGATATAGTGGTCGAGTCTCGTGATGATGATAAAATCTGTGTGAGTATGCTACTTGGAATTTGGAGTTTTCTTTGTCACATGGTAGATCTTCTTACTGATAAGTAACTAAATGGTCCAATCAAGGGTATGGGACTCTTATTCTTCTCTGTGTACATCCTTTTAGTTAATTTTTTCTGTGTCTCATTTTAATTGCTGCGTGATTTCAACACAAGCTCTTAGCCTTTCCACACATCATTAGCTAAATAACATCCTGTAGAAACTCTCATTCCTATTCCTATATGTATAAATGGATTCTACCCCTCAGAGGCTCTTATAATGAGATTGATGAGTCGTGGTTTACTTTTATGGATCATATTTTTTTTCTATAATCATGATTACTAATCTTTTACTTCATTTTTCTTCACGGGGTGATTTATCAAATATTCTTGTAATGTTCCTTAAAAAAGTGGCATTTTAGAATATATGCATTTGGGATATATTGATATTCAAAAATTGAATTTCAAATTTGACCATATTTCATTGACAGTTAAGGGTGGATTTGGCTGGAGAGGAGACACAAAAAGTTTTCGATGATGTATTGACAAATTTGGCGCGTACAGCACCACCAATTCCAGGGTTTCGTAGGACGAAAGGAGGTGAGATTGTCTATAAGATTAACGTGTTTCATTAATTCGTTTAATGGTTGTTTAACTGTCATTTTGTGTACATCTCTATTTTTTCTTCTTGTTCTCTCACTCCATTTTATACTTATCTTTGCATGTTCATTTGAGAAATCCTAGGAAAGACATCCAACGTAAGTGTCTCCTACTTGATTTCTTTTGCCCTTCTCTTTCTTGATCATATCTTCTGGAACTGATTTTGTTTTTCAATTTCCAGGTCCCGAAGAGCTTTCTCTTGCAGATTCTTGGTGAAGACCGAGTCACAAAATTTGTAATCCAAGAAATTGTTAGCGTATCTGTCGCAAACTATGTAAAAAAGGTCGGTTATTTATCCATATTGATTACACTCTTCTGATTATATGACACTATATTCCGCGTTAAAGGAACTTTTGTAATGCTTTATGGTAACAGAAAAACTGAAGGTGAAAAACAATTTCAAGACGATACAGACGGCCGAAGAACTCGAGTCAGCATTCACTCCAGGAAATGAGTTTGGATTCAATGCAACCATGGAGTTTGAGAAACCTGAACCAGAACCGGAGGCAGATTCAAGTTCCTCGTAGTTGTACAATTGATCTTTCTGTTCATATTCATCTCTGATGTTACTCGAATAATGGATTACATTCCTGCTGCTTCTGGAAATTCAATTGTGCAAAATGAATTTATAGATTGATGCACTGATCCAAAAAAAAAAAACACTCAAAAGCTGTTGAATGCCTCTTTCATTCATTAATGCCATTGTTGGAGATGACAATAGTGGCATAGCATAAGAGATATTTCCAATTTGATTTTTCCTTACTGTTCCAATAATTCTAAATTTCCTTTAGTACATACAATATTGAGAACAAATTGATTTCTTGAAATCAGAATCCTTGGACAGGCAAACTCGGTGCAAAATCGATGGCAAGTCCATTTCTCCATCTCTGATTGATGTCTCAAAGTTTTCTTTTTGGCTGCATTTCCTAGCGGTTTCATGGATCTTCAAGCTTTTCACACAATAGTTAATTCTCTGATTCATGTTTCTATAACTTTGTTTGTTGCATTTCCCAGCGGTTTCTTCGATCTTCAAGCCTTTCCCACAAATTTAATACTCTTCCAATAATGGGTTCTGCAGAAAAGCCTTCCGCATATGCTCCGATTGCCCTCATGAGTTTCATGAATTTCTCGCCATTGTCCTGTATAGAATTGCAAAGGAAAATAACACCAGTAACGTATACCGGAAATTGTTCATCAGAATAGTAAAAGAACAGCATATCACAGCTCAGATCCAACAACAACAAGCATGTCTTTTGGATGTGAGCAGGAAATATATTGTTAAGTGGGACAATGAAATTGTTCATATTAACACAAAGATTGCTCTTTTAACACAAAGAATGGCGTGTCGATATTAGGACAAACCTTCGGCTTCCCAAACACAAGGTCATCTGCCTTGCATGGGACCATGTAGGATGGGAGATCACATCGAAGAGTCGCCTGTCACAAAAGAGACACAATTCCACCTTAAATGATCATCCCATAAAAGGTTCTATTATAAAATTCATGGCAGGATGAAAGAAATTCATTGTGAATCAAGTTTCATACTTTCATTCATGCATGATTTTGTCATTCAACTACAACTATTATGTTTAATAGATACATCTGTCCGATTAGATACATGACTAATGATATCTTAAATAATTAGTTGATTACTACTGTTTTGCATCAAGAATTGTATGGAATAAGTTTACAATATTCTCTGATGAGAATTCCAATCAAATGGTAACCTCCAACATCCTCTTTCTCCATCACACATAATACACAGATAATAAGAGCCATTCTAGACTAGAAAGAGTAATATTGAATGAAGAGATGCAACATATGGCCTGGACATTTCCATGCCAGACTCAATGTAGATGTTTTTAAGATTGAATTGTACATGTAAAAGGCACTGAATATATGCAGAGCCCATATTTTGTCCTCTAATTCACACTCACATAGGTTGCATAATATGTGCTCTGAAGTGATCAAGGAACAGTACACACACTTGTAGGGGACCTACAACTCTTAAAAATTCCTTTATTTGTTTGACAAGAAGACATGCTTACAATAGACAAAGAGGAAGGCTCTTCCTGCAATCTATATGTCAATCTAATTACCGAAGAGGAATGTTGATATCCATAATAGAAATAACAGATATTAGTGCAGAAGAGAAGCATATTGCATGTACCAATTCCTTGCTCAGGAGAGCTGTATCAGCATCTGATATTAAAGCCTGTTAAAAAAAATGAAGAACATTTAGTATACATTAACAGTCTCCCTCATAGAACACCAAAAACCTATATGTCAAATTGCATTGGGAATTTTCTCAACCACTGATAATACAATCATTCAAACATTGTTTTTTTTTTTAAAAGGTTCACAAATAAAATAATTTGCACCTTCTTGATGCGATCCTCCTCAACTTCATCAATGCACTGCAATAAGTTCTCCAAAGACCCTAGGAACAATACAACATATTCCGTTGAAATTTCCCATCAAAGAAAAAACATATTCCGCTGAGACATGAACTATACAAATGCAAAAGTACCAAAACTCAGCCTCTAAATTGCAAGTAATTCCAAATAACAGAAAGCAAAAAACATATACAAGGTTAGCATTATAGCCTTTCAGCTAGATGTAGTTGCCAATCATTCAAAAGAGAACCTGTGTTGTATAAGCTCTAGTCCCAAATAATTTTCCAGTCAAGGTTTGGTCAAATGCATGTCAACCTCACCTCTTACTTGCACTAGTATGTCTCAGCTTATCATCAACATTTTATGATTTTATGTAGTATTAACTGAAATCCGCTTGGCCCTTAGCTTTTGTAAGATTGAAAAAATATTCTAGAAAATCATATTTTAAAATATCGATCGATATATCGATAGATATTTCATTTTTTTCGAGTAAAACACTATAAATTGAACAATAATCAGTGGTTGTACAATAATACGTATGACACAATAAACCAGTCATCCTTCTGTGTGTGCAACATGGGATTGGGGTACACTACTAATGGATACAGGAAATGACAAGACTAAAATTACTAGATTAGCAGCTGATATGACACTTCCTGAATTCACATGCATCACCAAATGTGGAATAATATGGGTGTCTTCTTTCTGTACAATAAATAAGATTTACAACCAACAATCACAAGCCCATTTGGGCCAATCTGAGATCCTTTAAACGAGCAACTGGCATTACATCTTATCACACGATCAACTTAAAAGGATGTCATAAGTAAAAGAAAATGAAGAACCATACCAAACTTAGCGATCAACTTGACCGCATTTACTTCTCCAATTCCATTTACTCCTGCATTATATTGTGAAAATTAAAAATAAGCGTAATGAAAATTAAAAATAAACTAAATTCACGGATTATAAGCTGATGGATAAAAATAGAGTTAGTGCAGAAGAATGGCTTAATATGGTTAATTCTTGAAGGAGAGCAAAAAAATTAAGGAGATTGATGAACTAATATTTTGAAAAACAATATTTAAAGGCTTTGAAATTGCAATGCTAGACACTAAAGTGAGAATCTGAAAAAAAAATACAAATATGAAGGTTAAAGATAAGAAAATTGTAAGACCAACTTTAATTGCTTCTTTGTAAGAGAGCGTTCACAGGTAATGATTATGAATTATGCAAAAACAATGCCATATAAGTCATATTGAGGAGAATCTTTTTCTGTAGATAACTGTAGTATCCAATAAGAAGCTTGCCATTCCATGCTGGGGACAGATTATAAATAATTCACATAAACCTATGAATCAAGGAAATTATATTCCCAAACCAAATCATTGTCAAATTTCTCATATAATTTAAACTCCCAGATTCTGGGTTTCTTCATAATCTGAGAGGAAACTTATCATAGATAATGCCATATGTGAATGACAAGAAAAATCTCACATAAAAGAAATGCACAAGTATACATCAAATTTAATATATGTTCTCTTAAACACTTGTAGCTCGAAAAGTGGAAAGACAATCTGATGCAAAAAGAAACCTGGAATGTTATCAGATTTGTCACCGACGAGTGAGATCAAATCCACAAATTGAGAAGGCTTCAGATCTCCGTATCTTTCAACGAAGTTCTCTATTCCAAATGATACCATCCTATGCAGGCAACCGTTAGACATCTAGGTCATAACTATTCATACTAAGAAAATAGGTCTAAAATTATGAGAAGTTAGGTTGGACTAAGAAACACAACTGATAATAAGTTGCATAGTGCAATTTCTTAACCACAACAAATTTTGAGGATGTTCAATGGAAAAAGAACCTCAGCAAATTATACAAAAATGTGGTTGTGAAACTTATTTGTCTAAACAAGTACTTGAACCATCAAAGAACGACATTTCAATGATTTTTCAGAATAGATAAAAGAGAGCCTTAACCCCAAGTATGAGGGTTCGCGTCCTAGCTCGCGTATCTAAAATCAAAGCAGAACAATTAATTGTAAAAGAGACTTGCTGATGGTGGTTTTTTTTAAAAAAAAATTAATCATGTATGGAAGTACGAGACTAACTCGGATCCACGTGGAGCTAGTCGTAGAAGACGCAATGATGGAGATAGAATCTGGAAGAAATCTTTGTCCGGGGAGACAACTTGCACCTAGAAAAGAAAAATAGGCATATAGTCATATAGAGGTACCACAATATTTACAATACATTGTCACATTATTATCTAATCAAAACATTTAATAAGTTCTTACTGCCTTTCCTCTTTGTATCTCAAAGCAGTCTCCACAATGAGCTCCAAAATGACAAGGAAATTTTGATGTATAGACCAGTTTATATCTAGTCCAGCTCAATGTCAAAATAGATCTTCTGGAACCATCATCTAGGGAGACTGACTTCAAATTTCAGAAATAATAGTAACTTGACATTTTGATCTTTTCTTGATCCACAAACCAATAAAACATCAACAAATCCTAGATGACACACCTTCCATTCAAATTTCTTCCCTTCTGTTAAATCAACCTTTGAACTACATTGACATGCATCCAGAACTGACTCATCACATGAGGTTGGGTGAGTGATTACAGTATCACATGAAATGAATTTGGGAAGATTTTCTTTTCCTCCTCTCAATTTGATAATAGAGAAGGAACACACAGATGGTTAGTAGAACTTCTCTGTAATTCTGATATGCATTCAAGATTTATATATCTTACATACCATTAGATAAAGATGCAAAAAATCAACCATAAAAAAATACCTCCTACCCAATAACATTTTAATGGCTACTGATCCTCTATAACTTTGGCCATACATGCAACATTTATAATATCTTACACAGCATCACATAAAGATGCAGCAGATCATCTATCAAAATTACCTTGTACCCAGCAGCGATACAGTTGACAGCCAAAGTTCCAATAACATCGTCAGCTTCTACACCTGGAACCTGGCATAAAATCAATAAGGAACTTCCCAATTTGGGGTGCTAAGTTACAAAAGTGCAGTTAATATATATACCTCTATTACATTGATGGACATAGCCTTGATGGATGCCTTCAAATATTGAAGTCCTTGAACAACGGTGTCAGGTGTAGGGTTGCGGTTGCCCTTGTAAAGGGGGTATAAATTGTGACGGAAAGTCAACCCTTTAAGAAATTTTTAGCACTTTAAATTAGAAAGTTACACGCACAATTAAATGACTCATCAATTATAAGTTTATAACAAATTGACCTGATATTTGAAAGCGAAGGTGCTTAGAGAGTTCCAGATTAGGAAGCACGAACAATTCAATCAGTGTGGTGTGTCCTTGTCCAACATATAAGGCTATACCATCCTAATTACAATATAAGACTACTTCATACCTTTTGCCATGTAACATTCTTTCGAGGGCTTGGGAGAGGTCTGACCATATGGAACTCCTGAAAAAAAGGTTGGAAAACTCAACTGTTACTTCAATTAAGAACTTCAAGATCAAACAGTTCATCAACTCAGGCGTCACCTCCTCCTAAAAGAATGGTTTACATCACATTATTAATAACATGGTTTAACGGGAGCATTCCAGGTTACATACTATGTATCCTCAATTCATAAAAGCATGTATATGGGGGACAAAATTGTCACTCATTTTTTTTTATTTTTTTGAAGAAGGATTGGGGCATTTATCAAACATGAGACAATGGATCTCCAGAAACCTAAAAACAAAACAAAGAAAAAAAAGGAATAAGGGGAATAGAACCCTCAAGGGAGCAAATCCCCTTTACTAATCAACAAAAGCATTACCACTCACTCCAACTTTTTACTTCAATTGTGTGTTTTGCAATCAAACAGCCCAACAATTCGGCGAAGTGTCTCCTCTTAAAAGAATGGTTTAAATCACAATGATGACATGGTTAAATAGGAGCATTCCAGGTTATATAGTATCATTCCATAAAAGAGGGAGAAAAAACATTTCCAGCTAAACAGCAATGGAGATGATGGGGATCTGTTTTATTACAACTTTTAGGTGAAGGATAAGGAGAGCAACCATATGCCCTAGTAAACCTACTAATCAGGACATCAGAGACCTACATGAACTGGTTCTCGTTAGAAACTTCATGAAGAATGAGAGAAAATGGAATTAATTGCATAATATGAATTAAAAAGTTAGGTACCTAAAACAGAGAGACATCAAGGTCCGAAGCCGTACATAACAACAAACAAAAATAAATAAGCATGAATATTAAAAGGAATTGATTGTGCTGCTGAAGGATATCAATGAATCAGCTCACCGTCATGGTCGAATACCACCTGCACCAAACAAAGGTAATAAATAACTAAGAAAACATGAATCTTAAGAGCAAAGTTAACATGGACAATCAAAATTGGCTTTATCACAAGTAATCTCTTCTCTTTTTTTTGCAATAAGTACTAGGTAGTAATATTGTGATGCTACTAAAATTGGGTACGTCTAATTATTGTACCAAAGGAAACCACTGGAGGGAGAAACAGACAGAAACATTTGTCACTCTGTTCAGAGAACAGGGAACAGAAGGGAGAGGGACAAAAGCTGGTTATGGAATAATAAGGCTCATAGTTGTCGTTTTTTTTTTTTTTTTTTCTTTTTTTTTTTTTTGGGGGGGGGGGGGGGGGGGGGGGGGCGGTTTAGGTTGGCAAACCTATCAGAAAAAGGCCAATAGTTGCTGTTAGCAGTAAGAGTCCAAGATTAAAGAGCAGGTTCGGTTTGATTAAGTTGTGATCCGTTGGTCTGATAAAACAATGGCCGGCCAGAAGGAAAGCAAAGACGTATAGCATGAGTCATGAATATATGTCGCTCTTTACAAAGGAACAAAAAAACCTACCGCCACATGTGACGGATTGAATTCCAACACCTCAATCAACTGCAAAAAGGAAGATCCAAAATTGCAATGAAGTCAGTCTCTTAAACAGCATAAGCTATTGTAGAGGTATCTACAAAAATTCAGCAAAGCAGAAAATGAAGACCAGAAAGTCACAATTGTATTCAAAGCAAATGTAAAACGATGAGGATTTTGCATAAATAGCACATGGGCAATCATATAGGAATTTTTTTTTTATAATCTTGACTAAATACTGGTACAATGGATGCCATGATAACAAAGAGAGAATATACACATTTCATATAAAATTTCCTATCCAACGTGCTCCAACGTTTTCTTATACTTCTTTTTATCGAATATTTATCAAAAAGTTTGACGCAAGCATTATGCATTTACCTCGCATGTAGTTCTTGATTTAATTATAATTCAATGTGGCTCAATAACTAGGTGACATTGGACAGTTAATGTTTTGAAATTTAAAACTCGGACCAATAAAAATTTGTTATTATTTCTGCTGAGAAGATAAATAAAAAACCAGATGAACCATGAAGATATTGTGTGTGCATGTGTGTTTGAGACCCAGCACAATTTTATGGTGAGCATTGTTACACAAAGTCCCTTTACAACCCCATTTGAGGCCCCATATATGTTGATAGCTGCCGAACGAGCTATACACCTCATTAGGCAAGGTATATATTTCTTTAGAAATTTTCACATTTTCTATAATTGGGTCAAAACAATTAGTTGGAGTATATATTTTACTTTTTTATAAAAGTATATGCTTCATGAGGTATACTATTTTTAAATTACCAAAACGTGTGTGGACTACAGGCGGGGCTATGTCTAACATATTCCTTTTATAATTGCTCATTAATAGTTCACATCAAGTTGTTAGCCAGTCTTTAAAAATAAAATCTGAAATCAGATTTGTTTATAACAGCCAACTCCATGTAGTCTGGAGAATGCTTGTTCCTTATGGTTTTACTTATCATGCTTTTTGTTCACGTTTATTTATTTTACATTTATGAAAAAGGAAAATAATACTACCAACCAAAAATAATTATTCTAGGAGAAATCGCAAGTAACTAAGTACATCTACAAATTAGTATAACATCAGAAGAAAAGTTAACCCAATAGTCACGTCCTGATATTGTTAATGGGGGTAACCTACAGAAGAAAGTGCTCTAAATATGGTCAACACCCAATCTCCATTGCCATCTGCATTCTCCAGTTTACCACGATGCAACATTGCTGCACTCAAGCATGAAAGATATAAATAATCAGCTTCCAAAAGTCATAGTGGAATATAATCATCAACTAGATATGTAATAAAATGATATACGTTTGTTAATTAAACAATTTGAAAGGGGTATATCAATGGGCAGTAAACAATATAAAAACCAAACCGAGTTTAGCTGCTATATTGAACAAACAACTATGACACCAATTACTTTGGTCTGGAGATTCAGCAATGAAAAAATTTCGCTACATGAAGAAATATAAAAAAATTTCCAGACAGATCAATGTAGTATATCTCTATGCATGAGAATCCTGACTAAATTGTCTGATTTGTCTTGATAAGAAAATTCTATTAAATTACAAGAAAATCACTGAATAATTTTTCTATGCTGGTGAGCAATATGTACCAACAAACTGTCTGATGAAAGATTGAAATCGGTATGGTTTTCTTGCTTCAGTCACCCCCTTTTCCTCTACCTGTAAGGCCATCTCCAACCCTTACTCAAACCTATACCCAAATCTCACTTAAAATTCGAGTAAAAGCTTGATTTGATATGATGTGTCTCCAACCATCATTTTGTATTTTACTCAAATCTTTTAAAAATTCACATTTTCTTCTGGTTATTTCCTATAAACATTTTCAAAGTCCTTTTCTCAAAAAATTTTACTACTCAATTCTTCTTCCCTTCAAGATATTCAAATTTAAAAATTATAATCATTCAATTTTTTGAAAAAAAATGAGTAAAAAAAATATTTTTTTATTGGAGTAAAAATACGAAGTTTAAAAAAAAAGATGAAGATTTAAGAAAGAAAACCCCTTTTCTTTTTAAGTTTCAAGAGATAGTGAAAATTTTGGGGGGTGAGAAGGCATCTAATATAATTCAACTAAAGGTGGAGTTGAAAGAAAAAAAAATGTCACATTGGAAGAAAATGTGAAGACAAAAGAAAAAAGAGATGTTGAAAATTTGGGTAAAGATTTGAGTCCAACTTGATTTGGGTAAAGATTTGAGTAAAAGCTTGATTTGGTATAGGTAAATGGTTGGAGAGGGTTTTGGGTGACTTTTACTCAAATTTAAATTTAGGCAAATGTTTGGGTATAGGATTGGAGATGCTCTAAAAGCATCAGAGCATATCCTTAATGGTTCTGAGATTTATATTGAAGGCCCTGGCCACTTTCAACATTCTCTAAGTCTCCAACTATGTCTGCTGAAGGAATATCACTTAAAATGCTCCGGTGTCCAATCTCCCATTCTCATCAGAACTCTGTTAGAATTAACCAACCAATAAATATACAAATACAGACTTAGAATCTCCGGTCAGCATCCATCTTCGCAAGAATTTCATCTGTATATAGGTTCAATATTTCAATATGCTTGATACAGAATCTGTCTTAATCTCATACATCTAATGTCATCTAGCCTATCTATGAGCTTGTATGTGAAATTGTTCATCTTTTTCACCCACTTCACTGTATAGCAAGAAAAACCTTTCATAAAGAATTGTAAACTTCTTGAAATTAGATCAAGGGATTTTTATTTTTAAGTCCTTGTAAACTATGTTATTACTGATCGATCCCTCCCTTCTCATATTTCATTTTAAGTCTCCAACTTTAAATGTCTTTTCGTTATTAGTCTTTGGACAAAATGTGTGTCTGATTTTGTAAGTACTTTGATATTTGCAAATTGTATACAAAATGTTCAATGAAATATCTAGGATATAAATTGAATAATGCTTAGACACATAAACAAGCCTAGGAAACAATGAGATTGATACATCAATTGAACAAACTATATAGCAAACTCCATGAGTCAAAAGTTCATGAATACTGTTCACGAGCAAAACAAGAAATCTATACAATAAAAATGAAAGAAAAGCTTCAAAACCAAGATAATATATTCAAGCATCAAACATAAACTAATAAAAAAGAAAGGCATACCTATAATCTTGTAGTAAGATCTGAACATAACTGAAGTCCCGTCAATGAGCATCACATGATCATTAGAAAGATTGAGATTGGAGATGTTCTTTCTCAACTTGACCAGATTATCAGGCATGTCTCTGTTATCTGACATTTCTTTAAGCACTGTCCCCTCATTTTCTGGGAACAAACCTAGGTTACTGTGTGAGGGTGTTGCATGACCAATTTGAGAACAGTTCGTGTCCAAACCACTCGAGAGATTAGAGTATCCCTGACAAAGCATCAGTTCTAAACTTTAAATATTTACAATTCATAACTGTTATTTACTCATGACACACAAAACACTAAGGCCATCTTTAGCAATTGTATATCGACTGCCATCATCATGGTATACAGATCAAATGGTCTTCTAACATAAATTGTATAAGTGGGAATATTTTGTTTTCCAAATATTATTTTTTATCCTAAAAAAGCGGTTTAACTGGTCCACCTAAGAGATGACATATAATTTATATCGTTGTTTTTTACTCACTGGTATTAATAAAGTAAATGCCTTACAAAAATTATTAATTAAAAAAGTGTGTTAATCAACTCTCACTTTTATATTATGACACATTTCACTTGGGGATAAAATTGGTATTAAAAAACATATACACAATAACAAAGGCCAACCAAATATGAAAGCAGATAAATAACAAGAATGATATGTTAAGTTTCTAAAGATAAAAATGGGTTAAGCACTCAGATAATTGAATACTCTATATTATGATATATTTAGCCAAAAAAAATTTAATCTGCTGCAAAAGGAGGCCTGAAAGTTAAAATTTTCACAAAGAAACATCTCTATAAGCTGTTAACTCAAAGAGTCTGTCTTCAGTAAGTTCAGATACAGAGCACCTAATAGACTTCCGATGATTATAGTGCAGTGGCCATACCTGTTTAGATACGGAAACTGAACCCGAACGCATTCCCCCAAAACACACTCTGTACCAGATCTCCGGACTTGATGATAAGTGGGGACCTAACCGCCGAAAACTCCTCCAGAACGAGCGTATGTGATGACACGGGGAAGAGTAACAATACATTATCACACACAATCCTCTCCTTGATTCACTTTTCTAGTTTCATGAGCCCCAATTATGCAGTCCTAATAACAAAAATGTTCCAAGCATTTATTATTATTATTATTATTTTTTTACAAATGTGAGCGCCCAATTGAAAGTAAAACCAAGAAACAATAGTCCAAAATCAAAAAAATACAACAAAGATTTGTAATGGAAACAAATTCTTTCTTTTTTTTCAATCTTTGATTAACAAAACTACTTTTTGGTTACTATGAAAAATCGGAACCACAACATCATTTAAAACCAACGAAACCAATTAAGAAAGAGAGAGAGAGAGTGAGACAAACCCTAATTGGAGCTTTCACGAGCTTCGATTGCTTGAGAAAACATTATCGCCCGCCAAATTTGGGACCGAAAAGAAACCCCTTTTAAACAAAAACGAGGGTTTTTGTTATATCGCGCTGCGGAGGATATTCTGGTAATTTCACGGGGTCGGATAAAAGCGAGTGTAGCGTAATGAGCGGAGGATGACATTGCAAACCTTGATTTCTTTTCAATACAGTTGTTAAAAAATTGAAGAAACAGTGTTTTGTGATTTCAAAAGGGGGGAAAATCTCTCTAGAAATCCAATCTTTGAATTGGGTTTTGCTAAAGTTTATATATTTTTTTATTGAAGTGGAGACTTTGTTGGAAAACATTTTGAATGTAGGTTCTAATTAGTATAAATGGTTTAAAACTTGTGCTTCTTAACTGTTTGTTTGATTTCCTAAACGAACCAGATTAGGGTTTCTGCATTTGCTCAATGAAAGATCATATTTTGATCTCCCAAAAGACTTGTAAATGCTTGACATTTTAAGGGTTCCTTTTGTTTCGTTTGATAGGGAATGGCTCTGAAAGGGGTTTGGTAGCTCCAGAAACTGGTGGTCAGCTATTGCGATATCAGCGGGAGCAGTCGCGGCATCAGGTATTGAAATCTCTATTGATTCTTGGATTTTTATGTAAATTTGGCCTTCTGTTGATGATGGGTTTTTTTTTTCTTGAATCCTTTTGTAAGTTTGTGGGGAGCTTTTAGAATCACCTAAAACTTGTGTTTGTTTTGAAAATGGATATGAAAATGCTGGCAACTCTGGCATCATTTGTTTTTGGTCACAAGTGATGCTAGATTCACTCACAAATCTCACCTTCAAATCTCAACCTATTATGAAACATCAATTCAATGCACTTTCTTGGAAGAGTCATGATCCAGCATTGGATGACCGAGTTGATTTTGGACCAACGATAAAAAAAAATTGTCATCGTGTCGCTTTTGAAGAGATTGGTTATCCTTTGATTACTGGTCCAAATCAGCTTGGGTCACCAAATTGGTCATGGACGTGGTTATCTTATCATATTCCTTCTTGGGATGGTGCATTGAGTGGATTTCACGATCATGGCACATCACTTGAGTAAGATTTGTGAATAAATTGTTTTCCTTTCCGAAATCATCACTCTCTTGGTTCAACTTTTAAAATAGACAATGAAAACCATTTTTTCCCCTCAAGTACACCTACCACATTTTTGGTATGTAAATCATGTCATACAAGAGTTTAAGAGTGGTAAATTAGGGATGTTAAAGGAAGAGCATCTATTACTGTGTATATTCTTTTATGTGGTAAGTGTAACCAGTATCTTGAATTTGAATTGAGCTAACGAAGGAATCTTTTGAATGGTACTATATGTTTGTTGAAGGTGAATGTATTGGAATTCTACTACATTTCCGTTCTCTGAGGTTGATTGATTAATGATCCCTGTGAAATGAATTTAATTTGCAGCCTGCAGGTTTAGGAGTGCTAGCCTGAACGTTCTCACAACTACTTTAAATTCGATATTTTAACTGTCATGTGTTAGGTTAGTTGGTGTGCCCTAATCATGCATGGACTGTGGAGACATAGTAAAATTATAAAATAGGATTATTGACTATTTACACGTGTGTAAATGCTGAATATCTGAAAATGTTGGGTGGTTAGTGGGTGTGCCCTAAAAGCTACTCTCAACTAGCTTCTTCATAAAAGCTGTTTTATTGACTATTTACATATATGTAAATGCAAAACCAAAAACTGAATTTGAAAAATACCCATTTGAAACTGTATATCTAAAAACCTGATTTTGCAAAAGCTGGACTTGGTTTCAAATGGCACCTTTTATTTATTAAATTCTCTGATGCTAAATTTTCTGCTTTAGTAGGGCACATGTGTTAGATATGTAGCTTCTGATTTCTGGTTCAATAGTTTACTTAAACAGTTGAACATTTGACTTGCAGGGCTTTCATGGAATCCCATTTACCTGCATTTAAGGAAGGTAATCCACAGCTAGAGGTGCTTGCATAGCTCAACCGCGGTCATCACCCATATTTGAAGGCATTTTACAGTATGATCTCGTGATTTGTATCACTACTCATTCTTCGAAAATTGCATAGCGTTGATAGGTAGTTATTTTGTCTTAGCATAAGTTTAAAAACAATGTTGAAATTTCATGCATTGCTTGTAATTCAGTCATATTGATGTGTATATGTATATATAATTTCCTTTAAATGAAATCCTTCAAGCATCCTAGAATAACCATTACCTGGTCGACTAGAGGGACTGTGCTTACATTCAGATCCATGGGTTGTAGTATTTAGATACTTAATATGCAACATATATAGATATATTACTCTCATGTGCTTGTACATATGTGGTTGTTTTATTTAATTTCATTTGTTAACAATCTTACTAAATATTTGTTATGTTAATATTATTCTTATTTTACAATAATTATACTCTCAAAGAGAGATTTTGTAAGTATGCGTAGAAGACTACTAGTAAAAGTATTATAGATATTTAAATTAAATTTTCATATCACTTTTCCTACACAAACCAAACACAGATTGTAAATCTGGATAGGAATCCATTGGTGATCTAAACAGTGTGATGGACTCCATATACTTGGTAGAATTGTTATTGATAGAATAATAATTCATGGTAATGTAAATCCATCCAAACTAATGATACGAACAAAGATGAGGGCATAAGTGTTATGCGATTGCATAAAAAACTTGTAGTTTAATTTTATCGTCCAACAACATGTAAATCTGGATAGGAATTCATTGGTGATCTAAACAGTGTGATGGACTCCATATACTTGGTAGAATTGTTATTGATAGAATAATAATTCATGGTAATGTAAATCCATCCAAAATAATGATACGAACAAAGATGAGGGCATAAGTGTTATGTGATTGCATAAAAAACTTGTAGTTTAATTTTATCGTCCAACAACATGTAAATCTGGATAGGAACCCATTGGTGATCTAAACAGTGTGATGGACTCCATATACTTGGTAAAATTGTTATTGATAGAATAATAATTCATGGTAATGTAAATCCATCCAAACTAATGATACGAACAAAGATGAGGGCATAAGTGTTATGCGATTGCATAAAAAACTTGTAGTTTAATTTTATCGTCCAACAACATGTAAATTTGGATAGGAACCCATTGGTGATCTAAACAGTGTGATGGACTCCATATACTTGGTAGAATTGTTATTGATAGAATAATAATTCATGGTAATGTAAATCCATCCAAAATAATGATACAAACAAAGATGAGGGCATAAGTGTTATGTGATTACATAAAAAACTTGTAGTTTAATTTTATCGTCCAACAACATGTAAATCTGGATAGGAACCCATTGTGATGGACTCCATATACTTGGTAGAATTGTTATTGATAGAATAATAATTCATGGTAATGTAAATCCATCCAAAATAATGATACGAACAAAGATGAGGGCATAAGTGTTATACGATTGCATAAAAAACTTGTGGTTTAATTTTAGATCGTCCAACAACATATTGTATTTATGTAACAGGAAACAACAATAAGCGAGTGGTGTGTGTTAGAAACCAAGACACCGAAGAAATACTGCTGCAGGCGACGAGGTTGAGGAATACATTAGGGAATAAAGTGACCAAGCTGCGAACGAGACACTTTACTCATAAACCGAGCGTTCAGGGCACCTGGACAACTGACCTGAATTTTTGAAAGGGGAAACTTGTAAGTCTCTGCAGTGAATAGG
Organism: Acorus calamus; assembly: GCA_030737845.1. Classification (NCBI taxonomy): domain Eukaryota; kingdom Viridiplantae; phylum Streptophyta; class Magnoliopsida; order Acorales; family Acoraceae; genus Acorus; species Acorus calamus. Next base: position 1,424,069 of record CM060873.1, read on the forward strand.
TTGATCTGGAAATGTATCTCCCCAGAAATTTTGATGATTCCAGGTTTTTCTCTAAAGTGAACAACCTTCTGAAACAATAATTGCTTTGTCTGTTCACCTTAACATGTATAAAATTGTCATCCCTAATGCTTTCATAGTAGGATTTTGTGATGTTAAAATCATGTTAATTGGTTCAGATTTTGATTCAAAGTGGGCTTAATGTAGCATGGACAGCTTTTATTCATCATATCGTTGTCTCGTAACTAGGGATGACACGGGGGTGGATTGGGAGGGGTTTGATTAATCTCAATCCCAACCTGATAACAAAATCTCATTCAAGCATATCCCATCTTTGTCTCACCGGGCTTATAAAAAATTTAAAATCATCTCGTCCCATCCCCTTTAAATGGGGACGGGTTTAAGTTTTTTTAACCTTTTTAAATATTTTTATTTTTTTTAAGCTTATAAACTAAATAAGTATTTTTACTCATTATATTATATAATATTATTTAATACGTCTTTAGATATTTTATTAATAATAATAATATGATATGGTTAGTTTTATTTATGTATCATATTAATTTTGAATTATATGAGTGATTTAAACCAGATAAAATGGGACGGGCGGGTTTAACACTTGAATTTTAAACCTGTCACGTATCTTCATCAATTTGAAATGGATAGGGTGTGAATCCAATAGTTAGGGAATCAACTATAGCCCAATAGGATTCAATCAAGGCGAATTTTCATTTATCCCATTACATTGCCATCACCACTCAAAAAAAAAAAAACATATATATATATATTTGGTGGTGGGGACAATAGTGAAAGGGGAAGAGACAATGCGTTGAATTTGCTTTTAGTAATGATTTATCTTTTTAAATATAAAATAAGGGGAAAATATTACACTAAATTATTTTTATAATATAAAATGCAAACTACACATTTTTTTTTATTTTAAACATTATCTAATAAGATATATGTTTTAATAAAAGGTATATATGGCCCAGTTCAAGTTGAATGAATCAATTTCTACTTTCTAGTGAGCATAAGAAAAAAATTTAATGAGGTATATGCATCATTAACGATGTATATATTTTACTAGATTGCTAACGAGACATGTAAAACTGCATTTAAAACTGTAAAAATAATATAATATAACAACGCTAAAAATGAACTTAAAATAATTGAGAAGAATTATTGAGAAGAATACCGTGATCATATCCATATCATTCCATTCCAATTGAAATTCAAATGGTTGAAAATGTCATCATATTTTCTTCAGGAATCAGAAAAGCTTCATGGAACATCCTAGAGAATTCCAGATCAACTTCTGAGATGCCCACATCAAGTCAAGTGAACAGATATATGCTTACAATAATCCAAACAATGATGTTCAGTTTCAGACATGGAACAAGACAGGCATAATAGATCGTGCAAAAGATTACAAATGTACGTTCGAAAACCCGTGATTTACGCATCTTCTAAAAATCTTCAGTACTCTTTAATTTCACACAGTTATGATAACAACATAAGCTATTTAAATGTATAAAATTTTATGAGATACGACAGTGAGAACTGATTCTAAGAGCATCTTCAACAAAACTATCTACTTTTTCTTTAGTTTGGTGTGAAAAAAGAATCATTTTTCTATTATAAAAAGTCATTTTCGGTCACTCCAATAGACCTCTCTCTATATAAAAAAAAATTTTGTATCAACACATCAACATACATTAATAATATTTTGATAAATGATTTTTAATTAATAAAATATTTTTTTAATTCATTTATGGACATGTGTAATCCAACCAGACATATATTGATATAAAAAATTATCAGATGGAGAAGAGATTTGTTATGAATAATTAACAAAGGAGTTGTTTATGGAGAGTCTGTTGGAGATACTGATCCTGGACACGGTTCAACATTTGACTATAAATATAAAATGAAATATTCAAAGACGCGCTTCCCATGTTTTATGCCTTGATTTACGGTTGGCGACATTCATGAATAAATGAACTAGTGAATGAATTATTATTCCATGCAACAGCATGAGATTTGAAAAATGTATGTATATAATAATATAAAAAAACAACTCTAGGAAGGACAAAGTTGCATCATAGTCTCAACCACCTATCTTTTTTTATTAATCTCGTGATGATAATAATAATTCCCCAATAAATCATTTACAAAAAAAGAAAAAGGTTGGTCGTGTTGTTTGGATTTCATTGTGACACTGATGTAGAAGACATAGACATCACAATCTTTCACTATATTATGAGATAAGGTATAGGTTGGATGTTAGTTAAAAAAGGAGGATACATATATCATGGTTGAATACATGCATATAGATTTAATAAAATGAAATTCAGTGTGGTTGATTATGATTTATGGTCTTATTATACTATTATAGTCTCTCTCAAACAACAACATTGGCATCTTTTCTTCTGTTTTTTTATAGCTCTGATTGGTTGGAACTTAAATGTGACACTTTTTACTATTAATCAAACTAAAGTTCCCTGTCTGACTCTTTGTTTAATTATAGATTGTGGAGAGTGTGAAAATGTTCACTTGATGATGTAATTTATAAAATGATGACGTGATATATCATAATTGTCATGTCATGTCAACATAGTGTGGTTTGCTTCTAGTACATATAATTAAATTAATTAAATTCTTTATAAACTGTGTAAGCTATTTTCATGTGGATAATTGGTCTGACATTGTTTAGAAGTAACTTTCAATAATAACTAATGTCACAGATGACAGATTAGTTCAACCAATCGAGTATTGGAAAAAAAAACTATTCTCAAGTGAAAATCAAAATCTAAAACCAAAAATTGAATTTAAAAAATATATGTGTGGAACCAATCATTTGAAATACTGATAATGAGAATCAATTTGATAATGGGCAATTGATACACCAACCCTGTTTTAGCCCCACTTTTAGTCATAAAGCACATATATTATATGAGATCTCTTTGTTATTGTATACCTTTCAAATAAAGTTATATATAAAAATATCAAGATGGATATATTATTATTGTCTAATGATTGGTTTTAAACACATCTTTTAGTGTCACGTAAACTCACATTAACATTAAAAAAACAAACAATCAAGTGATAATTTTTTTGGAAAAACATGATACATTGTGCCTAGTTTAAAGCCACATTTACGATCCATACACGTTTTAATTTTTTTGTTATTATTGATAAGTTTTGATTTTTTTAGTATACACTTACTAATGAAATATATTTTTAATAAAAATAAATATGTTAAAACTCATATTTTATTACATTTTCATAATGTAATATATCAAAATAATAGCATATATAGTCAAAGTTTTATACAAGTATTGGTATTTGAGGTCTCTTTAAAATTATATTATTCTACATAATCTATTTCATTATTATAAAAGAGACTCACATGTCAAATCATTTATCATCATCCCTATTAAATCAAAGGACTCACATATTAAATCAAATTTTTACATCTTATAAATATGTGTCAATATCTTATTATTTTTTTATCCACAACTTCCTCTTCATCAACTAAAAATAAATAAATTTATTATCACATTTCCTAATAAAAATAACTAAAAATACAATTAAACAAAAATTAAATTATTCTTTATATATATTAAAATAATTATCTATGTGATTACCTTGGGCACTAAGTTATTTAAACCAAGGTGGGCCCGGGCCGGAACTGTGAAATGTGCGGACAAAAGCAAGCGCGTGGGGCCCACGTGAAATATTCCGGCCAACAATTTACGTTCTCGGATTCTGATTAATATTTTTTAAGTTTTTGGGCCGACAGTCGTAGTTAAGAAGGGTGGGGCCCACAATCTGTCGCGCGGGAAAAGCATTTGTGGGCCCACGTGTGACTACCTGATCCGTTTGTCTTTTTTTTTTTTTTTGAAAGACCGTCTGCCACAAATGGAACCGACACAGTGGCCCGAACGAGGGGTCTGAGTATGTGTTTTGACCAAAATGCCCCCCGGTTTTGGATCCGAGTCATGATTGAATCAGACTCAAGACTTTGGTTGGATCTAGATCATGTCTTTGTATTATTGGTTTTTTTTTATATTTATAAATGACCTTGCAATTTTAGATTTTAAAAAATAATGCATATATTGAGAGCTGATTTGATAAGGGGATAAATATTGTAATAAGAGATAATAATGAGGATAAATGAGTGGGAAGACAGTTTATCCCAGTTTGATATAAAAAATAACTGGAATAAATTACGGATAATTATCTTAATTTTAATATGAAAATGATGATATTTTATTCTACTTAAAAGCTGAGATAACATTTATTTTTTTTAAAAAATTTTAACAAATATAAATATGAATAAAATTGATGATTTTTTTATCTCTTAAAATTAGAACAATTTATCTTCAAAACTTTATCATTTTACCAAACTAGCCTTGAATAAGAGTATAAGTGAGCTCTTGGAGAACAATATATAGATTCCTTATATTTCCTAATTTTTCATCCATGCTTCACAGACACACTCAAAATAGAGTTAGTTAAACCAATTTTGAATTTAAAGTGAGAATTTTTTTAAAAACAAAAGTAACATTTATCTCTTTTTTTTATTGATTTCGATAAATTTTAATAGTGGTAAAATTGGTAGATTTTGTTTATTCTCTAAGCTCCTGTTTAACAAGGGACGATAATGATGAAATAGTAAAGAAAAGTATTTGTTCACAAAAAATAAACTCCAATGGTTGTACTCGTATAAGTTAAAAAAAAAAACTTTGGGGCTTGAATAGCTTATCTATACAATATACACAAAAAAATAATTTAAGACAAAAATAAACGATGACGGAATAAAAAAAATAAAATCACACAAAAATTAGCTGTGTAACTCGGGCGGGTTGAGTCGGGTTCAGGTTGGGTTCGACTTTAACCCGCATTGCAGAGAGCTCAACCTGAACCCGAGCCTGAACCCAGTCTCAACCCGAACCCGACCTCAACCCGCGGGTTCGGGTTGAATTCGGGTTCGGTCGGGTTTAGGTCGGGTTCGGGTGGAAATCAGACTCAAGTCGGGTCGGGTTCGGATTTAACACCTAAAATATCATAAAAAATATTTAATAAACAACACAACAAACTCTAATTAATTATTAATTAAACCTTATATACAAATAATTAAAAGTGAATATCTATGATAAATTAACCCGAACACAACAAACATAGTGATGCTCTAATTTGTGTAATTGTTTATTGTGTTTTAGGAATTTAGAGTTCTAAATATAGGTATGTTGTTATGGCAGCATAACATTTGTTAACCTGGGGGTCGGGTTCTGGTTGAATCCCCCAACCCGACTCAAATTGGGTTCATATTAGTTCGGGTTTAGATCGGGTTAAACCAGACATAAAAAAACTCCTACCCAAACCCGTCAATGAACTGAGTTGGGTCGGGTTAGGTCAGGTTTAATCCGCTCAAGTTGCACCCCTAACAAAAATTGCTCTACTAGTTATCATTCTAGAACATTAAACTATTTCAGATAAGTTTAAAGGTTGACTAAAATTCATACTCCATTTTATATCAATCAATTTTAACATACAAATCATTGAAAAACTTATTTTAAAACTATTTTGATTAATTCTCATTTATTCCGTACCTATTTTCAAGAGCTTCCAGGGAGTCAAAAACAAGATCACTGGGTTGACACATATGAGCATTAGGGGTGATTAAGTAATTTGATGTTAACCATGGTTGGGCATTAGGGGAGGGGGGTGATGATGATGTCATGATGGAGGAAAATGTTAACACGTGCATGGTTGGAGATGAGCTGTCATTTTGACTATATAATCCCCCAAACTTCAAAGAACGTACGTCTCCTTTGCAGTCATTCAGTCCCCCTTCACATACACACATCCATTATTTCAAACTCTTCTTCACCTCCTCCTCTCCCTCCGCAGCTTCTCTCTCTCGACACGAGTTCTTGACCGTCCGATCGATGCATCTCTCCGAGGTTCAACGGCGATGTCATGGTTTGGACTTCTCTGGTACTCTCTCTCTCTCTCTCTCTCTCTCAAGTCTCAAAAATACATACAAACATGAATCTCCATTAATCAAAGGTTTTAATTCCATGGAAATTTACACTCGAGTGTATTTGAACGGAACTCGGCCCATTGATTAATCGGGTTGGACGATGGGGTGAGAATAAATTACACTCGGTTTTTTTTAAATACAATTTGATATATCTTGTTGATCTCTCCACTCACTGTAATGAAAGATATATTTTGTTGTATAATTGTCACATTTATACCCTTTAATTCAATTCATAATAATATGCATTTTATATAAAAAAAATTGAAAAATATTATAAAAAATTGAAAAATATTATTAGATTGGGTTAGGGACTGAGTTTTTTCATTTGTGCTTGATGAATAAATATTATGGAGGATTTCAGTGAGTAGTGTTTGGAAACTGAAATTTTTTTTAAAAAATGTTTGTATTATATAGGGTCAATTTTGGAGGAGCAGAAGGGAAGGTTTGATGATAAGAGCCGCATTTGCAGAAGCATTGCTTCTAAGAGGCAGAAATCAGAGGGAAACTCAAACAAGGTCACTTGATTTATTTTTATTTTGTGAAGAGAACAATTTGAATTCGACAATAGAATTTACATTTATATATAGTTTGTATATAAAATGGGATCAATAGATTTATTTTTTTGTTTTTCTCTAGCAATAGAAAAAAAAAGGATATCAGAATTGTTTTGGAAGATTGAACTTCACATCAACTTATATTAATTAAATCATATGAGACCAAACAATGTACTCGTTTGCGTTTGACTTGAAACAATTATATTATATTTTTTTGCATGATAACAATTTGAATTTGAAATAGAGTAAACCAACCGACAACCTTTAAAATAATAATAAAAATTAAACATTCTAATTTATACTAAAATAACATGACATCAATATATATATTTAAAATTTTCTTAGCAGATTATGATCTTTATATCAAACTATATGAAACCATATAATATCAAACGAGGTGGTCATTTGACACAGTTTTTTTTAAAATAATTAAACAGGATAAGAAAGACAAGCTTGGAGAGCGAGTGGTGGCTCTTCAACAACTGGTATCACCATTTGGAAAGGTAAAGCAAAATATACTGTCACAAAAATTTTCTTTAATGAACCATACCAGCATCCTCTCTCTACGAAGCAGATGAAGGGATTAAATTCTAGGACACCAATTTTCAAAATAATAAATGAACTCCAAAAATTTTAAATGATCGATCGATGCAGACCGACACGGCTTCTGTACTGTCTGAGGCCACTGCATACATCAAGTTCCTCCATGATCAAGTAGAGGTACACAAAACTTCGTTTGCATGAACAATTCAAGTCACATAGTTGTTATTGGTAGATGTTATACATTGCAAAATACAAATTAAAATGTGGCTTTTGTATATCAGGTTCTGAGTGCTCCCTACCTGCAGAGTGTCCCACTGGTGAAGACTGAGGTAAGATTTCTTTTTGCCATTCATTAAAGAAAAAAAAATCCACATAAGTTTAGGGGGTGCAACTTGTGTTGGAAAAACCTTACCCAACCTGATTTTTGGTAAGTTCGGGTTAAGATTATAGTGATCGAGAACTTAAATCCAACCAAATCTGACTCAATTCCAGTTGGGTTTAGGTTAAAGGATCGGGTTATCCGGGTTCAATCCAAACTTGATAGGGGAGTGATGACTAAAATAGAATCTTACAAGTTGGATTCGGGTTGGTCTATTCCATCTTTTAGGGTTGAGCCCAATCCACTCAAGTTACAACCTTGTAAAAAAACATTTAAAGTGAGTTTCACCTCTCCTTTTATTTTACAGGATCACCAGAGATACAGCCTGAGAAGCAGAGGACTCTGCCTCGTGCCGCTGGAATGCACCGGCGGAATCGCCAGTAGCAATGGCGCCGATATCTGGGCGCCCATCAATGCTAACAACATCCAGAAACAATGAGAGTTTCAGCATCAATGAAGGATTTTCAGTCCTCTTAAGCTTCAGATTCTTTTGTTTGATAATCATAGAAAGAAAAGAAAAAACTAACCTGAACAAGCAAACAAGTTTCGAATTCATGAAACTTACCTTTTACATGAGAGAGGTGTACATTAAGGGGATTAAAGAGTTTAGTACAGGAAGTGTGAGCTATTGGATTAGATCAAGCTATACATTGCAAATGTTATGGTGATATTGTATCTTTGCATCTCTAGTGGCTGGTGCTGTGTGGATTCCAGATCTAGAGAAATCAAGGCAGATTGGACAATGAACATGGTGGTGGTATTTGTTTCAGACATTGTTGGATCTCACTGAATAAATCTACTAGTAAAATATAACTTCCAAAAACCTCTAATTTTTTTTTATATGTTTGTTTTGTGTTTGAATCAATCAAACAGTCCAAACTTCATCAAATGAAATAAGTCCATTAATTCCATTAATCACACATGATGCAATTCATAAAATGAGAACCATCCAATTTAATCAATAAAAAATGACAGATAAGAGTATCCATTTCTGACTTTTGGAGGTTTTGACAGGCTACCCAAGGGCCAACCAATGGGTGGGTCAGTAGCCAGATTTGAATCGTTTAAAATATTTATGTGAGATAAAACATCGTCTAGTTATTTTTATTTTAAAATCAATAACAATTTTATAATTTTATTTCTTCGTTCCTTTTCCGTTATAGAAGAGTTCAAATTATTTAAAATGATGTTTTTTTTTACAAGAATTTCAAAACAATTATTCTTGCAATTATTTTTGCAATCTTTAACATATTTTGAATTTTTTATAGACATATTTATTTAATGAAATATATACATTTATAAAAAAAAGAAATATAAACAAAGGTTAGTTTGGATTGACCTCCTCAGTTTTGAGGGTCGGATTGAGTTAGGCTTGGGTTGATTACTTTCAACTTTGGTCAGCTTCAAATTGAGCTCTAACCTGACTCAACCCGCCCGAGTTGTAGCTTTCCGGGAGATATAAAATGAACCAACTAGAACACCACACAAGGTAAACAAGGAGAATCATTTCCATTTCACTCATATTCACTTCTCTTTTTCTCTAATGGCAACAAATCAAACATCCAAAATAAAACAAAACAAATCAAACATCCAAACCTAGAGTTACTTGAATGGAAGAGCACAATTTTGATGTAATAAAATGCATTCCTGCTTGTATGTGAGATGACATTTCCAACAAAGTCTCAAGTAAATTCTTATACTTAGCAGCATCAGAAACACATTTTCTAATAGAGAAATTGGGCCCGACAGACCCAGTACAGCCTGAGGTTGCTAATTTGATGTAACATACCTTTCCATGGGAGATGATTGGAAATAGAAAAAGAAATAAGTAGATGTCACATGTGGTTGACATCTTTAGCTTGCTGATGAACTGCTCCTAACCTTCTCCTTCAAGAATTGCCGTATATGTTCACGTTTCCAGTTGTCGATCCTGATGGAAGAGGAAAAAAAAACCTTAAAGCTTTATTCATGCCCGCTATAAAAAATATATAGCATATGATCAAGTGACCAACTGCTTCTTATGAATTGGGCAGATGGTGATAAATGAAGCTCGTTTTCCCTAAATAAATCCAACATTGTGGCACATGCAAGGGAGGGAGTCATTTCCATTTCCACTGTCACACCATATTTTCTAGCAACCCAACACACAATATATTATTTAGTGAAATTGATTGATATAATATCAAGTGCAATTTCTTTACTAAATAGAGAGAGTTTTCATAGACATGATGTCTTTACTAGGAAGGAAGTAGGAAGAGAAAAAGGAATGCCCTCATATTTTGCTCATCTTACAAATCACTCATGTAATGCTCACAAGACAAAATATAAGCAGACCTGATGAATGAAAAGGATGGTTTTTATGATAGTTATCGATGGTTTAGAAAACAATCCCTTTGACAAGAAACTAAATTCTAAACTGACATGCTAAAGCCTGAGGCTTAGTTTGGCAAGGGGATGAAATTTCAAGGATAAGTTATCCTAATTTCCAAGGATAATAAGTAAATCAATTTTGCCTTTGTTTATCTCTGTCAAAATTGGGATAAAAAGAGGGGATAGATGTTATTCTAGCCTTAAGGTAGAACAAAATGTCGACATCTTCATTTTAAATCAAGACAGCCATCCCCGTTTTATCCAGATTTTTTTATAACAAACACGATAAGTTGTTTTCCAACCATTCATCCTCTCATTTGACCCTTATCCCACTACTTATCCCCTTGTCAAACCAACCATTGGTATCACCTACTCCTAAAAGACAGGTAAATCCTTTTATAATTCACGTCATGATTATAATTGATTACCATGTTAAATACTTTTTTATGACACCAAGTTTGAGTTCCATGTTTCCATATAAAGATAACTGTAATTTTATAACAATTGTTTAAGCTAACATGATGGCAGAAACTGGACAAAAAGTGTAACTAGTATAGTCAATTAACCTTCTTATAAACCACTTTTAATGAAATTTCATCTGATGAAATGTTGCATCCAAAATTAATGTTTACAAATCATGTCAATGAAATGTTTCATAGGTTAAATAATGTAAGAAAGCTCAAATTCAAATATTCCACACAGGGTTTCACAACATCCATAGAAAGTCAAATTAACAAAAATACAGGATTAAAAATCAAGGCTTTATCAAAACAAATCCTAAGCACCAATGTTCCCCGTTCCTAATGAAGTCCATTAACATGGTACCAATGCTTAGCATAATAAGGTGCACTACAATATAAAGAGCTAACCTTATGGTTTCTTTTTGATGGCCATCTTCATCAAGCAGAATGAGTTTTGGCGGAGAAGAATAAGCATACTGAACTTTGACAGCAGGAAACTGATCTTTCTCTTCCTCAATGAATCCCACGACCTCAGGATAGAATACCAGTTTCCTCATGCACACCTCTAAAATTGCACCAAAGTATGTGACCTGCAACCATACCATATCCAAGGTCAATAACAACAATACCCATGCATCATACAAGTAATTCATCCAAGGATTTCTATAAAGAGAAAGCACTTTAAATGTTTGTAACATTTTACAAGTCACAAAAAGGCGGCACTGTGGAATCATAGCATGAAAATAGCAGTAGATACATTAACGGATAACACTTAGCACAAGTGAAGCATGTAATCCTATAGGTTCCTCTCTAAAGATCCATGGAGGTGCAAAGTATAAAAAGCGTCAGTAAAAAGAATGCTCAAAATTTCCAGTTTGGGCTTAACAAGAATTACATCAATCGAGCAGTCATCCAATCATGAAAAATACACCCCAATAGTGACCAACATGATTGGACCTGACCAGGAAACAATGCAACCACTCACCCAATCATGTAAGCAAGGAATAGCTAACACAACCAACACCCACTTGACTGAGAGTCAGAAGACATAAAATTCATGCAACATGAGCAGTTAATCTCCTTTCCAATTGATGTTGTGATATGTCTTGCATTCTAGCATGAATGAGCATGTTCACAAAGGCCTGGGGTCGGACTGATCCCCCAATCAGGATTTTTCTAGGGATATTTTAGTCATTTCCCTTCATTTGTTTACCCTATTCAATTAATCTCTTCCATGTTAGAACTGAGAAAATTTTAATTTTGCAAGAGGCAGCTGTGTAGAGGGGTTTTTTTGGGGGAAAAAGGCAATGCTAAGGGGAGAGAGAGATACAGATGAAGAGACTTTTGTAATCCAATTACTTAATAGTGAATAGATTCCTAGACAAATTTTGCCGAACCACGTAAATCTACCTGTGTAGATAAGTCTCTTTATTGTTCTACAGGTGTTGACATCTAACCCTAAAGGAAGCACTACGTCAACAATTGACATTTTTAGGAATAAGAAATATATGATTTCTAGTATTCATTAACCAATTTAGATTAATAGATCACAGAGTCAAGATCCAATCTAAGTCACTAACATACAATTCAACATTCACATGAATACGATTTCCATACCTTACTCAGGGAATCATCAGTGTCATCCACGCAGCACTTGCGACAGTCCGTCACCAGTTCTGTGAACCCACAAAAAAAAATGGACAACTTTTTCAATGTATCATGCAAAGTTCACTCAAACAGGTTCACAACAGACCAACAAAGATCCAACACCTTCAGAAGCAATCGATCTTTTTTTTTATATTTTAAAAAGCACGATTTGACAGGAAACCCTAATCAAACACAAAACGGGACAGACCTTGGTCTTTGACGTACTCGGCGAAGGTGTTGCAGTCGGAGCAGAGGGCGAGGCCGGTGAACCCCAGTTCCTCGCATTGCTTGGGGCTCAGCTGTTGATCCCCTCGGACCAGACTGCATAGTGATAACAGGAGGATGAGATCTAGGGTTAGGGTTTGGGCGGAGTTCATCTTCTCGCGATGAACAGAAAAGACTTGTTCGTTTTTGGGAAAGGTTGGTTCTGGACCGTTGGATGGTTGATGCTTTCATGCTAGAAGTATGAAACGTGCCGGCCCGGCCCATAACCGTAAGTGCCCGGCCTGTTAAAACAAAGTGCCAGCAATGTTTTAAAAATCGAACCGTTTAATGAATTGAAAAAAACGAACAGGTCAATGATTATTGATTCAACAGCTGAGTTAATCGAATTTAAATAGTAATATAATAATATATTAAATGCATTTATTATCATGATTGAATTAAAAAATATGAAATATTCTTGATGCCATATATGATAGAAAATTATCTGAACCCAATATATTTGAACTGGTTTTTTTTACACTGAGAAAAAGTTTGTGTGAGTTTATGACACGAGATGCATGAAGCAAGGGCTTTTAGAGATCAAGAAAGATCTCTTTTTTGGGTCATCTTTGAGGCCCATCAGAATTATTTAGGAAAATGTTACACTAGGTCATTTATAGTCCAAAACGCAGATTACACATGTTTTCATTTTTTTAAAAATAGTGAACATCGTATAATAGTGTATATGATTTGATAAAAAATGTATATCGTTCCATTTTAAATTTAATGAATTAATTTTTAGTAAGTGTAAAAATTTAACAAGATGTAAACAATGCTAATTATAAATAAGACATATAGAACTGTATTTTAAATTGTAAAAAAAATAGAGTTTAATAATGTCCTTTGAGGTATGACAATCCTTTTGAACTGCCATTTTTGGTGCCGACAACCCAAAAATCATTTCTTGATATTGATTGGCTTCATTTGTGATCACCCAATTTAGTGTAGGTTAAACAAAATTCAATGTACTTCTCTAACCCATGGGACCAGAACTGCTCCTGTGAAAGCTCCATTGAAGCTTAGAACAAAAACACACACTTAACTCTAGTTTGAGTTTTTGTTAAGGTCCCCTATTGTCAAATATATTTTGTTTTTGCATAACAAAATTAGTTTTTTTTATAATAAGTTACAAATGAATATTTTTGAACTACATTTTTATTTAAAATAATATTTTTTATTGTCTAAAAATCAATAAATTAAATTTTATATATAAAAAAAAACTGTTTAGAATATTTTTTAAGCAATGATTCTAATCATTTTTAAATATAAGTTGCATCAAGCTTATAATTGATCTAAGCTTTGATGAAAATAAATTATACTTTAGCTTGACTTATCTAAGCTTTGATAATAGATCAAGTTGAAGTCATTGCTCTGGTGGCAGACCTATGATCTTTCTACAGTGAGGGTCATCATTAATATATAATTAAATTTAATTTTAGACTTCATATAATAAAATGTGAATAACACAATGAAAATATCATATATCATATTTAAAACTGCAATATCACAAATAACTTCATAACTACTTTGGTATTTTATCAAAAGCCTCCAACATTATTAATGTATTCTTCTTCAAATCTTCATATTTTGAATGTTTATTATGATGATCCCATTATCAATTGTTCCAGATACATTTCTCAATGTTGATTTAGTAGAAATAAAGAAAGAGATTCAACAAAAAAAAAATTTAATAAATTTAAATGCGCAACAAAAAAAACACTGAGCATAGAAAAACGCACACAAATGAAAAAGATATTGAAATGTTGAGTGCAATCTTAAAACCTGGTTAATCCTTTTTTTTTAATATTTTTTTTCAATTCTGCTTAACCTCTTTTAATGTTTTCCCTATTTGAAAGCACATCCTTTCCCCTGTGACCCTATTTTTTGTCATTCTGTGACAACTTTCCTGACATATTTTTTTATTTTGTCCTCCTGTTGCAAAACACTCTTCAATGTTTTCAAAATTTCAGTGTGTGTCATTGTCCCATCCGTTCCTTCTTCGAGATGGAATTAAGTTGTCCTTATTCAACCATGTTCTGGAACCAAATTTCAAAATCATTTTTTTTATAAAAGATATTTTCAACCAGTTTTTTTTTTATTTTTTATAGAAGCTTCTTAGACTATTTTTCATAAAAATTACTCATAATCAAATATAGAAGTTACTCATGTAACAAAACATTCTGTCTTCATAAAAAATGGTTATATGTTCCAACAATTGTATTTTGTTATAGTAAAAAATCAAAAGAGAACCATTAAAAAAAAAAGTGGCCCTTTTCACTCAAGAAAACATAAATGGATGACCTCAAGTCACAAACCAAATGGTTGAATACATTGATCTTCCTTGTCAAACCATTCCATACAACATAAATATTTTAATTTTCTCTCACTAACCTCTCACTAGGTCATTAAAAGACCACTGGAGACAAGTCACTCCTGACCACAAATACCAGCATCAACCAACAACCACTAGTTTCAATTGCGGATTAAAATCTTCAATAGAGCCCTCATTTTTTTTATATTACATATTAAATCCTCAATTTAAAAGATAAGTTCAATTTTGATCCTTTTCAACTCGCAGTGACTAAAAACAAATCAAACAATTTAATAATAAGTCTTTTTAAAAACTGATGACCCAATCACTTATTCGTATAATTTACAGGGACTTAAAAATAAAAAAAAACTTTAAAGAACAGCTGTATTTAATCTGTGAGCCAATCAAACCCTATCTTCCCTTCGATTTGGGTACTCTCTCTCTTGCTCTGTTTCATTGATTTCTCAACTGGGTCTCTCTCAAAACCTCACTTCGATTCTGTTCTGTTGCAGTTGTTGTTGTTCTCCTGAATGGGTATTTGTTAAAACAAGAAAAGCCATAGTTGGAGAAGAAGATAAGAAGATGAAGATCCAGTGCGACGTGTGTGAGGAAGCTCCGGCGACGGTGATTTGTTGCGCGGACGAGGCAGCGCTGTGCGTGAAGTGCGATGTGGAAATTCACGCGGCGAACAAGCTCGCGAGCAAGCACCAGAGGCTTCACCTCAACTGCCTCTCTAACAAGCTCCCCAAGTGTGATATTTGTCAAGTAAGTTGTCTCTGCTTCTGATGGTCTTATGTGAATGAATCCCCTCTCTGTGTATGTTGTCTGTAATGAATCATTTATAGTGCTTCAATTGATTGAACACCCAGATCTTGTACTGTTTGAAGTGATGTTTTCAGATTTCATGCATGTTGTGAACACAAGGAACAGTTTTTATTTTTTGCAAAATTTGATTTTTAATTATGGCACTGTTTGGGTATGTGTTTGGGTGGATTCTGCTATTTAAACGCCCAATCATGGATCTAAATGGTTTATCCCAAACGCCCGGTTCGGCACATTTTATGAGTTTGTTGTATTATATCTCCTGCCTTTGAAACTCACAAATACAATTCTTTTGAAAAGCCGATCAGATTTTCAAAATCTCATCATCCCTCCCTACGACACTTTCAATAATCGATTCCAAACTAGTATTCTTAAATTTCAGGTTTTTTTTGTTTTAGATTTAGATTTTTTTGTATTAAAAGTCAATAAAAAAATTTTATAGAAAAAATTGCTTAAAAGTAGCTTTTTCGTATTTAAATTTTTTAGTGCATAAGCTGTTTTTGAAAATCGGTTTCAAACATGGCCTTTTTAAAACATAAGTCATCTCTGCTTCTGATCTTATATGAATTCCCTCTCTTTTTGTTTTATTTTTGTTGTCTGTAATGAATCATTAGAGTGTTTCAATTGATTGAACATCCAGATCTTGTACTGTTTGAAGTGGTATTTTCGGATTTCCATGTATGATGTGAACACAAGAAACAGTTTTTAGTCAAACGGATTTTGGTTTTGCAAAATCTGATTTTTATATTATGCAACTGTTTGGATTAGATCCAAACAGTGCCATCATATAAAAATCCAAACTAGTTCTGTGTGTTCTTCGTGTTATTTTTCTTGCATTTGAAAATCTGTAGAAGTAATGCTTTTGAAAAGTCGGACAGATTTCAAAATCTCCTCTTCCCCACTGGATTTCCAAATGGGGCCAAAATTGGTTTTAAACTGGTATTCTAGAATTTCAGTTTTTTTTTTTTTTTTTTTTTTTTTTACGTTATAAAACTTAACAGATTTTTTTTAAAGAAAATTAGTTGAAAGTAACTTTTTCGTATAATCAACTATTTAAGAACATAAGCTATTTTTGAAAATCGCTTCCAAACTTTAGTTTTTGAATTTTGAATTTCATGTGTTAAAGTCAACAAAACAAACTCCATACAAAAGCTGGTTGAGAATAACTTTTATGAAAATCTGTTTTCAAAAATTGGTTCCAAACATGACCAAAGATTTACTCTTTTATTGATTTCCCATTGAAGAGGGTGATTGTTCATGTGATTTTGAACACATGTTCAAAATCATTGGTAAACACAATTTAAAAACAAACATACAATAAATCATATAGTCAAACAAGTGACATTGAGCATACATTAATTTTATGAGATCTATATATTCAACAACACTAGTTTATGTGTGTTTTTATATATGTGTAGGAGAGGGCAGCCTTCACATTCTGTGTGGAAGACAGGGCCCTCTTTTGCAAGGAGTGTGATGAACCGATCCACGTTGCCGGGACACTCTCCGGCGAGCATCAGCGTTTCCTCGCCACTGGAATCCGTGTTGCGCTCAGCTCCTCCGGGTGTGGCAAGGAAGTAGGCAAGAGCAGCCTGGAGCCTCCGAATCCGAACCCGTCCCCACCGCCATTGTTCCAAAAGCCACCACCACCACCACCACAACCTTCCTCCAACGCGTTTGCGTCCTCCACCGTGTGGGCGGTGGACGAGTTCCTCCAGCTCTCAGATTGCGAGTCTGCTGATAAGGTCAGGCATCATTTTCACTTATTGTTCAACATCTCTTTTTTGTCACCATCCCCTCCAAAACAAAAATGGATTGATATATACACGACACAATTTTTTTTATTAGCCAATGAACAACCTAAAGAGCATCAATCACCATTATAAACCATTGACATAATTGAAGCATGCCTTCCATTCGCAAAGTGTTATGTATAGTGTGTTTTAAACCAGAAAGATGTTGCACATATTCATTCCTGCAATCATCCTTTAAACCATCCAATCAAGATCAATACCCATCATGTTTGTATAAAGAGTGTTGTCACTCAGCAGTCCTTACATGCAATTGTTACACACAACCCTTAGATGCAGCCATGAATTTCTTTAAGTGGGTATATACAATTTTATCGTAGTATCATATGAGGACCGTAAAGAGGACTGCATATAAGATTGTGTTCATAATATTATCCTAGTATAAATCACCAATTGTCTTATATAAATTGAATGGATTGCAGAAGGAGTCAATTGGGTTTGGAGAGCTGGAGTGGTTTGCAGACATTGGATTCTTCAATGGAGCTCAACAAGAAGTCGACGCCTTGGCTGCCGCAGAAGTCCCCCAGCTTCCCCTATCTCCTCCAAGCCACGCCTCCGCCGCCACCACCACCACCACCTACTACAAGCCCATCAAATCCAACATGGCGTTCAAGAAGCCTCGTATCACCTTCCCCGACGATGACGAGTACTTCACTGTCCCTGACCTTGGGTAGTCTGGAAGTGCATACTTAGGACCTTATAATGTATGGTTTTAATACTCTGTTATATAAATATATATGCAAATTGTAGATGAGCACATATATTTCATCTGTCTCTGTATCTATTTGTCTATGTTAATAGATAGATAGATATGTTGATATATGTCTTTGATATGATTATTGTGTGGTGGAATTGTAATGGTGTTTCATAGATTTTTTTTTGTCATATGGTTTGATGTGTGATACTGATGTATTGTTGTTTGATAGCCTCTGTGTTTTTTTCCATGGGATGTGATTGAGATTCTTTCGAATTTCATGTGCCTTTTGGAATGGAAAGAAAAAAAAGGAAAAATTTCTTGGAGGGCATCTCATTCTGATGCCCACATGAAAAGTCTGATTTTGCCAAGGAAAATGACTCTTCCCTGATTTTGATGACATCCAGTTAGGTCATGTGCTAAAAAATGGCCAAACCAATACCAATTTAGGATTCTTTCATGTGTAGAACTAATTTATTGACTGCATTTATGACAATCCCTAGTTTTTAGAAAGTAAATTATATTGTCAACATGGTATTGTAGAAGCGGGCTAAGACACGGTTTTCCAGTCCTGTTTGTAATCCCACACACATTGAATGAGATTGTATCCATCCTTTTTATTTTATGTTCTGGATATATAATTTTTTATTGTGGAATAATACTCTATTATAGCTTGATCTGAATTTATCATCCCATATTTAATTTTCAACTAACGTTGAGCCCCCCCCCCCCCCCCAAAAAAAGAAAAGAAAAGAAAAGAAAGTTGTTGATGTTTTTTTGTTTCTCGCATTCTTGAGTCTTTTAGGGGTGTTTGAAAGTGCATCTCGCTCGAGTTTGCGCGACTTCTGTGTTTAACTACACGTGCGTTTTATGTGTATTTTTTTTATTTCAGCAATGCGTTAAAACAACACTTTTCAAAATACTGCTTGCTTCCCCAATGCGGTGGCCTCGGACACGGGCGGATTCAGGATTTAGAGCAGGGGGGGCTGGAGATCAAACAATATACTTGAAAAAAAAATTATATCAAAATATAAATATAAAGATGATAATTTAAAAAAAATATATCAAAATTCAAGTCATTCATTATAAGTCAATGCATCGATGAAAATCTCATAGATAATCTTGATAATCGTCACAAAAATAAATAAGAAATTACAAATCTCATAATCCAATCAACCAAAATAAACCACTTATTGACATCAGCGTGTGAATTAATTTCATTTGATACTATGTGAAGTTATGCATGGCTTTTAAATGCATGCATGGCTTTTAAATGCTTGCAAATGGACCCTTCCTCATTGATCAACAAAAAATATTGTGTAATTTTTTCTTTCTAAAAAAAAATTTAATAATCAATGTCTACGATACAAGCTAAAACATCTACACTCATAAGTCATGATAAGAGTTTGAGGGGGGGGGGGGGTTTTCTTTTTGTACACAAATGCTCATTTAAGGCGATAGTCCCGACTTACAACAAGTACATCAAACTATTACTAAACTAGAAATAGACTAACAAAGCCCAAAGAAGACAGTGGGCTTTTTAAGCCCATGATACCCAGCCCTAAGGACTGTAACCACATTCTTTTCTTCTGCCATAGGCAGGTCTCAATCTTGCATCTCCCTTGAAAAGAGGGTTGACCCTATCCCTTGAATCATCCATTGCTTTTCAGTTCTATGGTAGGAGTTGAATGGAATTGGATTAGAAATTTGTTGTTCTTCAATTTGAATATACACTATAATGTATCTTGTTGGTCTCCATCTTTATTGTAACGACATATATCTTATTAGAAATTTATAATCTATCAATTTTTATTTTAAATAAGTATATATTTCATTATCTTGAGTTCTTAACAAATAAAAAGTGTAGGTGGAATGTACTTATTTTTACAAAAAAATATATATGTATTTATATATTTTATTCATTCGACTTTCTGTGTCATTGTAAAAACAAAAATAGAAAATGTTAAAACGCAAACAACAAAGGTTTTTATTTATTTTTAATCATATATTTGATCTAATATGGCATGTATTTTTTATAAAGGGTAAAATATATACTCTAATTAATTGAATGATATTATTTATAAAAAAATGTGAAAATTCTAACTATATATATATCTCGTTACAGTGAATAGAAGTGACTAATAAAATATATAAAATTGCATTTAAGATTATAATGACTGAGTGTAACATCACTAAAAATTAAAAAAATAATGCACCATGAAAAGAAGAAAAAAAAAGAAGAGAAATTCATTCACTGGTTTACTAGGCGAGCTGGCCATCATTTCAAAGGGTCAGCTGAGTTCAGCCCAAGTCCATCGACCTATCAACGGGTTGGGTCTTGATAGTGGTGAACCCATACCCAATCCGTGATAGGATTCTTCATACCCAGGTCCAATCCAAGACCCAATAGGTCCTTTGGAATCTGGACCCGGACTCGTAAGAGTCAAACCTGAACCCAAACTCAAGATGGCTAACAAAAGAATATCTTTGCAAAACATATATTAACCTACACAATAAAAATATTTAAAATAAATTAGCACAAACACATAAAAATCAAATATAATTTTTAAAGTCTTATAAATTACAACACCACCCAAAATAAAGTTAAGCAATAAACTAACCAAATTATACAAATTTAATAGTTAATTGTCCAAAATACTTAAATAAGTTAATCAAAGTTGCACAAACATATTGCATTACTAAGTTAGAACTTGATAAATAAAATACAAATTTATGGGTCAACTAATAGCCTAATAACATATAGACTTATCTATAAACAAGGATATATAGGATCGGATCGCGGTGAACCTGATTTTATGTTTGGGTCCACCGGATCGGGTTCAAATGAATCAGGTAAATTACATGTGTAATCAGGTCCGAGTATGATCCGCCGTTGATAGGCCTCCATCCATATTCACGATGAGGTTCTTCGCTTTATTTCACTCCCTCTTTCGTCTCTCATCCTCCTCTTCTGAAAATTGAAAATCTGGGTTTCATTTGTTGTTCTTTGTTTGGTAGTAAATGTAAAAATGGAGGCGGAAGGGGTAGAGGAGGTGCTGAAGGTGGTGGATACATGTCTTGCTCGCATCAAATGGCGCCTCAGACCATCTTCGAAGCGTAGACTCGAAACAGGTCCTCTTTTGCTCCTTGTTTTTTTGATATATGTTATTGGTTATTTCATTCTCTCGGTTTTGGCTAATATTGTGTTCCTTTAATTGATATGGGTGGTTCTAAATTATGGGTTTTGTTCAATTTTTAACATATTGAATGAATCACAATCACCCATTTGTCTTTTCTTGTTAATCTTTGTTAATTTTGTTGATATGGAGTTCTTATTGGTTGGGAACTTATGGGATTGTGTATATTAATTGAAAAAATTGCATGGGTTTTGTTCTGTTATTTTTTTAAAATTTAATGGAGGAGTTGAAAATTTAGTTGATGGGATTGCTTTAGAGAAGTTTGAGAAATGTTTAGAAAGGAAGTGGAATGGATGAACATTTTGAGTTTGCCTCACACATATTGAGATGGTTTGTGTTGATGCATGTAGTGTTTCTCACAAAAAGCCAAAAAGATAATATTGATATCCATTTTCTTTCATTTTTGTTGAACAACAAAATTCACAATGGAACAAAAGATTTAACGTGGTTCGATAATTTTCTTACATCCATGGAGTAGGGGAAATATGATTCATTATATCAAGTAATAAAAATACAATATACCTCTGTATCTCTTCTCACCACCGCCTATTTCTCACAAAGCAACCTTGGACAGGTGCCCCACTTACACGAAAAAACATCTATCTTAACCCTAACAAGGAAGAGACTAATGAAATGAAGATACAAATGACCAAACCACTGTTACAGAGAAATTTAGGTCGGGTCGCCGTGTCTAAGTTCAGGCATTTGGGAATAAGCCTTCTTCTGGTATAATGCAAGACATCTCACGATAGCTTTCCTTCGTATCGGTATAATAATACAATAGTCTTAAGGTTAAAATTGGACAAGTTGGATGTCCAAGTTCAATTCTGGGACACCCTAAATTCGTCCCTTGTCATTTTCACTACCATTTGCCCTCAGATCTCCCAAGCTATGTTGGCACACATTAGTTAAACTACATGCCATGTTGGTACACATTTTTTGCGCCATACAATAGGTGAGTGTATGATTTTAAAAAAGAAAATCATTGTGGACTGCAATTGGGACTGCATAAGGGGCTGGGATTATTATTTACCTTTGAGTTTTTATGTTGAATAATCTTTCTTTTTGTAATGTAACTATGATGGATCTCTTGGCAGACATCTTGGCCCTATGTACTCGGCTCAGACCGGTAATAATGGTGGACTATGGTGGAAAGATGCCTGAACTGCAAGAGCACCTTTGCAAACTTCTAGATCTGGCTCAAAAGGTTTTATCACAATGAAGCCCAAGCTTGTGTATCACTGCCAATAATATTGAATTAGTCACAGACTCATAGTTAATAAGTTTTTAGTGACGCATCACTGCTGGACGTCTTATTTTTTCCAAAATTTGCAGATTTGACTAGAGATCCAAGTCATCCATATGCTTAATGTGTATATATATGACACTCAGGTTCTCTGTTTTGATCTTACCAGATAAGACTTTTTAATATGTTCCTGTTTAACTTTTAATTTTTTAATATTAGTATAATTTCTGTGAGAAGGTTTTAAAACTAATGGCATTATTCAAATCAGTTTGGGCAGTAAAATTAATCGCATAGGTCACATATCATGATGTTTTATGTAGACTTTTTCAACATGTTAGACATTGCTGTTTTTATAGCCTTGGGAAACAGAGTTGGTGTACTTAATTAGAATTAATGACAGGGAAAACGTTTCCTTCTTTCAATTTTCACCATAGCAATTTTTTAGTTGCTGATAATCGTCTAATCAGTGTTTGATCTAATTCATCTGATTGACATATTGATATAGCCTGTTTGTCAATGAAACTATTATCTTATGATTTGCAGGAGACATCAATTTTACAGGCACTGAGAATAATGGTCATTGAAGATATGATTTATTTGATACATGCCAGGGAATTTGCCGAGTATGTTCTGTCAACTCTCAGTTCAGAGATTCATATGCGTTTTGTTGACCTCGAACAGGATCCTCCAAAGGTTTTGATTTATTTTCCTAACCATTTTAAGGCCTTCTTTTTGCATCATCATTTCTATTTTAATGGCTACAAAGCATCTTATGAAGGATGTCCCCTTTTTTCAAGTTTTGTTGATGGCACTGATTTTAGACCTGATGGTCCTCATCACAACTTCCTGACAGTGAATTTGTGTGTCGTTTTTTTGTTACTGTTATGCATCGTTGTCTTAAATCTGTGTAATTCATATGGTTTATAATCTGACTCTTTCTATCTAGATGCCATATTTATGGTTTCTGCTCTGCGTTTTTTGTTGCAGCTGTTGCCGCAGGAAGAGCAACACTCAGTTTTGACAGATCTTGTATCGATTCAAAACTTATTCTCTACAATTTTTCATGTAGAGCAAACAAACAAAAATTTCGCATCAGATGTGCCTCTTCCCTCAGTCCTGCCTGAGACAAAATCATCACAATATGTGCCTTGCTCATCCCATGATGGTGAGCCCATTGCTTCTCAATCTTCCAAGTGTATCGATCTAAGTAGCTGCATGCAAGGGAGTCAAGTTACCATACCAACCCTGAATGGGTAATTCCCTCTTGATCATGGAACAGAGACTGCTGAAAATTATCTATGTTTAATGAGATATGCTAAAAAACAAAAAAAAAAGCTAGATCCTTACTGAATTGAATGCGTGTTTGTTAAAAATGACATGAAAATTCTTGGAAGGAGTGAGTATAGACATGGCAAAGGAGCTGAGCCAAAGCAAATGATATGCAAATTTTGAAGTTTTTGAATTAAGAAAGGGTGAGATGCTATATGGGGAAAACACTTGGGACATGGTGATCCAGTTTATCAAGGATTTGGGTCATTTTGCGCAGGAGCTGCATTCGATTATTTTTTGTGTAGGTAAATGTTCTCAAACCTATGACCTCTTGGTTGCAAATTCACTTGTCAATCACTAAGCTACGGGTTTTGGGAAGCAAATTAGTCATTGAGGAGTAGGCGAGTAGCGCTTTGGGGTATGGTAGGTTGGCCGAAGCTATGGTAGACCCTTCGTCTACTATGGTTCAGTTGGGTTTTTGTATGCTTTTCTTCTTTTTTCCCATGTTTTTGTTGTTTGGATTGGGCATTCTCTTCCATTTAATAAAATCAAGGCTGGGTGCTTACCACTTAATAAAAAAAAACTATTCATGTAAAAATAGCCTGCTTGCAAATGTTATTACTCAAATTTCTACGTCCTTTATTGTGGTTTATTTATTTTGATCATTTTTCTCAAAGTACTAACAGACTATCAACAGTGACCTTTTTGTTGGGATGAACTGGGTTACCAAATATTTATTGAAGGTTTGGTGTCTTGTTTGAGCATGTTGTTATGAGTTTCAAGGAGAAGGAACAAAAGCTTTCACTGAGACTAGGGAAATAGGTCTCATATTTTTACCAGTTCTTGGGACTTGAAACGACTGTTTAGGTCACAAATTTGACAAAACCTAAAAATATGCAATTTAGTGGCAAAAAGTTCTCATACATCATTTGTCATCTCTCCTGGAATATTTGGGTTTAATTCCTTGTTTTGGTTGTTTATGTTTTCACGTTTCTGTTTGGGCATTTGCTAGTTCAATCAAATTTTATAATGACATCTATTTTTTTATTGCCTTGTTTTGATCGATATTTTGATTCAAAAAACTAAATTGGGCAGCAACTGTCATGCAGATGGCTTCTTGGTTATCCGGTAGTATATTTGTTCAGCAAAGAACGAATAGCCGATGCTATTTGTAGTCTCTCCACCAAGTATCTTCATCTTTTCCAAATTGTTGTCTGCAGGTTTGATGCTTCATTAGTCTTATTTTACTGACTTATAATCTTGTCATTAAAAAATCACTCTTTAATGATCTTGCAGAGACCAAAAGTCTAATAAGAAAGCCATTCAAGAAGAGCTAATGAGGTGAATCTTTCATCAGTGTTTCAAGTTGTGAATACATTGTGAATTTAATCTTATATGAGATGCTCTTCTTTGGTTTACTCGAAGTTGTCGTTTGTTGTCTTATAGAATACTACACTTAAGCCTGTCAATAGATCGAATACCTTAATACTTGCATTCCATCTAAAATAATTTGGATACGCATATTAATATTCGAATTTGAATTTTTTGGATTCAAAGAGGAATTGAATATGTTTTGATAATAGTTTCAGTGATCATGTGAAAATGGGGACAGATCTTCTCATATTCTTCAGAGATTATGGATAATCATGTAAGATGATTAAATTTGAACAATATATAATGCAAAATATATATGATTTTACAATATATGTCAAATTTGGATCTTTTTCGAAGCGGATAAATTGATATCCGTATTTGCACTCCAGATATTTGATATCAGGTGCTTTCTGATTTTTCAGATGTAATTCGGAAATATTTTTTGGATAATTGATAAGCTTAACTATACTACTCATCACTTCCATTTATACTTTTGTATCATATACAAGTGGGCATGAATTGCAAATCCACTAATGATACTTATTTTGCAGTTTCTCGGTCCCTTACGATCTTAGCATGGAGGGGAAAACGAGCTGTGGGCTGAGACTTTTCTCACTCGGATGCTGGCTAAAGTTGATAAATGCAAGCACGTGTGGAAAAATCTGCGGTTGGAGGTCAGTCAGTGCTACCCACAATCCATCGCGTTGTAGTAATTCTGTATAACAGGTTGATACATGATCTTCATGGCTTCATCCATCTGGGTAGATTATCCATGTTTTTTCAAGTTGAGACCTGGTGAAAATTTTCAATAATACATGACAGAAATCCTTGTGAATGCTATATGTGAGCTTGGAAAGAATGAATGTTAAGAATGTTGTACAAATATAGAGAGTGCTTGTCTTGCTTGCTCTTGTTGCTCTGAGTATGAATTCAGTTTAGGTGAATCTGAAATCCCACAAGCATGATAAACAACTTGCAGGGAATGGGTTATTCCGTCATAAAATAGTTATGCAATAATAGTGGAGAATTAGATGGTTTTCTGTTTGGTTGCTATTCTTTTATCTGTTTGCATAAATTTTTGTCTTCTGTGATTGTTTTATTAGAATGTAATTATAGTTTTAGATGGATGAAAAGGAATGAACTATGCCTGCCTTCCCCAAGTATAGCTATCAGGGTTTATTCTATTTTATCAGGACATAATTATTACAATCTTATACATGCTAAATAAACATAAATAAGGGTGTACCAGATGGCACTTAATTTTCAACTGAAACTGTATGAGGGAAATCAAAATCTTGTTCCAAAGAGATCAATGGGCCATGAAGCTTGGCTTCTCTGACCCACAAACCAAAGTGGTCAAAACAGCTTTTATGGAAAAGATAGCTGAGAAGGACACGGGGACAAAAACAACAACAACAAAGAAAACTGGAAACTCAAATTTGAAAAATGTTGATCCTCAACATTCTTTGGCTCCTTTGAGCAGTGCAAGTACTTCTGGTTCCTTTGGCAGAGAAGGAATTGCTCCTTTCTTCGTAGTCGTAATCGCTCCACAGATGTTTGAAAACCTCAGAACCTCCCTCAGTCTCTTCTCATCCTGCAATTCACAACATTTCAGCACAGAAAAATTGCAAAATTGAAGGTAAAATGTGTTTCCTAGATGCTTGAAATTGTTTACTTCTCCATGAAGACCATGTTTGTAATCAATTAGTCAACCTGATTCTGCCTTTGCAATATCAGTTTTCAGACAATTGATCCCAAACGTGTCTGTAAATTTTAGCTTATCAATTTTCAAGCAGCATTTCAAAATGGGTTTGGACAGTTTTTGAAGATTATGCACTTTTTGCAGGCATCTTGCTCAATTCAAACACATTTCGAAACACCCCTTAGTGGTTCCAGCTTTTGACAAAAGTGCAAAACAGCTTTTAGTTATAAAAAAAACTTTCCAGAAATCTAACAAGTCTATGTTTCGTAGAAAGCTATTTTCAGAAACTACTTTTTAGTAAACAAGTCTTTTTTCCAGACTTGTTTCCAAAAACACCGTCAATAAAACAACTTTTATGAAAAATCTGTTTCTGAAAATTGGTTTCGAGTCTTTACCTGAAGAACAGATTGGTCATCGACGATCTTGCAAAGCAATGCACCGACGAAGGCATCACCAGCTCCAGTCGTGTCCACCGGTTTGACGCTTATGCTCCCCACCGCGCCATGGAAGTTCTGCGTCACAGGAAGAACAACCAAACCCCAGATTAGGCGCGATTCGATACATCTTTTACATGCAGAAGACACAGAGAGAAAACACTTGCCTTGGTGTAGTATTTGCAACCCTGGTCACCAAGGGTGAGCAAGAGAAGCTTCAGGTTTGGGTGGTAAAGCGACATGGCGGTCTCGTCGCTCATCGTGCTGTCTCCAGTGAGGAACTCGAACTCGACATCACTGACTTTGATGATGTCGGCCCGGTCCCAAATGCTCATGATCCAGGTCTTGGCCTCCTCGGGCGAGGACCAGAGCGGGAGGCGGAGGTTGATGTCGTAGGAAAGCAGGGCATTTGCCGCCTTGGCGACGTCCATGGCCCGCATATGAGCTGACCGGCACGGCTCCGAGATCAGGCTTATGGAGCCGTAGTGGAAGATTTTTGCCTGGAAAAAAAAAACTTGTGCTTGAGAATCCGGTTTGTAGGTCGCGTTTGAAAAAACAGTTTTTAACTTAAAACAGTTTTTGAAAATAGTTTTCCAGGCAACGTACTATTGTAAGTGTTGAAATAATTAAAAACTGTTTTTTTGCTTTAAATAAAAACTGAGACTTCTGAAAATGTTTGAAATCGAGTAACTCATTTTCAAATGTTGCTTACCACACAAAAGTAAATAAAATCTATAGTGACTTTTTTGAAAAGTTATCAAAATTTAGGTTTTCTGAATAATAGACTTGCAAAATCTATTTCAAAGAGATTGTGATATTGAATATTTACTTCTAATCCATAGTGAAATCTAAGTTTTTTTTTTTCTGTTTTTTTTTAAAATTGAATGCCTAAAACTTCCCCAGTGTGTCATAATCCTCAAGATTGAATTACACTTTCTTTTCTCACTTTGAATTCCCCTTTTTTTTAAATAAAAGGATAAAAAAATCTAACAATGTTTCATTGTCTCCAACCTCAAATCACTACATGGAGCTTTCAATGTATTAGATGAGCCCAAGCTGCAAAACCACCAAGATTGGATCTCAGCTGGTCTTATTAATTTTTTATTTGAAACTGACATGTGATTTAAATTGTCATGATATATGGGTGTGACTTTACCAAATCTGACCCCTCTCTCAACCACCATTCAGATTACTTCCAATTGCAACAACAACAACAAAAAAAGGCAAAAAATTGGTGGAAGAATAGATGAGTTAGCTAATAACAGTAGGTGGGTGAGGAGAGAACATCATAATTGGAATTAAAAATGTCCACTTGTTTGTTCTATACATCAATGCATACCAGATTTAAAGCATTGGTGTTTGCTACAGAAGACCATAATCAATTTATAAAAACAAAAAATGTGATGTAGTCACATAGACTGTTTTGTTTAAAGATATTTTTCAAGCTTTACCCCATCTGAAGAACAAAACAGATGAAGAAGACAAAAAGCAGGGAGAAAAAAAAAAATCTGAAATTCGAGATTTTTATACACATCACATCTCAGATTCTCAGATGTGCAGATCAGATTCCAAAGGTACTACAAAACAATAACAATGCAAAAATCCAAATTGTTTTTGTAAAGATTCCCAACAATAAAACCAAAAGACAAAACAGAAGACTTGCATGTGATGGGTGTCACAAACAAACAGAACATGTTGATCTCTAAAATCTCAAAACATTTAATTTGAGTTTGAAAGAAAGAAAAACATGGGTACAACAAAATTCTATGATACAAAGGAAAGATTTATATTTTTAGAAACAAATAAAATATATGAATAAATTGTATTTACACTTATCTTTAAAAGAAAAAATGCTTAGTAGAATATGTATACAAAATAAAAAATAATTTTTTTTATAGCATTTGAAAACAAGTTTAGATCATTTTATCTTTGCAGGAATCATTTGAACCCGAACCTTTTTCTAAATTCTGACTATTAATCCCAACTTTTTGGAAAAGTAGAAAACATCTTGGAAGTATATATTTTTTCAAGTAAATAAAATATGTTTTCTAGAAGAGTATTATCAAATCCAGCTTTTGATTGAAAATTTCCTTTCCAAAAGCATTTAAAAATTCAATTAAAATGGTTTTTTTGAAAAAATCAGATATGATTGACTAAACATACAATTCCAATGTTGCATAATGTAGATCTAGTCACACCCACTCACAAAATTTTGCAATGCTCATGAGTCATGATCCATGTACCCACCCACAACATTTAATCACCAGAAACCCATCTACCAATCCTACATGAAAATCTAATATTCTTAACCAATTTTCCATCCCAATCATCATTCTCATGTTGTATAATTGAACAGGCACTTTTTGAGTTTGAGATGGTATCCAATGCTTCATCCCTCTTTTTTTTTATCCGTCCCAATGGAGAATTAACATGTATCCAATGTCAATATAAAACCTAATATGTAGGGTCGCACATCGAACTAACACAAAACTGATAGGATCTAGCATTAATAATCAAATTAATGTCGGCTCCTTATTTAAAACTGATGGAATCTAACATTGAACATCAAATCAATGTCAGTCCTCAATAAGGAACTAACAAGTTACACGTGACACCTTACGTCAAAGGCTCATATGCTAAACAAGTGAGGTGTGAGGTTTTGAGAATTTTATGGACGTGTGTTAGTTTCTTATTTGAGACTTTGTAATTCCACACTAACTGGATCACACCTGTAATTAAATAAATCAAATTAAGCATGATACGATCTAGCACTAAACATGCCAATATATGAAGAAAATCCGTATCCGCTCTAAATCCTTATCCGAAAAATAAAAATATCAAATATCCAGAGTGTGGATATAATATCGGTGTACTTGATCCGAAAAATATCTGAATCCAACACATATTACAAAATTATGTATATTTGTACAATATATTGTTCAAATTTGTTATCATTAATGATTAATCATAATCATAATATTTTATATAACTATCAAATTATCTATGCATGATATCTAGAAGAGAGAATAAGTCTTAAAATTTCAATTTCAATTCTCATATTTGTCTTTAATATATAACTTGATTATCCAAATTATGTTCATATTTAAGCATATCAATTATTCAAAAAATATCCGTATCCAAAGAGATCCAAATTCAAAAATTAATATATGTAACCGAGTTATTATAATAGGATATGAATATGAAAGTAACTGATATGTTAATAAGCTTATGTATTTTTTAGTGTAAAAATGATTGAGTTTAACAGTGTCCCGAAGGAATATATTTAGAAAATTTTATAGATACATGTCAGTTTTTTATTTGAGACTGTAATTCTTCAACACTAACCAGATCACATATGTGATTAATAAATCAAACTTATGCGTGATAGGATCTGACTAAGCCCATCTGAGATGTGAGATTTTATAGATTTAATGAACGAGTCGGGATCCGGTACCATCAGTATTGAACTGCACAGTCTATTAATCAAACAATTGACTAAAAATTCGATTAATAAGCTGTGCAGTTCTGATGGTACTGATGATACCCAGCATTGACCAGATCCCATCTGCAACCAAAATTTACCTTCTTGATGAGGTCAACATCGAGCTCCTCAGGCCTCAAGAGCATGTCGGCGCTGGGATTCCGATAGAACATGAACTCCCTCTCGCCGTCGCCCCTCAACGTCACGAACGCCAGCGCCGTCCTCGCGCCGTCATCGAATCTAATCCCCGTCATCCACGCCGTTCTCTCTCAGAATCGCCGCCAACATCCGCCCGAACTCGTCCTCCCCTAACTTCCCCAAAAACGCCGCCTTTCCCCCCAATCTCGCGACGGCGATCGCCACGTTCGCCGGCGCTCCCCCCGCCGCCTTCAGAAACCCCGGCGCCTCCGCCAGAGAGAGGCCGGAGACGGTGGGGACGAAGTCGATCAACATCTCTCCGAAGCTCACCACGAGTCCTCCGTCCGAAGCCATTTTTTTTTTGTTTTTTTGAATCTGAATTTGTTGAATCTGAAATGTGTTTTTTTTTTTTTGTGATTTTGTTGTATTGGTTTTGTGCTTTATATACAGGGGAGATTAATTCCGGGTATTCCGGGGAATACCTAAGTTACTATTAGGTCCGTGGAACATTTGGACTTACTTTTAGGTCCTCATACCCCATTATTGTTATTTTCCAGTCATTTTAAGTAACAACATTGAGTTCACTGTTAACATTTTTATTTTTATCATTTCCCTTTTCTTCACCGATTGTGTACACGATTTGTTAATAGATCTTGATATATTTTTAACAAGTCTGGGTATGCTGTAAAAGATGAGATATGAGCAAAAGTAAAGAAAAAAAAAATCAAAATCCATTTGATGGAAGGATTCAGAAATAATACCCCCAATTAACCTGGGTACCTAAGACTAAGTATATGGTTAAGGGACTTAAAAATAATTCAGTGATTTTTCAGAGGACCCGTAATCAATTTCTACTTTTATATATTATATTATATTATTATTATATTTATAAGAGCATCTCCAATGGACATGTTAATTAACTAAGATGTTAGAGTGTCATGTCAACACTTTATCACTCAACTAGACACTCATTTACTACATCTTTATTTAGTTGGTTGTTGTTACTCCAATGGACAAGCTAAATAATTAGTCAGAATAATAGTGGGCCCACCTCTCCACCCACTCAAGCCTCTCCACTCACACAAAATAATATTTTTTTGAATATTTTATATGGTAGGGCCCACATTTGGATGACTAAAACACTAGCCAAATTTAACACTTCCCTTAATATATGACAGGTGGGGCCCACATTTAGCATGTCCTTAACACTTCCATTGGAGCATCATTTTTACATATTTTTTTAAAATCTGACACTAACTAATGAGTTAACATGTCTATTGGAGATGCTCTAAGGGTGGGGTTGGGCAATTAAAGTGGCTGATTAGTCGCGGTTGGTTGGCTTTGGCTGGTCCTTTTTTTTCATTAATTATATTTATTATAAGTGGTGGTGGTGGTGGTTATTATTATTATTATTACTACATGGTATTATAGTTAATAGATATACACGTGTATTGCATGGTGATTACTTTACATGTTTCATTCAATAGATAATAATATTGCGTACTACATAGAAAATTGCGGCGTTATGTCTTTTTTAATGTATGATTCTTAAATGAATAGTTTGAATAAACGAACTAAACCAAAATAATGTGGTACAAAATCAATTTCTAGGCCATATGAGAATTTATTTTAGGTTGGTCTTCAAATTTGTATTATGTAAATTAAGTTTAAATGGTTTGGTGGGTAGAGATGAGAAAGGAAAGTGGGACACATCATTTTTATTACCATCTCATGGAACATTATGTTTGGTGCATTAATATGAGATCTGAAGCAAGCAGATTGGGACCTATACGATTGACCTATATGATTGAGTAGTACTATAATCTGTGTCCGATACAATGGAAACCACCTCACCCACATATTTAAACAATTTCATATAGCTTGTTAAATTTTTTTTTATATAAATAATATTATTCAATTTATTTGAGTATATATTTTACTCCTTATAAAAATACGTTTTATTAGATGAGATTTATAAATTTTAAAAAATAAAAATATGTGCAGTTGTATATTAAACCGTAAGATGGACAGATAATATTAACATTACTCAAGTCCATGACCTAGTGATTATGGCATAGCTCTAAGCTCTTCCAATATGAAACCTCAAAGACATCATCGATCGGTTTGTCATCTCATATTTTTTTTATTTTTAAAAAAATTATATGATATATTAAAATTCACTAAACAATAAAACACACACACACACATAAGGAAGTGATTTAGTGCAGACGTGCGGTTTTGGGTTCACCGTGTAGGCTTCCGTCTCATTACATTTCCACCAAACAATAAAACATATATATATATATATATATATATATATATATATATATATATATATATATGGTCGCGATTACGTGCGGTGTGCGGTCGGTGCGGTTTACGACGTGGGCCGTTCGATCGCGGGTCCATCGCATCCAACGGTCGACGTGAATCGCACCCGACCGTCCGATGCGATGGACCCGTGATCGACGGCCCGTGATCGCGCACCGCACCGACCGTAAACCGCACCTAATCGGCTCCCATATATATATATATATATATATATATATATATATATATAGAGTCGTGATATTATACGGTCGTGCGGTCGTGCGGTCGCGATTCACGGGCCGTCGATCACGGGTCCATCGTATCGGACGGTCGGATGCGATTCACGTCGACCGTTGGATGCGATGGACCCGCGATCGGACGACGCACGTCGAATCCGCACGACCGCGCCGACCGCATATTATCGGAAATCTATATATATATATATATATATATATATATATATATATATATATATATAATTTTTTTTTTTTGCAAGAAAAAGAATTACAAGATTAGATAAATAATGAAAAGGGTAGGAGAGACTACAAAACAAATTGGGTGTATCATTAGTCTCAGTGGCTGCATTATTTATTGTATAAGTTCGGAATCATAATTAATGAATGAATTGAAAATAGTCTTATAGAACTAGTTGACAAGAAGAAACTCATTATTTGAATACATATATGATAATAATTTGTTAGAATATACCAAGTGTGCTGCATGAGGAGATCATGATCTCAGTATTGAATAATAATATATAAAAAACAAGTTTTCCACGTCATCTGAACTTTATTTTTAAAGTATCTTATGTCTCAAATTGTTCATTACTTAAATACATGAGATGTCTGAAATACATGTATGTGGCTCCCACTTCACTTCAGTACTGATGAACAGAAAAAAAAAAACCCACTAAAATCATCAATTATAAAAATAGCTTTCTTTGACGAATTTAGTGGATAAGACTCTTTCATTAAAAATAATAATTATATTTTAATAAATTGTATAAACTCATTTATATGATATGTTAAAAAAAATTTAAACCAGATATGTATATGAGGACCGTAAAATAAACTTAAGTGTGACAACCTCCTTTAAATAAGAAAAATGACATCCATCCATATGCACAACTATGAAAATTTCGCCCTCACTTAGATGTGGAATAGGTGCCGGAATATCCAGGAATTAATTGGAATTGTGGTTGTTTAGGAGCCTTAAAAATTCAGGGATAAACTATACCGCAATAAACTAGTATAGAGTGATATATGGATTCCAACCAACCTCTGGTATTAATGTTATTCCACCCAAATAATATGTTGATCCACTATTAAATCAACAGTCATCACATTTTATAAATCACTTGTCAAATCAACTATCATCATTTTTTCATATTTTATAAATTTTTATCTACAATTTATTCAAATTTTATCCAAACAACAAAAACTTTATTACTACGTTTCTCAACAAAAACTTTATTATTACGTTTTTCAACAAAAATAATTTAAATACAAACACATGTACAAAAACATGCCCTCCTAACATTAACCATTACTATTCCATTGTTATACCCATTTATGTCGAAATTGTTATAAAATAAAAGAGAGAGATGGAAACACAAAACAAACACAAGATAATTTGGAACACAAGAGGGGTAGAGAAAGTATTATTCAAGAACTTCTCATTTCATTTTCTATGCCTTTGATGTTTGACAAGCCCTCTATTTATAGGGGAAATTATCATAATGACTCATTTATTTATTTCCAATATACATGAATTTACAATCAATGTGATACACTAATGTATACATGCACCAAGATGTCATCCACATTTACATGCATCTACAATTACATGCACATTCATATACATGTATTTACAACTCTTCATATGCATGTATTTACAACACTCCCCCTTGGATGACTTTTACACAAGAATATGTTTCGTTAAAACCTTGCTAAAAAAACCCTGTGAGATAAAAATTTAGCCAAGGAAAAAGAGTACAATATTCTTGTATATATATTTTCGTACTGCCTCGTTAAAACCTTGCCAGAAAAACCCAGTGGGGAAAACCTGGTCGAAGGAAAAAGAGTACAGTACACAATTTTGAATTAAATTAATCTCCTTGTTCAATATGAAGTCTCCCCCTGTTCAAGATGAAGATCTTTGAGTCGACGCATCCCAATATTTTTCACCAGCTTCTTGAATGTCGCAGTTGGTAATGCTTTGGTGAATAGATCTGCCAGATTATCACTTGAACGAACTTGCTGAACATCAATATCGCCGTTCTTCTGGAGCTCATGTGTGAAAAAGAATTTCGGTGAGATGTGTTTGGTTCTGTCACCTTTGATAAAGCCCCCTTGAAGTTGTACAATACATACAACATTGTCTTCATGTAAAATGGTTGGTCTATCTTTGATCGAAGATAATCCACATGTTTCTTGAATATGTTGGATCATAGATCTCAACCAAATGCATTCCCGGCTAGCTTCATGAATTGCGAGTATCTCTGAGTGATTTGAAGAAGTAGCAGTTAATGTTTGCTTCACAGACCTCCATGAAATTGCAGCATTGTTACGAATAAACACATATCCTGTTTGCGATCTAGCCTTGTGTGGATCAGAAAGATAGCCATCGTCTGCATATCCAACCACTGATTTTGATTCTTTCGAGTAAAATAACCCACATCAAATGTTCCATGGAGAAAACGTAATATGTGTTTTACCCCATTCCAATGTCTTCGAGTTGGTGCTGAGCTGTATCTTGCCAATAAATTTACAGAAAATGCTATATCGGGGCGTGTGCAATTAGCAAGGTACATAAGAGCTCCAATTGCACTAAGATATGGTACTTCTGGACCAAGAACTTCTTCTTTATCGTCTTTTGGACGAAAAGGATCTTTCTTTATATCAAGTGATCGAACAACCATCGGGGAACTTAATGGATGAGCTTTATCCATATAAAAGCGCTTCAGGACTTTTTCTATATATGCTGATTGATGGATAAAAATTCCATTTGATAAATGTTCAATTTGTAATCCAAGACAAAATTTTGTTTTTCCCAGATCTTTCATCTCAAATTCTTTCTTTAAATATAAAGAAGTTTTGGTAAGCTCTTCTGGAGTCCCTATCAGATTCAGATCATCAACATATACTGCAATAATAGCAAATCCAAATTCTGATTTCTTGATGAAAATACAAGGGCAAATCGGATTGTTCTCATACCCTTCTTTTAATAAATATTCACTTAGGCGATTGTACCACATGCGCCCAGATTGCTTTAACCCATATAAAGATCTTTGTAATTTAATAGAATACATGCTTCGGGATGAGTTATTTGCTTCAGGCATTTTAAATCCTTCAGGGATCTTCATGTATATATCACTATCAAGTGTTCCATATAAATATGCAGTAACTACATCCATTAAACGCATATCCAGTCCTTCTGAGACTGCTAAAGTAATTAAAAATCGAAATGTGATTGCGTCCATTACAGGAGAATACGTCTCTTCATAGTCAATACCAGGTCTCTGCGAGAACCTTGTGCGACAAGACGTGCTTTGTATCTCACAATTTCATTTTTGTCATTTCGCTTTCTTACAAATACCCATTTGTATCCTACAGGCTTTACATCTTCAGGTGTATGGACTACAGGTCCAAATACTTCACGTTTCGCTAGCGAATTTAATTCTGCCTGTATTGCGTTTTTCCAATTTGGCCAATCATTTCTACGTCGACATTCATCGACGCTTTGCGGTTCAGGATCCTCATTATATTTTATAATATCAAGAGCAACAGCATATGAAAATACATTGTCGACAATGATTTTGTTTCTATCCCATCTCTCTTCTTCATGATTTAATGAGATCTCATTATTTATATGTGCCTCCTCAGGGGCTACCTCTTCTGGGGTTTGTTCATTAGAGAAATGGATTGATCAATTATTTCTGTTGCTTGTTTTGAGGCCTCTCCAGGAGCGTCAATTTCATTTATCTTTTCTTGTGCTTTCTCTTTCTGGGAATCTTGTCTTTTGCACCAATTGGTCTACCACGCTTCTGGCATGTCTTAGATTCATTTGCTGCAGCATTAATAGATTGTCCTACAGGGACATCAATCCTTGCTGGAATATTTGCTGCTGGTAAATGCGATTTTACTACCTTTTTTGTATCAGTGAATGCGTCTGGCAATTGATTTGCAATATTTTGCAAATGGATTATCCTCTGAACTTCTAGTTCACATTGACTTGTACGAGGATCAAGATGAGATAAAGTTGAAGTATTCCAAGTGATTTCATGTCGTGCTTCTGGCAGTGGCTTTCCTCCCCCTAATGATGGAAAAACTAACTCATCAAAATGACAATCAGCAAAACGTGCCTTAAAAACATCGCCTGTTAATGGTTCAAGATATCTAATGATAGATGGAGAATCAAAACCAACATAAATTCCAAGACGACGTTGGGGACCCAATTTCGAACGTTGAGGAGGTGCAATAGGAACATATACTGCACAACCAAAAACCCTTAAATGAGAGACATTTGGTTGATGACCAAGGACAAGCTGTATAGGTGTAAACTTATGATAAGCAGTAGGTCGAATACGTACTAAGGCTGCTGCATGTAATATAGCATGTCCCCAAGCAGAAATAGGTAGTTTTGATTTCATAAGAATGGACCTAGCAATTAACTGAAGACGTTTGATAAAAGATTCAGCTAAACCATTTTGAGTATGAGTGTGTGCAACAGGATGTTCAACTTCAATTCCTATTGACATGCAATATTCATTAAAGGATTGAGATGAAAATTCAGCAGCATTATCTAAACGAATTTTCTTAATTGGATAATATGAGAAATGTGCCCTTAAACGAATTATTTGTGCAAGAAGCCTAGAAAATGCAACATTGCGTGAAGACAAAAGTGATACATGTGACCATCGTGTTGAGGCATCAATCAACACCATAAAATAGCGGAATGGTCCACATGATGGGTGAATTGGCCCACATATATCTCCTTGAATTCGTTCCAAGAACGTAGGAGATTCAGTTATAATTTTTGATGGAGATGGTTTAACAACCAATTTTCCTTGTGAGCAAGCAGTACATGGATAATCACTTGGCAAAAGAATCTTCTGGTTCTTTAATGAATGCCCATATGAATTTTCAATAATTCGACGCATCATAATTGATCAGGATGGCCAAAACGATTATGCCAAAGCATAAAAATCTTTGGATCAGAGAACTTCTGGTTCATCACTGCATGTGATTCAATTGTTCCAATAGTTGTGTAATACAACCCAGAAGAGAGTGCAACAAGTTTCTCTAGTATTTGCTTCTGGCCTGACACTGAAGAAGTAATGTAGAGATATTCTACATTATACTCATTTGTAGTTTCAATATGATATCCATTGCGGCGAATATCTTTGAAACTAAGCAAATTTCTTCTGGATTTGCTTGAGTATAGAGCATTATCAATGTTCAATTTTGTTCCACTTGGTAATATAATATTAGCTCTTCCAGAGCCTTCAATTAATTTTGCAGTTCCTGATATTGTGTTAACATTAGCATTTCCTAATGTTAAGTCCGAAAAATATTTTTTATCACGCAGGATTGTATGCGTTGTTGCACTATCTGCTAGACATATGTCATCGTCACTCATCTTGGAATCGATCAATACATTACTAATATCCATGCCTATGCAAACAAATTAAATTTAGTCACTTATATATATAATAAATAAAACAAGAAAAACATTTATTATTATTATTATTATTTTTAATAGATGCAAGCAAAATTACAATAAGATATATTAATTGGTATGGACATACCCATCACCAATTTCATTATGGTCTACAATAAAATCAGAGACATCAAGATGAGTAAAATCCGATGGATCAGAAACATCAAGATAATTAAGACCCATTGGATTGTAATGATCAACAAAATTTGTCTCTATCTGTTTTCCTTTTTCCTTGATGGAGGCTTGATAAAGATCAACAAGATGTTTGGGCGTACGACAGGTACGCGACCAATGCCCTTTCATACCACATCTATAACAAGAATCTTCATATTTCTTTGATGGTACATTCGATGAACTCTTCCCCTTTTCTTGTTTTGCTTCAGCATTGTTCCACTTCTGGTGGTGTGGTACATCTTTCTTGGAATGATTATAACCATTACGGTACCATGATTTATTTTTGCTATGACCACGTCCATGTCCACGTCCACGACCTCGTCCACGACCACGACCACGACCGCGATCATGGAATGAAGTTGTATTCACTTCAGGGAATGAAATTCCATTCGCTTCTGGGAATGGTGTAGAGCCAGTTGGTCGTAATTGGTGATTCTTCATCAAAAGCTCATTATTTTGTTCAGCCACAAGAAGACATGATATCAATTCAGAATATTTTTTAAATTTACGCTCTCGATATTGCTGCTGCAGGAGCACGTTAGATGCATGGAATGTAGAATAAGTTTTTTCTAGCATGTCTTCTTCAGTAATATTTTCACCACATAATTTCAATTTAGAGCTAATCTTGAACAGTGCTGAATTATATTCGCTCACCGATTTAAAATCTTGCAACCTCAGGTGCATCCAATCGTAGCGAGCTTTTGGAAGGATCACCGTTTTCTGGTGGTCATACCTTTCTTTCAAATCATTCCAAAGAGTGAGTGGGTCCTTTATTGTGAGATATTCACTTTTCAAACCTTCATCAAGATGATGACGAAGGAAAATCATTGCCTTAGCACGATCCTGCTGGGATGCTGTATTCTTTTCTTTAATTGTATTTCCAAGTCATAGCTTCAAGATGAATCTCGGCATCAAGGATCCATGACAAATAATTTTTCCCCGAGATGTCAAGAGCAACGAAATCAAGTTTGGAGAGGTTCGACATACTATATAGCAAAATACAAAACAATTAGAAAAATAATAAACAGTAGAATGTTTAACACTAACATATAAGCATAAACAATAGGATTAGAAAATTTTCCTTTATATATATACCTCTTCACATGGGACATAACATGATAAGATGCTCCCCCCCCCTTTTTTTCCATAGTTTTATACATGTATGATGGCATATCACCACAAAAGTGTATTGAAGAAACTACCATTAATACATGAATCATATAAGATTATTCATGGTTATATATCACGTGGAGAAACTACCATGATTAGAGGTTCAAGCATGTATCACATGGGAGTATGAGACACACACATATATACTACTACAAACTGTTAAAATATTCTATCCGATTTTATGTATGCTTAAAATTAAGAATAGTCTCTTGGTGACTTCAGGTCTACCATTTTATATCAAGCATTTCATGACTTGAGGTCATACCATTCTATATTTCTAGTCAAGCCTTTCTGGGGATGCCAATTAAACTGCATATATCATATATATTTGACTTCGGGTCATATCATTATAGACTTCTAATCCAGCCCTTTTAAGGGCAACAAATAAACTACATATAACTCTTCAGGAGTATTTAAATCTATATAAGTGTATCTCTTCAGGGATAACACTTACATGTAATAGAAAAATAAAAATAAAATAAGAAGACTAAAGAATAGTAAACAAGACTATAATTTTGTTTAAAATACATTACCTGAAACAACAGAGCAACTCGTGCTGATAACGTGTTATAAAATAAAAGAGAGAGATGGAAACACAAAACAAACACAAGATAATTTGGAACACAAGAGGGGTAGAGAAAGTATTATTCAAGAACTTCTCATTTCATTTTCTATGCCTTTGATGTTTGACAAGCCCTCTATTTATAGGAAAAATTATCATAATGACTCATTCATGTATTTCCAATATACATGAATTTACAATCAATGTGATACACTAATGTATACATGCACCAAGATGTCATCCACATTTACATGCATCTACAATTACATGCACATTCATATACATGTATTTACAACTCTTCATATGCATGTATTTACAACAGAAATAACTATATATTCAAGAACAAGTTATAATCTTGTATCTAAATTGTCATTTTTAGGGTAGTGGTCTCAGTAAACCCGTTGGTGGGGATAGCCACTCACCCGTTAAAAGAACCCAAATTTCGTATCCCAAGAAAATCAACCACCATGGCCCTCCCAACAATAGCCGTTACAACCCCTCCCTTCCCGCCAAATTCAAATTCAAATCCAAAAACAGACCCACCCAACCAAACCCAAAGAAGCCAAATCCTCTCCCTCTTAAAGCCTCCCACAACCCCCAAAACCTTCTCTCAATCACACGCCGCCGCAATCAAGCTCGGCCTCCACCGTGCCGACCCGACCCTCCTCTTCCACCTCCTCCGCTCCTGCCCCGACCCGGCCCACCTCTCCTCGATCTTCGCCCGCATCGAAAACCCCGGCCCGTACCACTTCACCGCCCTCATTGACAACCTCGCCTCTTCGGGGGCCAACCCCGCCGCGCACGGATGATTTCGGCCTCGATCGAGCCCGACCCAATCGTCATCTCGTCCGTTCTCAAGGCCTCGGACTTGGGTTTCACTCGCCAAGTCAACGCGCACTCTCTCAAGCTCCGATTGTCCTCCGCCCGCCTCGTGCGGATGAGATTGCTCGCTTCATACGCCAATTGCGCAGCGCTTTTCGATGCTCGGAGGGCTTTCGATGGATTGCCTGATCGGGACCCGGTAGCGTTGACGATCATGGTCTCTTGCTACGCCTCTCACGCGCTCATGGAGGACGCGCTTGCGGTGTTTGATCGTGCGGTCGATAAGGATACGGTGTGTTGGACGGCGATGATCGATGGGCTCATGAAGAACGGGCGGATGAACGAGGCGTTGGAGGTCTTTCGGTGAATGCAAGAGGAGGGGGTGAGACCGAATGAGATCACCGTCGTTTGCGTGTTGTCGGCTTGTGCTCATTTGGGGGCGCTCGAGCTCGGGCGATGGGTTCGTGTATCGAATTGAATGCTTTCGTCGGGCCAGCGTTGATTGACATGTATTCAAAGTGCGGGAGCGTAGAAGAGGTGGAGACCGTGTTTGACACGATGCCTCACAAGGATGTCGCATCATGGAATTCGATAATCAATGGGTACGCGATGCACGGGATGTGCGAACGAGCGTTGGAGGTGTTCTCGCGGATGGTCGAGGAAGGCGTGAGACCGAATTCGATCACTTTCGCGTGCGTGTTGAACACGTGTAGTCACGCAGGGAAGGTCGATGCGGGGTTCGAGATCTTCAATTCGATGGAGGAGGAGCACGGGATCGAGAGCACCACCGGTGCATGGTGGACCTGCTCGGCCGCGTGGGCCGCCTCGAGGAGGCCTACGACTTCGTGAGGCGAATGCGGGTGGTCGAGCCCGATCACGTCGTGTGGGGAGCTCTATTGAGCGCGTGCAAGTCGCACAGGAACCTCGAATTGGGAAGGGAAGTGGTGGGGATGCTCGTCGAGAGTGGCAAAGCCGATTCGGGGACGTACGTTCTCTTGTCAAGCGAATGGGAGTCCGCGGCTCAAGCGAGGGCAGACATGAAAGGAAATCGGATTGTGAAGGAGCCCGGATGTAGCTCGATCGAGATCCATGAATTCGTGATGGGGGACATATGGCATCCCCGGCGCGAGGAGGTGTATAAGAGGTTGGAGGAGTTGAATGAGGTGTTGAAGGCGGAGGAAGGGTACGTCGCAAAGGTGGAGTTGGTGGCGCAAGACATCGAAGAAGACGCGAAAGAGCGGGCATTGGGGATGCATAGTGAGAGGTTGGCAATATGTTTGGGGCTTGTATCGACTGCGGCGGGGATGACGATACGGGTGGTGAAGAGTTTGAGAGTTTGTGGAGATTGCCATTCGATGATCAAGTTGGTTTCGAAGGTCACAGGGAGGAGGATTGTTGTGAGAGATCGGAAGAGGTTTCACTGCTTTGAAGGTGGGTTGTGTTCTTGTGGGGATTTTTGGTGAATACATGGAATGGAAGGCATTCACTGATGTGGATAGCTGTAGATGTTTTAGATTGGATGTTAATACATTTATGTAATGTAAATATGATATGTCCAGGTCCAGCCTTGTATGCAGCCCAATCCGTTGGTTTTTTTTTAAAATAAATACAAGATAAACTGATATAATTGTTTTTCTTTGAAAAAAAAAAATTTATTCATACATTGTGATAGCACAGTATACACTTCATTATAATGCAGTGTATATATATTGCAGTATATAGGTAGCTGGGGAACTGCTTCTAGAAGGGCTGTCAAATGGACTATTAGCACTCTTTTC
Source organism: Acorus calamus (assembly GCA_030737845.1). Taxonomy (NCBI): domain Eukaryota; kingdom Viridiplantae; phylum Streptophyta; class Magnoliopsida; order Acorales; family Acoraceae; genus Acorus; species Acorus calamus. The sequence goes on from CM060873.1 coordinate 1,467,349, forward strand.
TCATACAGAACACCTGGACAATAAAGATTGGGTCTTGCTACGTGGATCCTAAAATTTAAACCCCATTGAGAAGCCTCAATGAGTGTCATTACCTAATTGATTCATTGTTTAACTTTTTAAAAAGGTAAAAAGAACAAATACAATACTACCCTTCCTTTATATTTTATATTTGAGTTTTTTATTCTAAAAAGCAATATCTCATCAATTGGGATTGTATAACCGCCTCTAACACTCCCTCTTTCAAAAATTCATTCCGGTCAGCCTCTTCATCTCCGGCGACTGACATCACCACCCTTGGATTGCTTTCGTCGCCCTCTATCATGTGAGAGGTGGATCAACTACCTTTCGAACTCTCCTCCGACCTCCACCTCATTCGACCTCTACCTCCATTTTTTTCAAATACAACTGCATATGCATATGAATATATTATAATTTCATATACAAATCACAATTATATATCTAAATCCTAATGAGACATTGATTAGATGATTAATTAAAATCTTTAAGTATACATGACAAAAACAATTAAATATTTGTTGAGATAAATTATTATGATACACGTGTATCTGGAATATAAATAAACAATTTACATTGGATACAAGTGAATCTGGAATTTGAATGAGTTTAGTTTACATGCCATTATGAGACATTGCATAGATAATTAATAAAAGTCTTTAAATATAGATGATCAAAATAATTAAATATTATTCAGATACACATTAATCAAATCCATAAAAAAATAATAAACAATAAATTAGGCTGGGTAAATAATTTAGATACACGTGTATCTGAAATCTAAATTAACAATTTTACATTAGATATAAGTGTATCTGGAATCTGAATGAATTTAAAAATAAAATAATTATGGTTTACACGCTAATGAAGCACTGCATAGATGCTTAATAAAATTCTTTAAATATAGATGACAAAAAACAATTAAATATTATTCAGATACACATTAATCAAATCTATTAAAACAAAAATAACAAACAATAAATTGGGCTGGGTAAATAATTCAGATACACGTGTATCTGGAATCTAAATTAACAATTTTGCATTAAATAAAAGTGTGTCTTGAATCTGAATGGGTTAAATAATGATCATGCAAGACTAAGGGGCTGTTTGGTTAGACCAGTGTTCAGCGTTTATTGTGCTTAAACCTGAAAATAAGCGTTTAAGCAACCACATTGCCGTTTGGTAAGCATCTTTATAAGTGATGATAAAACTCCTCTTTCAGTTAAAAAACAGACCAAAATTTCAGCGTCGACACATCACTTTTTTTCCAGCAATCGCATTCCGCGTATTGGTTATCGACATGAAAAGACCACACTACCCCTGCACATATCAACTATTGACATAGGGTATTTAAACCCCTTTTCGAGTGGCTCTCTCTCTCCTCACCTCTCTTTGCACCGAACAAAAAAGTGGAGCTCTCTCTGTGCCATTTGAGAGAGGAAAAACCGGATCTTCCAGCCCCGTCTGTCGATCGAAGTCCTCAAGAAACAAGGCTGAGGAGCAAATGTCTTCTCCTTCATCATCTGCTCATTCACGAAACCCCGGCCCCTGTCCCCGTCGCGTTCACCTTCAGTTCGAACTTCTGCCTCCTCTTCGGATTTCCTCACGGACCAACATCCGAGGAGGGACATCTGGAAGAGGATAGTCTGGGCGCGTGCGAGGGGAAGGTGGAGGGAGAGGAGGGTGGTGGAGGCGGTGATGAAGGGGGAGGAGGTGGAGGGAGGGAGTTTGGTGAGCGGAGGAGGAGGAGGTGGTGGGGTTCGGAGAGTTGGGGTTTGCCGGGGTCAGGCCGAACTAGGCTGGGGAAAGCAAGATGTGCGAAACATGGGTTTGTAACATTGTGTGTTTTTTTTTAGGGTTTCTGTTTGGGGAGGGTGGGTTTCAATACTCTTTACAGAGGCAAAACATCCAAACAGCACTTCGTATATTTCTATACTCAATTGGGTTTACAAAATAACAAAGGTGACAGATAATCCCACTAGCTATTTTTTAATCGCCACCACCTTATATAGAGTCATATAGACATATTTGACATTAATCTATATTTGTTAATATAGGCTTCCATCCGACAAATTTTAAAATTGTGGTACATGTATTTCATTGAGCCAACCAAATTATCCTTTTTTTTATTTTAAAGGGGAAAAATCAAATTTTTAAGTTTTTAACCAAACATCAAATAACATTCAGCATTTATATAATGTACCAAAATACCCTTCTAATAAGCACATATGTCAAGTGGTTAATCAAACACACTTATCTAATTTACTACTTAATATTTTTCACTAAACCAAACACTTTTTTTCCTGAACTCTTAAAGATTATCATCATAACCTCTTTCTGCACTTATTAAAAATCACTTAAAATCCGCTTTCCGCTGTTGCCAAACAGCACCTAAAAATATACTGAATGACTCAATATGAATAATTATACACATACATAACAACAAAAACAATTATATAAACCGTACTTATTCATATCTCAAAAATCATACTGAATAATGATCATACAAGGCTAAAAATTCAGATACAGTAGCCATGTATCCATGTATCTGAATTTAAAATCGTAAGAATTTGTTAACCTTGCGGTAGAATAGTAAGTTTATCAAAATAAGAAAATAAAATGGATTTTGAATCCAATTTCTAGTTCACCCAGAAACAGTTCTGTGCCAATAAATATACTACATTCATCTTCTCACATAATGGAACATGGTTGAATGCCTATCTGAGAAAGATTCCAACATTTATGTAACACATTCTATAATTGTGAGGAATTGAATGTCCTTGTTTCAAAATTTTTAACATATGCAGGTTCCTTATTACAAAAATTTAACATATGCAGCAATTCCCTCCACAGCATCAATGAAAGCACTGAAAATGATGGGTGATGAAAACAGTTCTGCCATGACATGCTTGATGCATGAAATCCTTGGAAATCTGTAAATGATCGCGTATGATGAACGTAAGTGTTCTTAAAGCCGATAATTAGAGGATGTAATCAGAAACCAGTAGTGCTGTATATGACATAAATCAACAGCACCGGGACTGTGAAGCAATACACAGGTGAATAAAAAGCGGGGTTCGCGTCATATGCCTTCAATATGATCCAGCAACTCTGTAGATTGAAAAGCAATATGTCATGAATATTGATTAAACAGAAACATATGAGACTAGAAAAATCTTTTGGTTGATGAGAGATGAAAAGAAAGAAGAATCTTTAGCGAATGTTTCTTTTGAAGTTTTTGAGGTGCTTCCAGACTGTTGATGCAATTGAGCTTGCAAGAGATAAATATATTGATATCAAAGTCACCTAATATTCATTCAAATTGTGAGCTTTCACAAATTGTGAGCAACTAGTTTTTCTCTATCAAAATTCTATTAAGTTCCCCCTTCTCAGTAAAGTCAACAGAGTTACGATGTTCATGACATTATGTTGCACATGATCAATCACTTCAAACAATTAAGCTGCTGAAATGCTCATTTATAATTATAAGTTACCAAATGCAGTCACACATCCATCGATGTTTTTGTACTGCCCACACCTAACCCATTGTGCTTCCCAACACTAAGGTTCCATTTGGAACCAATTTTCAAAAACTGATTTTTCATGAAAGCTACTCTCACAACCAACCTTTTCAATTAAAGTTACTTTGATAAAATTTAACACTCAAAAACTAAAATCCGAAATCAAAAGCTAAAGTTACATGAAAACTGATTTTGCAAAAGAGAATTAGTTGTTCCAAATGGGACTCAAGGTCTATTAAAGTTTCCAATATAATTCAAGGAAATTTGAAAAGCTTCTTTTTTTCAACCGTTTCGTGTGTCGCATTCTTGACAGTTTTAAACCAGGTTTTGGCAGATTTAATATTCAACAAGTTAACTCAAAATCTCAGGATTCTTACCTTCCAATGTGTCCAGAAAATCACCAAACAAACTGCCAGGAGAATCTTCCTGATCCAGCGACTCCAACAAAATCCAAGCAAACCATGAGAGGTTGCATGCTTTGCAAATTTCTCACTTCCTTCACCCAAATCATCCTCTTTTTTAGCTGTCACCGATATATAGTAATCATGAAATGCCGCCTTTTCAGCAGCCAATGCTGCCATGATCAAAATGGTGGGCAGAAGAACAAAACAAAGGTGTGGTAGAACAAGTACCATCACTTCAGGCACGTCTACAAAAGATTGTTGACCAGTAGAAGATTTTAAAAACCAACCCTTTCGAGTCATGTAACCCACAGTGCCAGTCTCAGTAAAAATATGCCCAGATAACCAATGAAAGAATGTTAAATAGACCACATAAAGCAACAAACAACACCATACCGCTGTCATCCGTGAAAGTTCCATCAACATCCAAAATGCTCCTGCCACTATGCGTCTGCAGATGCTCCTTTCATTATAATACGAACTGAAATTCTTATACTTGTAATTCTTTCTTGAACTTAAAAGCAAAGCTTTAGGAATGACAAGCAAGGATAAGAGGGAGAGAAGAATGCTATAGAAAATCGGGTGATACAATGAGGCCATATGACAACCCATCACTAGAAACTCCTTCCACTTCCAATCAACCTTTGTTGTTAGACCATTTATAGAGAAAGGCCTCAAATGGCTAAAGCTGGACCTGCCAGAGATGTCGGTGGCTTCGACTTGCATCCAAAAGCGATTTGGAGAAGGGTCAGAAAGTGCTTTCCAATTCCATGGGGTTGTGTATAAATCTCCCCTCGAATTGTTCATTTCTTGCTTTTTCATGGCTTGGGCCAGTACCAAATCAAAACTTCCAGACCTTGAATCGAATATCTTAACAAAAACTGAGGATATCTTGGACACTGAGAACACCAAAGTTCTAATAGTATTGTATGATGAGGCGCTTAAAGACTCACAAGCATACTCATTAGGGGATGACATCCTTTGCATGAACCGTGAATCTAATGGAAATGTGGGCAGTATGATAGTCTTCCTAGGTCCCGAGACCAAATCAAGATCTACAAATGAGATGTGGCCTGCATCTATGGCCACTACTCTCATGGCCCTACTCTTCCTCCAATCACCCATCTCCCATTCCCAAAATTCTTTGGGCGTTTTAGCCTTTTCAGTGCAGTTTTCACTTCTTGTACCATGATTTGGAGGACTTCTGTGAATGTTAAATTGGAAATACTTTTCAGATAATGAATGACTGTTATCGGAAGAATAATGGCGCTTCAAATTCTTGCCAAATCTAGTGTGGAGGTGCCCACAGAGATATGCTGATAAGGAGTGCTTTAAAAAGAGGTCTTTCAGGCTTCTTCCAGATTCAGTGACTGCTGAGAAGGACATGGGAAAGTGCCCGAAAGAAGTTTTTGTTAACAACTTTATTGATTCTGAATCCCACTGTGAAAGCTCTGAGTCTATGGTTTCAAGAAGTTGATCAGTTGGATGCCCAAAAAGATTCGTTGGTCCTCGCAGACCTATGTCGGACGTGGTATCAATAGCAACAAAAAGGTGCTTCCATCCACTGCTCTGCGCATCACAGTGCGTGTGTCAATAATACGAAGTCAGTAAATAAGTGCTATGAAGTACATGCACATGTATGAACAAATATAAGACAAATTAAGCCACCAGATTCTCATAAGTAGATTGGGTGCCAAAAATTTATATTCTGTGATGAAGACTAACTACAGGTATTAGGAAAATAATGTTTATCAAGTAGCTCAATTCACAGACAATTCAGTTGTTTACTTGATGGCGGAAATGAATAAGGAAAAAGCTAAAAAACCTGAGTGGAAGCAGTTCGCATAGGGACATAATGATGAACCAAGTATCAAGAAGGAATGTGAAGCCTCTAATGTAATCGTGTTCATCAGGTGTAATGCTGACTATTTGGATATAGATTACATTGATGATGTCATATTCAATCACAAAGGCAATAAAAGGGTATGAAGAATCAAAATCTGATATCGAACTCATGTTTTTTCAGTGATTGTGTACTACCAAGGATGTTGATTTTTGTTGAATTAGTTGGCATTTAACTGTCAATTGTTAATCAAATCATGTTAGGAATAACTTGTTTAAAAGAAAAGAAAAGAAAGGTATTCATCTGCTTATAAAAGGTCTAACGATGATAATCATGGATGGGGATCCACTCACCTGTAACGTGACACTATGGACATTTCCGGCTCGCCCTAATGCGGCATTTATACTATACTTTTGAAAGTAGTCATACATGCCACCAACCTCTGATACACCAAAATTATCATGGTTTCCTCTAAGATCATAGAAGATTTTCATGGAAAGACCACTGCTTTCAAAAACATCAGTCATCACATTACTGTACTCTATCCACTCTTGCTCATTCTGTCATTGTCAGCAGATCCTTGCTTTTTCCATCTGATGAGAACAAGAAGTAAGAAAATGATTAGACCTTCATAATAATTAATTAATATCTACTGGGGAACTAACATCACATTATATCAGAAACTAAGGCTCTCGATCAAAAATTAGAAAGCAATGATCATGGTGAATAAAAAACACCTTTTATGTACCAAATAATAAATAAATAAATAAGACAAGGATTAGTCAAGGTATTGAGCATGACAACAACAAGTAGACAAGCATACATTATTTAGTTGAAAGCAAACATCAGAGTCTAGGCAGATGGGAATTATATGGAAGGGACATATAGAAATTAAATGGCCCTGCTAGTTATAATTACTCAATTTTCATATAGACCATATACATTATCTATGGCATCTTGCAGCCACATTGTTAAAAGATCGGGGTCAACACATAGCCGGTGCCCCCTGTGTGGAGGTTGAGGGGAGGGTTCTACGGGCGGGCGGCTGATCTGAGGGGATGTTGCATCCCGCCACACCATGGTGCCTTCGTCTGGGTGGAGAACTTCTAGGCCTAGGCACAGCAAAAGGGGCAGATGGGTTTTGCGTTTGGGAACTGTTCTTGTGTTTTATTTTTATTGGGACTTGTGTTGTGTTGTGTTGATCACACTGTTTAAATGTTTTGTTGTTGTTTTGTTTTTTTATTCCTTCTGTATCTCGTCGTGACCATTTGGTAGCATGCAAACTTTTGTATGTTGGATTTTGTTCAATGAATCGAGGCAGAAAGTGTCTAATGTTTTTCCCAAAAAAAAAAATTATTACTCAACTTTCATATAGACCACCAAGTGTGTCAGAGACTGAATGTGATATGATTTTTAATATTCATTTAAAAATAGCACTGTCTTTCTAATATTCATCATAAGGAAATTTAATAGCACTCCTAATTATCATTACTCAACTTTCATAAAGACACTAAAAGTTTATCAGAGCTCAAATGCGAGATTTTTTTTGGTTTTTTTTGTATTCATCTAGCAATAGTAAGCATCAAACTAGCACTTTTTTTTCCATGGAAGCAATCAAACCGCATAAGGCAAGTTAAGTCAAAACAAAGGTCTCAATCATAGAACATACGAAAATTCAGTCATTCACTGAGTCAATCCTGAGAAATATGGTACTTTGTCAAAAAGCCACACATCTCTTTGGAGAAAAGGTATGCTGTTACAGAATAATAATAATACTTGTTTGAAATGCCATAACAGATTTCTGATTAAAAAACCTCATTCAGTTGCTTCACAACCAGGTTGAGAAAATTTTATTTATTTTGAAAAGAAAATGTACACAAAAACCAAAATTTCAGCATGACTGCATCAACAAACCAACTCCAATCAACCAAACCAAAACAACATCCACTGAAATGCCTTATTATAAAAACCCAAAACTACCTACCATGAAAGAACCACCCAAAACATGGAGAAACACCAAATGCAAATATTCAATAAAAAGTTATACAAATTGAGAAATACCAAATTGACCCATAATAGAAGAAAAAAAAAACAATTTTTTCTTCAAACAAACGACTATCATCAAAGAACACCCAAACATGGAGAAACACCAAATTCAAATATTCAATAAAAAAGTATACAAATGAAGAAAAACCAAATTGACCCATAACGGAAAAAACCAAATTGACCGATAACAGAAAAAAACCATTTTTTTCTTCAAAAAATCACCTGTTAGATCACCAGTGATGAAAACCAAGGAAGGGTTGATCATTGAGAGGGCAGGCCCCACAAGCTTCTTGAACTCGCTTGCCCTCCCCGGGTAGTGAACACTGAAGTGCAGATCGGAAAGCTGGACCACCCACACCACCGACTCTGGCCCTCCCTCGACATCTATGACGCTCCGATGGGCTAAACATAGCGAGGAGGAGAAGAAGAAGAAGAGGAGGAGGAGACCCATGTCTTTGATTTCACAAGTTTCCATTGAATTGGCGAAAAAGGAGGTGCCTTTTCTGAAGAGCAATGTAAATTGGGGGAGATGGAGGGCATCATGCACTTATCAGTACGGATATAACTTTCCCATAGTAGATATCAGCATTGACAAGTAGTTCCAGGCATTCATTTTGAAGGGGTCTTTCATCTTTTGCAGATTGTATTGTAGTCTATTCATGTGATTCAATTATGGGAAGTAAATTATGTAGATTAAGCTTTGTAATGTATAGTCAATGTTAAATCTCTTCAATTCTATTCTCGTTTTTCTTTGTTAAATATATAAGATTGACACATAGTGTCAGTTCTTTATTGAAAATTGATGAGAACCGAAAGAATGACCATATAATTATAAGATCTGAAGGACCCAGTTCAATCTTCCCTTAATGATATGATTGAATTACCTTATTTTTTCTGTCAATTCAAGAAAATCCCAGATTCGAAGGAAGTGAATTGAATTTCCCAAAATAAAAATAAAAAAACATCAAAGTGAGGGAAAGAAAAAAAATGTTACCCACAAAATCAAAGCACACATTTCTTCTTGAATTCTTCAACTCACAAAAACTATATACAGACCAAATGATTTGATTGAATTAACTTATATTTTCCGCCCATTCAAAAAAAATCCCAGATTCAAACATTAAACAGGAAGTGAAAAAATTTCAAAGTGAGAGAAAAAAATGAAACCAACAAAATCAAAACACAAACATATCTTCTTGACTTCTCACCAAAACTATATACAGACCAAATAAAAACTCTCTCTTTCTCTCTCTCACATACACATTCGAATTCTCTCTCTTTTTTCTTGGGAAGATCAATCGATCAATCTACTCAACTCAAGGCGGCGAAGCCTCCCCCTCTCATCATCTGCTTGAACTCCTTGAAATCAACCATCCCATCTCCATCAACATCCACCTTCTTGATCATCCTCCTGCAATCCTCAACAGTCCTCCCCTGCTTCAGCCCAAGCGAGGCCAACACCGACCGAAGCTCCTCCACCGTGATGAACCCATCCCCGTTCTGATCGAAAACATTGAACGCCTCCCTCATATCCTCCTCCTCGTCCCTCTCCTCCATAATCGTCTGATAAAGCTCCCCAAACTCCTCAATATCAACACACCCATCGCCATTCACATCGATCTTCTCAATCATCGACACAAGCTCCTTATCGGGTATGTAAATCCCAAGATTCTCGAGCGAATCGCTCAACTCCTTCTTGGTGATTCGACCGTCCCCATTGCGATCGAACATTTGGAAGACGCGTTTGAGCTCGGCGGGGTCCATGGCACGGAGGATCGATTTTGGGGGTGTGGGTATGTTGGGTAGGGGTGATTTGGGGGTGTGGGTGGTGGTGGGAAGGAATTGTTTGAGGTTCTTGGGGAGGAATTTGTGGAGGAGGTGCCAAATGAGGGAGAGGGTTGTGAAGAAGATGGTTGGCATTTGGTTTTTGTGAGTGAGTGAGGTTTGGGTGATGAAAAAAAGAGGCTATTTTGAGATTGGTGTGTCTCCTAAAGATGCGTTGGAGCAATGAAAGGTGTGAATTTTGGAGTTGTTGTTGATGGGTTTGTTATAAAGGGAGGGGACGCGTTTTTGTGCTTTTGAGTGATTGAAATGGTGGTTGTTGTTTGGTGTTAATGGAAGCGCGTGAGAGGCTTTTAAAAAAAGGGACGGTTGTCGCGTGTAACGTTCGGATTTTTTTAAATGACCGTTGAAGGATCTGAAACGTTGGGGATTGGGACGCGCCAAAATTAACGGCCGGCAATTGGTGGGGCCCAATTTATGGCACACGTGATGGTGGGGGTGATAGGACACTAACTGAAGTTTTATGAAGTTTTAGTTGTTTAATGGATCATGGATAAGTTGTAAATAAAATGTGAATAAGTTATTGATAAAGATTTATAAAAAATAAAAAAATGATTTGAGTTGTGGGCCGTTTGATTTATAAGAGGTGATAATAGTTAATTTGACAGTGAGACCCCCTTTATACTAGGGAAATTGACTTGGTAGAATAACATAATTTTATGGATGACCTCAAATACAAATACGAGATTATTTTCACATATGTTGTCATAGATATATTCATTTATTCTTTCTAAACAAACAATTTTTTAGATCTATTCTCTTATTATTTTCTTTTATTCTCCTCCAATTCCTTTACCCAAACAGCCTGTTAGAACTTTTTTTTTTTTTATCGCATATGCTTATTTGGAGGTTATAAGAAGAAAGTCTTCATATATATATATGATTTTAAAAAAAAGGTGATCAACAATTTTTAAATATAATTTTCGTTTATCAAAATCAAAATAAAACAAAAAAATGGGATAAAGGTTATTGTAACATTTATGTGGAACCAAAACTTAAAAAAAAATGGATTTAAAATTGAGGCAACTGTCTCAACTTTATATCTTTTTTTTATTAACACACAAGAGAAGTTTTCTTTAACCACTTATATCGTGACTTATTCTCACTTATCCCTTTATCTGAGTAAGTCAATATATCTGGATATAAAGAATGATTATTTGATTATACAAATTCACCCCAATGATACAAACCAATATTGCTAATTGTGAATACAAGACAATAAACAAGAAAATTGAAGATGTTAACTTCAGCTTTGCCAGTTCTAAATTATCTACATATTATAAAATTAGATATTATAATGTATGGGATTGCAACGTGTACTTACTGTTAATCCTTTTTACAACTAATGTATCATTTTTTTCTTTATAACACGTGTTTTCTTTAATGTTGATCACCAGTACATACCAAATAGAAAACCTTGGAGCACATATTTTATATTTTGTATAGAGTGACACACCAAACACACATTAAAGGGTGGTTAATGTAATGTTTGGCCAATATTTTAATTTTTCAACTTAGCATACAATGAGGGGTTCTGTGTGTCATATTGATCTGGACATATTGGGTCTACCCCCATTTAAAAATACTAGACTTTGTTTGTTTGTTGGTTGTTTCATTTGATTCTATTTGTGATTTTTGACTTTTTGGAAACTTATGCTTGTTTGTTGTCAATGAAGTTTTTTTTTTTTTCTTTTTTTTTCTTTTGAGTATCAACCACTTCACCCAAATTGAGTTCACATATGGACAAAATACTCAATACAAATTAGTCTTGCAAGAAAATTGAATAGAATTGTATAAACTTTGATTTAGGGCGTGTTTGATCGAGTCGAGAATAATCTAGAAATCCAAGATTCTAGTCTAATGAAAGATTATGACATTACATGGTTTTCATATTTCCTTTTTTTAGAAATATGGTTTGTTTCAAAAGGGCTTAGATCTTGTGGGTATTCTCAGTCAACGGGTCACAGATCGATCTGGACCTGATTCAAATCCGATCCGATAAAAAATGTAAATATCCAATTTGAATAATCCAACAATTAAAACGGGTCGGGTTTGGGTCCACCCCGGCCCTATTCTATAAACCCGATGAACATGATTGATCCAATCCAAATATTATATGATTTTTTATTTATGATTCAACCCAACATTTTAATTAAATATTGAATAATCATTTAAAATTTTAAGCATTTAAAATATTTTTACAACTTTTTTATTTTACGTAAAAGTATAATAATCTAAATCGTATTTTAAATGTTCCCTCATAAAACATTAAAAAATCAAATGGTGAAGAATTATTTATAATTCACTACACTTATTGAAACAAAACAAATGAAGACATTGTAAACCCTTAAAAAGTTCATTAACCTATTTTTGTCTGACATTGACCTGTTAATGGATCGACTTGACTTGACCCGAGGTCTGATATAAATCTGACCCAAAGGATCCGACAATCAAACGGGTCGGGTACCGGTCCACCCCGACCTGACCCAGAGCCAACCCCTTGAGAGGCCTCTTTGTGGGGAGAGAGAGTGGGGGTGTTCTTATTGGCTATCTGAATTGCAAAAAGGCAACGACAGTTTTTGGTAGCAAGATTGTAAAACTGATTTTTTGCAAACGTTAGATTTTGTAGGAAGCTATCTCCATAAACTTTTAAGCATTATTTATCTAAAATATATATGCAATAAATTGCTATTATAAAATTATTTGATTGCACTATTATAATAATAATTTTCTACAAACGCAGAAATTATCTAATCGAATAATCAATCGCTGCCAAAGTCACTGGAGAAATTGAAAATTGAATTCAGTTGAAAGTCACATGGGAGTCAGGCAGTGAATAGAGACAGTGCATGATTTATATATAGAGAGCATTAAATGAGACAGACAGCTCATGCAATTAATCCGAGCAGCTGTATGCCACTTGCTAGACAAGGATTAGATTCTGTTGGAGAAACTATTTTCCTTGTGCAGTGCACCAGATAAATCACATTTGATGTGAGTTTGAGCTTGTATAATTTGTGTTCCTTGTTTTATTTGCTTGGTTTATTTTATGTTCTGCAGTTGGGTACCACAATGCATTTGATTCGATTGAAAATTACATAATGACTTATATGTGAAACCACTGCTGCAAATCAACACTCATATGTCAATCAGATTTCAGTCTGTTGTGGGGCTTGAGCTTCTCAACCATGCCAATCTTTAACAAGTTTCACAACATGGAACTTCAATGATCAACAGTCCAAAACTTATATATATATGATATTTAAACAGCTGAGATGGTCGGTCATGGTGAATAATTCACAATGCTTCTCTAAGTCCTTGATTTTCTATTTTCTTCTTCTTTTTTAACAAACCCAACTGTTTAATAGAAAACATACTAATATAAGTTTTCATCATAAGCATTCAATTTTCACCATTAAACCATGTCAAATATAATTTGTCAATAATTTGTGTAAATTTGAGATTTTCCTGAGCAAATTTTGAGAAAAGATTAATAAGATTAAAAACTGGCATATTTTTAAATTCAGGTATAAGTGGAATGAAAACCCTTGGGGAGGCTCAATCTACATCTCGTTTCGTCACACGTTTGGAGAGAATTATGTCATGGTTTGAGGCCATATGTTCGCAAAGTTCCAGGGCAATATTTAGACATTGATTTTATAAGGGATCCATGGTTGATTCTGGTAAGTCCAAGAATTCAATTCTTCTTGGGAAAATTATGCTAGATTCCATTGGGATGTTCATGGATTACCAACGCCCTTTATGTGGTTCAGCCCCAGAAACATCAGCCCATTTATTTCACCACTGCCCGTTTGCTATGGACTGTTGGTCCATGATTTCATGTCATTTAAGGCCCTTGCATACTCTTTGGAAGGATTTGGACTAGTTGTCAGTCCTCACTTCAGAACAGTGGAATTATGAGCCACAAGGCACATTTAAACTTATATCATGTTGCACTGTATTATGGGGGACATGAAAGACTGGCAATACCTTGATTTTTAAAGGTAATACTCCCTGTGTTAGCACAAGAATCTGCAGTTATACTTTCACAAAGGCATATTTCAATCCCAAAAGGCCGTTGTATGATCGAGGTTCTCCGATATATATTCTCACAGATGGTAGTGTATATTGGGGGCTGGTTTTACTTGTTGGCCTTGGGCCACCCCTGTTCGAGCAGAGACTGAAGCCATAAAACTTGGGTTGCAGTATGCTAGAAATAGGAATTTGAATAGCCTATGGGCGTGTTCAAACTCAAACCAACTTATTAAACTGCTTAATAGTTAAGTGAAGGCCCACTTCAATTGCATCAACTGATTATGCAAATTCTAAAACTAAACAGGACATTTGATCTAGTAAAGTTTATTCGCGCCCCTCGGTAGAAGGATCGAGTTAGATCCAACGGACATTGAACAATATGATTGAATCATATAAAATAAGGTTTAAAATTTAATTACATTTTAAATTTAATTTTATAAAGTATCTCAATCACAATAAAATAAAAAAATCCGAGATACATGCACGTATAAATATTAAACGGTCCAACTGATAGCGTTTCACTTGTCAAAAAAAAAACTAAAATTATAGTATACATTTTTATTATGCTTTTATAATTATAATTCCTCCTTGCACCAACTCATTTTTAGGATTTTTTTACCACCACAATTATTACCAAATTGATAAAATCTACCCATTGAAACATTTTTCCCCAAAAAACCTAAGAATACAAAATCCAACCGAACTCAATTTGAATGGGTTTGAATTAGGATAGCGTTCAGGTTCAATCAGAATCTGAACCCAAATAACCCAAAACTAACTAAAATGGATTGGGCTTGAGTTAAAGATTCGGATAACTCGGATAACTCGAACTAATCTGACCCAAACAATTTATGTCTAAGTAAAATATTTTAAATAAAATTATATTTTTTTTAATGTATATGATAAAATTGAATTGTACAATTCATTTTTGTCTAAAATATTTCACTTCTATAATTCTTATATATTTATTTCTTAAATAAAAATATTCCTTTTTTTAAAATAAAAATAAATTTCAGCCTTACAAGTTGTGCTTAAGACCCGGATTCAAAGCCCTTATTTTTCTAACTTAAATTCACTGACGTTTAAAAAAAAAAACTGGGAAAATACATTAACAACATCGGATGTAAAGAAAATGTGATCCAACCAAGCGACCGTACGATCTCGGAGAAGAATATCAGACGGACAGAAACGCAGATCGGATGTGAATGTAGCAAACGAAGAAATTGCCTCAGAACATCCACATGTAGTGGTTCCGGGACAGAGTGCGTTTGCGGAGGACCATTACTAGTAGATCTGGACCGTACATTTCGATATCGGAGGGTGGAAAATGACTCATAAGAGATACAAATCGATGAAACAAAACATAAAAGAAAAAAAAAGCGCAACAAAAGAGACGAAAATTAGGGTTAGGGTTTCTCGTTTTTGGGTGTGGGTAGAGGAGATGGTTGGTATATATAGAGAGAGATGATCTATGACTAAAATGCCCTTGAACTTGTCTTGGATTTACATGACTGCCAACAGTTTGGGTAGGCTGGGCCATCCGGCCCACTTAACATAAGTCGGTACTGATGTGCGTTGTTACACTCGTTTTTTTTTTTTTTATAGTAAAAATACAGTCTTATATATTTCGTTATAGATTCAATGAAGCATATATCTCATCGAACGATGTATATATCTCGTTAATTTTTTTTACATTTATTGATAATGGATTCATTCAACTTGAAATAGATTGATATACGCTTTTTATTAAGACATATACCTCATTAGATAATGTTTACTATATTTAAAAAAATGAAATCATATGTGGTCTGAATTTTGATTGATAAAAATGACTGAGTTTGATATTTTCCCTGTGAAATATGAAGGTTGAATGTACTTGCTATCCAAAGTATATATTATATACTTTATTAGATATTTAATATGCCACATTAATACTATAGAAAATCAGAAGCATGTATTAGTAACATGTTCCTATTTGTAACTTCCGTATATACGATGTACCAACACCCGTATATCCAAAAACACATGTAATTACTGTGTTAAATGATTTTATATAGTGTGTTAATAACATAGAGACTGCAGATAAAATTGCAAAACAAATTGAGACCCATAATATTTCTCACATCTTTTAACAAACTACTCAAGATCCCATTTTACCTAATACTTCTCAAGTATCACATTCCCAAACTTAACAAATACAAATACGAAACTACGGACCAGTTTGATAACTTTCCCATTCTCCTTCTATTGGAGCACCCGGATATATAGCATTTAAAATATACAAACTTGCGAAACACCCTTTATTCCTTGTTCCTACAAAATTCATCTGAACCATATTCTTGTGGATGATGAATTCTCATTCTCATAGATTTAAGTACGGCCACATGAACTGTTTTAGAAGCTCACGGGATATGATCCGACATGTGTGGTTTTTGTACTGGAACGTTCAAATACTTTGAAACACTATCCATTCTGTACCAGAGTTATTAAACTACTTGGTTTTAAAATAAAATAAAATAAGTAGGATTTTAAAATACTGAGTAATAAATGCATACCTAGCCAAAGAACCACACCCCTTTGACTCATTTAATTTAAGAACCAATCTTCTTACTTTCTGATCCGGCTTGAGCTTTGAAGGAGCTGTTCTGCATGATCCAGATTTACAATCATGTTTAATAATAAGTCAATTCACATTAACTTCTGCAGCTACTTCACCATCCATGGAGTATAGCACATCTACATAGAATTTTTCGAATCTTATTGACCCATCCCAACAGGCATGACAAAGGGCATTCATTTGAATGAAATACAGTATATAACTTCATTTGAATTGATTCAACCTAATCTCATTCACTCAAGCAACATATAGTCCTACTATGTATGCTTTACCAATGGGCAAAAACCAAACCTAAAACATCTACATGAACTAAAGGAGAAATTTGATTCTAAAACAAGAAGAGCCAATATTTACAATCATCTTTTCTTATGAAATACATAGATAAAAGTCATTTGCTTTTTGATGAGTAGACAACAATACAATGTAAGTGCAGGCTCCAGGGAGTTGATGTCAAGTAGACATATTTCAGAAGAAAGCCATGATCAACTGTATGGATGCATGAAAATCTCCAGTCCAGTAACTGGGCAATATATGCATATATATAGTAGCTATTGCAGCAACAACAGCATGGAAGAAGCATAGAATGACTCATCATAATGAGATCTCTGCAACCAATGTGAATTTGAAGTGGAAACGACGATAAAAATCATAGAAGTATGATCTATGCAAATGCTATTCTAGTACTCTATCTTTAACTCGCGTTGAAGTATTTTGTAAAGCTTCAGAGTGGTTCTGTTGAGGTAGTATAATTCTAGACATGAACACTCCTTCAAAGAACCAAAAATAGTGAAAGTGCGACTGATTACATAAAAAGCAGCATGGAGATTCAAGTTCCCCCTACCAACTTAGGCCACCATCAAATCATCATATAAATCTAAAACATAGCTTTTGCATGGCAATCCTCCACAATTCTAAAACATAGCTTTTGCATGGCAATCCTCCACAAATTCAATGTTTGTGCATATAGTATATGATCGATGATTCACTTAATCAATCCAACCCCATTATATCAGCCAAAAGTTAAAACCATCATTACCTCTAATTTTTATTCAGTCAGTCCATGCTTTATAGTTAGTAAAACTCAACCTTGAACTGGAAATTGGTTTCATGCCTTGCCAACTTTATTAAAATGCATTGTTATCCCTTACCAACATAAACTTCGAATATAACCCATTTAAAAGAAACCTTATGGCAAAATTACCATTCTCACAAACTCATTCAATTCTAAGGGAAGAAACCCAAAGTTTTTTTAATCATACATATACCTAAATCTCAGAAGCCCCTTTAAGCAAGCTCTGAGACTTCGATCAGAAATGGCTATGAAGAATAATTCAACAGACAACAACCAGACACCCTTTTGCTACTGAAACCAAAAATAGCACACTAATCTACTACAAACATAAATGCATGCAAAATTTGTTCAGAAAGATGACAATATCCAAATTTTCTGAAAAATAAATCTGTGTGCAGGATTAACATGTTTTTACAAATCTAAACATAAATCCATACATATACAGAATAGTTGGAAACCTTATTCACTTGATTCTGAATCATAGCAGAAGAAAGTCTTAATGGTCCTCTTACGATTGCCACCACAACAAGATCTTCACAGGTTGAAGATGTAACTCCTGATTGGATATAAATGCTATAAGAGCGATTTAATTTCCCCATTCTGAATTTAAGAGATAAGATGGATTTCCTAGATACACCCAAGCACTTGGATAATGATTCACACTTAGTTTTTCACACTTTATTTTGAAGGAATTTCACGTTCTTTTGTAGGGATCTGTCTCTAAGCGTAAAAATGGCAAGTGTGTGTTTGTTGCAGAAGGCTGTGTGGGATAACTTCCCACAACTCACTTCACATTCCATGTCACCACATCCAATACGTCCCATAGTGGACGCAAAGCAATGTTTTCTATCATATGGATAACAAAAAGTTACAAGCTCCCTCGTCAATATGTTAAACGCATGACATCATTAATATACTTCCACCAAGGAAGAGCTCAGCTCTTCTTTTTTCCCTTTTTGGGGCCATGAGAGTAGGGAAACGTTAGATTGCTCAACCTGGTAGCTAGGCATAACATAAACTTATTAATTCATTTCATGAGGATCACCAACTATTACAGTGACAGATGGAACATGGCCATTCAACATGACAACAGAACATGTTCAGTAAACAAACTCTGGTTGAATATTCTCTGAGGTTTAATATGGATTTCAGATCCAGCATTACGAATAAACACAGATGCATCATGCATATAAGATAATCCCACTTCACAACATTGATAAGAACACAACACAAAAGCTGATCACATCTCGCATCAAAGAGCACAACTGTCACAAATGCACACTAAAAACAAACATTTTGTTCTGAAAGACTAAAACCATTTCTAATTTCCTATCATTCTCCACCCCCATTTAGAGGATATCTCCAGTGACAGCTTCCCAAACAAAATCTTCCTCCGAATATAATTCCCTGAAATTTTCCCAAGAGACAGATAATCCCAAGCTTTAAAGAACACAACATCCCAAATTTGCCACAAATTAATCAAAACAGAATCACAATAACAGCAAATTCATGATTTCATGATCAACATGCATTAAACATAAACACCACCACAAACCCAATATCCCTCCCCACTTGTTATTCCACAAAACCCACACCACCATCAACAAAGAAGGGACCTTTCACCACCCCAAACAATACCCACTTCCCCAAAACCCTAAAAATCCCAATTTCCCCCCTAATTAGTATCCCAAGGCTTCGCCTTTGGAACTGCAACAACCATACCTTCCAAGTCCCCCTCGAGCACGACCTGACACCCGAGCCTCGCGTGCTTGTTGACCTCCCGGTTCCTCGAGTTCCTCTTCAACACGTACGACTCATCGTAGCTCGGCGAGCTTAGCCGCTCGAGCCACTCCTGGGCGACGTGGACCTCGCACTCGGCCGAGCACGCGTCGATCTGCTCGAGCCGGTGCGACTCGAGGTCGATCAGTCCGGCGTTGCAGAGGGCCTTCAAGAGGGTCTGCCCGGTCAGGCCGACCACCTGGTGTTTCTTGCCCTCCGCGTCGATCGCGGAGAGGTGCACGATCCGGTCGGAGACCTTCGCGGATGGGGTGGGGGCGGAGGGGGATGAGAAGGGGCGGTGGCGGAGGAGGGTCGGGGAGCGGGCGATCCGGGCGGAGATGCGGTGGAGGGTCGCGATCGACATTGTTGGGGTTTCTGTGAGAGAATCAATGAAAAGTTGGGTTCTTTTCTTGTGTTCCGTTTGGAAACACATATTGAAAAGTAGATTTTGGAATAAAGATGTTTTTTAAGATGATTTTAGACTTGATTTTTTTGAGATGTTTTTTTTAAAATTTATGAATCAATATTTAAAAGTGGTTTAATGTTTAGTAGAGAAAGTTGTTTTTCAATTCAAAAAATCAATTCCGACCGAAAATCACAGTTTTTGAGTTTTTTAAAACACGGATTTCGAGATGGATTTTGAGAGAGAAATTAAAAGAAATCCAGCTTTTGATTCTGTCCGAATCCAACCCGTTTGGCTACACGATTTTGAGATTTTAGCTTTTCAAAATGTAAAATCATCCCAAATCGTGTATCTAAACGGTCCCTAAAATATTTTGTTTGGGTAAAATTACATAAACATCACATGAAGTTTTAAAAGATGCACTTAAGCTACATTGCCATTATATATATATATATATTTTTTGGTTAAGATGAGACAAAATTAATTTAAGATTACTGTTTTTTCCTTAACTCTATAAATATTCACAAAAAAATCAATTAATTAATTTTGAATATGCTTTATGAATATTAACTTATACAATAATTATTAAGTAACTCTTCAAATGTGTCTGAATGGATTTTTTTATGAGAATTATGTCATACAATAATTAATTAAAAGGTAAAAAACAACCCATTTTAAAAAAGTAAAAATACGATAAAGAAATATTAAAATAGTAAAATCATACTTTTATCTCATTTTAAAGAAAAATCTAACCGCATGGGGTGTATTTGTATGTTTTTTAACTATAGGGGTGTTTCTGTACAGATTTTAAAAGATTTAAGGGGTCCAAACGCATTTTATTTTTATTTTTATTTTTTTGTTTTTGTGGGTTGTACCATCGACCCGGCGGGCCGGTCGGGTCGTGTCAGCTCGGTAACATGACAGGCCGCATGGACCGTGCCGTGCTAAGTTGGCCTGATCTCGTATACAGTTTTATATATATCTCATCCATTTACTCTATCGATATATATATATATATATATATATATATATATATATATATATATATATATATATATATATATATATATATATATAATATATATATATATATATATATATATATATCGTAAAAAAAATTTTTTTTATATTTTTTATATATATTATGTAATTAATTGAAATATATATTTCACATTTTATAAAAGTAGATACCTCATTCAAATGAAGACATGATTTTAAAAAGTAAAAATATGTGCGGTCTGTATTTTGAACTGTAAAATAGATTGCGTGTAATATTTTTTTGTTTGTTTTGTTAGGGAGAGAGAACAATATTGGATAATATTTGGACCCACATTCGAATCACATGTGACCTCAAATCAAATCAAGATTAGATGGCATGGGGTCATATATGAAAATAAATAAATATATATATTGAAAATGATTGCGTGCGGTGAACGGCAGGTGCGGCCATGACGTGGACCGTTCGATCGCGGATCCATCGCATCCAACGGTCGACGTTACCCGATCCGATGCGATACCCGTGATCGAGGCCCGTGATCGCGGGTCCATCGCAGGACGGTCGGGTGCGATTCACGTCGACCGTTGGATGCGATGGACCCGTGATCGAACGACCGACGTCGCTTCCCGCATTCCCGCACTGAATCACTCGACTATATATATATATCAAATCTTAATTATATTAGATATAGATGATACGGGTGTAATTTTGGGTTGATTTCAATTCTATCAAACTCGACTTTTGAGTCAGTTGGGATAAAATGGTTGGGTTAAATTTGGTCCTGAGCCTCTTGAATAAACCCGATCTGATTTGTAATTGACTTTAACGGGATTTACTGATTTTACATTGACTGTTTAATTTTCTTGGGAGTTATATCGTTTTTTCCTTCCTTTTTTTTAACAATTTATGAATATAAGATAGCAAGAGAATTTTTAAGAAAAATAGGGGCATTTTTATCATCAAAAGAACTAAATCAATCAGATTTTTTATATTTTGTATGGATTTATTTGAATGTATTTATTGAAGTAATTTAACTTAAGGACGAAATCAGTTAACCATGTATATACTTTCTGATGATCTGTAGGTGATTTTTCAATTTTTCATGGATTAAAACCAATTTAGTTAACTTTCCAATGAGTTATATCGAATTTTTCCTTTTAAAAAAATAGTATATTCCATTTAATGAGACAAACACTTTTATAAAAAATGAAGTACAAACAAATTAAACTGTATGTACTCATTTATAGAAAATGTGAATTTTTTTTAACAAAATATATATTTTTCATTTATCAATGATCATATATGGTATTGCATACAAACTGTGCGCTCATTCAAAAACCTAATGTACCGTTTTAAAACGAATTCAACATAACATTACAGATATCGTTCCTGATATTATACAAAGATTAATGTGTGGAAATTTGTTGATTTTGGTTAACAGGTTATATCATTATGGTTTTGATATGAACCAGTTTTTGGAGTAGAATTGGACAACATCCCGAAAATAATTAATTATACATTAATTTTCTAAAAAACCATTTTTTGAAAATATTATGCCTTGAATAATTTTCGTCTCAAATTTTCAAACATTTTAACAAATTTTTTTTCTCATTTTCAGTCCTTTTTTAATCCTAAATGCAACGTGCATCTATTTTATTCTTTAAAAACAATATACATCATAGGGCTGCAACTTGGGTCGGGTTGAATCCGAACCCGACGGGTTGAACCCAATTTTTACATGGGTTGAGTTGATCAAATCGGGTTCGGGTTGGTCAATTCGGGTTGACTCACAAATCGGGTTGGGTTCGGGTTGGCCTCCGACCCAACCCGACCCAGCCCGAATCCGTAAATTAATAGTTAAAAAAAGATCATGGCCGTTTATTTTGTAACTTCTAATATGGGTAGTCCAAATTTTAGGTAAACCTGGCTAATCTTATGGGTTGGGTGGGGTTGATTTATTTTAATTTACACATCATGTTAGAAATTCGGGTTGGGTCGAGTTGGTCCAATTCGGGTTGAAAATCGGGTTGGGGTCGGGTTGGTCCAATTCGGGTTAAGTCGGGTTGGGTCGGGTTGGTTTATTTAATTTCGGGTTGGGTTCGGGTTGGTCCAATTCGGGTTAAAAATCGGGTTGGGTCAGGTTAGGGTTGGGTAGTTTGGAATTCGGGTTGGGTTCGGGTTCAACCCGAACCCAACCCGTCCGAGTTGCAGCCCTAATACACCATCTAATTGTGTGTGTGTGTGTGTATGGGGGTGATGTGGTGATCCTTTGGGATGCAAATGGGATCCACAATCTCTTATAGGGGGTAGTCAATTAGGATTTTCATGGACAAATTGTCCATGTCCATGGATTTGTAAATCTTGTGTTTTTCAATCAGGACATTGGTTCGTAGACAAAAAGTCTTGTGTTATTCAATTGAGACATTATTTCGTGGATAAAAAGTCTAGCGTTATTCGATTGAGACATTATTTCGTTGACAAAAAGTCCAGCGTTATTCGATTGAGACATTATTTCGTGGACAAAAAGTCCAGTGTTATTCGATTGAGACATTATTTCGTGGACATAAAGTCCAGTGTTATTCGATTGAGACATTATTTCGTGGACAAAGTCTAGTGTTATTCGATAGAGACATTTTTCCGTGGACAAAAAGTCTAGCGTTATTCAATTGAGACTCTCATAGTTGACATTTTGTCCTGTGTTATTCAATTTAAACAGGATTTGTGAAGACTTTCATAAGTGAGGGATTTTTGTGGACTTTTGTGGACTTTTGAAAGAGAAATACAAAAGGAAAAGTCATTTCAAAATCCCACCCAAATGAGTGGGATTCTCATGGACTTTTATTCTAGTATTGTGAATATATTTTTTTTTTAACAAAACTCTTTTATAATTTTTATCTCATGCCTTTGATATTTTTATTCACATTTTTTATCTTTATTTATCATTTTTTTCTGAATGTCCATTTATATGAAATATTGCTACCACCTCATATGTTTGCTGAATATATGAGAATGATAGATTTGCTTGTATTGCAATCAATCATTGCATTATTATCTATTATATAATATATGTCTAGATCATCCACAATTATTTTCTAAAATATAGGTTTATCATATATTTGATTATATGTATAATGCTTGATTTGATTTTCCTTGAAGATGTTTATATTATTGTACAATATACATTCATATTTTTTTTATAATGTTCAGACATATATAAAAATAAAATTAGGCATATGTATATATATATGACTAAATATACTGATTGCTTTTATTTCATTTTTATTTAAAGTAATATAATGACTACTTTTATTTTATTTATTTTAAGTAATATAATTTATTATTTTATTTTATTATATTTGAAGAGATGTAATATATATGAAATATTGATATTGACTCATATGTATAGCTAAATGTATATGGGATGACCGTGACATCAATATTCATGGTGAACTAATGTAATATTATCTAGTTAAAAATGGGTTTTATTAATATTTATAATATTAAATTATATTTTATGTTTGGTATGATGAGTTCTTTATTTGTTATTTAAAAATCCAAAAACATTATTGTATTTATTAATAGAAATCCATATGTAAAAAGAGTCAATCTGTTAAAGTCTGTGAAAGTCTATAAAAGTCCATGAGAGTGATTTGTAAAAGTCTGCAAATGTTTGTGAAAGTCTGTGAAAGTCCAGGATAGTGATTTGAAAAAGTCTACAAATGTCTGTGAAAGTGTATGAAAGTCCATGAGAGTCAATATATGAAAGTCTGTGAAAGTCCATGAGAGTCAATCTATGAAAGTCTGCAAAAGTCTGTAAAAGTCTGTGAAAGTCCCTGAAAGTCAATCTACGAAACTCTGCAAAAGTCTACGAAAGTTTGCAAAAGTCTACAAAGTCTACAAAAGTCTACAAAAGTCCATCACTTAAACAATGTCCACAGAAATCCATCAAAGTCCGTATCGACTAACCCCCTCTTAATCACATATGGTTCCTTGGTCATTGTCTCTCTCGGCGTGATGATAGAAGCAATTGTAGCAATGTCTTACAAATCTTGATGCCGGCCATCATGTTGGCCATTTGATTGGGGCGAAATGAATGTGTTTGGGATTTCTCAATTTCGGAGGGGATTTGGGACGTGATCAAATGCTTCATCTCTGCTTGGGGTGTCTTTTATATTTGCACAGATGTTGTTCAGGTTAATAAGTGTTATCTGGTAGTCTCACCTCAGATGCCTAGGGTCTCTTTGGGAGCCTAGATAAATCTCTTACCAAAACTTCCATGGATAATCTTCCTCTCGCCCCCTCCCCCCTCTTGTTGCTGTTATTTTTCTCTCTCTTCCCCTTTGTTTCTTTTTCTTCATGGGCATGAACTCCTTTTCTATAATACAAAGAAGTGACACTCCCACCAGTTTCATTTTCTAAAAAAAATCACGCACATATATGTATATAAATTATATAGATTTATAGTGTCTGTTTGGATATAGACATAAATTATTATGAGGTTTATATCTATTATAGGAATAAATAATTTTATCGATGGAATATATGAATTTATGTTTGGTTGTGTTTTTTTTTCTAATTGAAAAATATAATAATAAACGTTGAGTTATTCGATTAATCAAGAATATAATGTGAAAAAGGTGTAAAAAATTGATCATAAGAAGTGATGACAGATGATTTAATGTGATAACATGTGTTTCTTTATACCAATGGAGGAATAACACAATTATAAGGGATGACTTGAAATACAAATACCAACTTATTCTCACATAATTATGCATAACTATACTCATTTATTCTCTCCACCCAAACACGTTTTTTTTTTTTTGTGTTTATTCTCATTTATTCCCATCTATTTCACCGCTTATTCCGCTATTCAAACGGCGCAATAGAAAATACAAAAAATATACTTTAAAACAATTCCACCATCCGAAAAAAAGAGAAACATCCGACCATCAAAATATAATCACACGGTCAACAGTCCGTGTAATACGGACGGCTGAGATCAGCCTAACGCTGACAGTGGCAATGTCAGATATTATTCCCTCAATTTGAGGGTATTCACGTCATCTCATCCCAATGTTCCTCTTGGGCAAGTTGTCCTTAAAATCTCTCTCTCTCTCTCTCTCCCTCTCTCTTCAGCTCAAAAAAGCTCTTCTTCCATGCCCTTCCAAAGGCGAACGCATTATTCGATTCATATCTTCATCTGGGTCTCCTTCCAATGATCGAGATTTCATAACCATCGATTGTAACCTCACTTTCTCTCATTTTGATTTTGCTTTTTTTTATTTTTTTGGTTTGGTTGAACCAGGTTCATCTTTTTTTATTTGTTATTCATGTATTCTCTTTGAATGTGTTATTGATTCGGTGTACATCGAAACCCATGTCGTGGTTTTACATGCCATTTGAGATTTTTTTGAACATCTGAAACTTGGGTTGCTTTCGATTCTTTGCGTGGGCATTTGAGGACTTGATGTATCTGGAAAATTTGTCTCAAATGGTACCTATTTGAGAGAATCTGAAGTTATTTTGAATGGGTTTTTAATGGTAATTGATGGTTTATGGTGTTGTGAGGATGGTCGCCGACTCGCCGGAGGTTGGTATTTGATGATATGCTAAATCTTGACTTGGGTCTGCCTCCGTGTGGTGGGTTTTGAGGCCGATTTTCTGTTACTGTATAAGATTCCAAGATCAGATGCATGGATTGGTTGGTTCTTTGGTTCTCTGGATTTACTAAAATTGGTTCTAATTAGCTTAACTGACTAGAAGCATTTGGAGGAACCAAATTGGATGGAATTATGTCTGTACAAACCTCGAAAACGAGGTTAGGTTTGGTAGGAATGTTTCTATTGTTGGTATTCGCAAACCTTGTTTTATGAGCATAATTAATATCTCCTCTCGTTGGTCCATACCACCGTTGGCCCTCAATACATATCAAACATATCATAAATGTGTAGTTTAGCTTAATTGGCCTCTCCAACCTAATTTTGGTTTTAGCTGCACCTTCAGAGCTGCTATTTTTATTCTTTTTGTAGTAGTAAGTGTTTTGTTTGATTTAGGTGTTCTTGTGAGGTTCAAAATTTTATAATCATCCATTATTATTTCAGATGCCATACTTTTTGTTCTGGTAACTAGGGAGCGTAATGACGTGGATGTCCTCCATCTCTCATTTGGTCATATTTCTTATTTCTTTTGTTGAACATCTTTTAAACCTCAAGACTGAGTTCATTTTTTTTTTGTCATAAGTTTGCTCTTAATTCTTTTCCAGGTTGATTTTTGTAGACTTGTTTTCATTCTCTTTTTCCTTTTTTTATACATTCTCTTGCATCGGGTTCTTGTCGGGGTGTGCTATAAAATCTATATTTTACTTTCCTAAATTGGTCTTGTTTTAAATGTCTGAATCGTAGTTCCAATTTACGTCTGACGTTGTGAACTTGATATGTTTGGACAAAATATTAAAGGGTACCAGACAAAACCTTCTTATTTCACAAAAAGTTATTCAACAACCCATTGAATGGGTGATCCTTACATGTCAGCATTTGATCTATCTGGTTCATGGAAAGGAAATTTTGACTGTTGAGTAGCGTCACACTTGTTGTTTATACCTTTAAACTTGTTCCTGACTTGGAATTTGTTCAAATGAACCAAATCCATATCCTATATCATTCACAGTATATTTCTGTTCTTAGTGATTATAGTTCACTAAATAATTAAATAAATGATTACATTATAGTGTACTAATTAAGGAAGTCGTATTGGTATCATCCCTGAAGGAAATATTTTTTTGAAGGTCTGGAAGAAATGAATGAAATGCATGTAGTTATTCTCTTGATATCTATGGAAATTCAAAAGTCTTTTCTCTTCTTATATTCCACATGTGTTGGTCCGTGGGCATGTCGGGAGCAGGGTTTGGTGTTATATCCCTTTTCAAATGGGAAAAATAATATGATTTTAAACTACTTTTTAACGGACACAGGACACTAAATTACTTAAGAAAGGAAGCTTGTTTTCCATTGTCCTCTTTCATGGAAACCCCAGGTAGATGTGGTTACTGGCCATAACAAAAGACATGAATGAAAAACAAAAAAAGTTCTTCGCACAATGATTATCAAATCAATTTAATTTGTCCCCAAATAAATATTGACCCTTCGAGTTCACATTTTAATGGATTAATCTTTATGCACTCTTCCAACCTTCTCCTCGTGGATTCTCCAGAGTCGAGAACCAAACTAATCATCTCATCTGCTGCTTAGTCTGCATATTTAAATGCATGTTTTTTTTTTTGAGGAAAAAAATTTGTTGGGTCCGTCAGACAACCAAGTGACCATACCCTAACCCTAGAACGGCCAGGGATACTTAAATACATGTTACACATACTAATGAGTCATGCATGCATGTGTGTATTAATGAATCAGATATCTATTTATGATCATTTTGTTCTTGCATATCTCAGAATAATTCATTTGACCTCTATTAATTCAGTCTCGTGCGGAATCC
Source organism: Acorus calamus (assembly GCA_030737845.1). NCBI lineage: Eukaryota > Viridiplantae > Streptophyta > Magnoliopsida > Acorales > Acoraceae > Acorus > Acorus calamus. The sequence goes on from CM060873.1 coordinate 1,495,414, forward strand.
TTATGGCCACTGACTATGGCATTGGCCCTTTTTATAAAAGATGGGAGTCTATCACCCCAATTTAAGAAAATCAGTGTAAACTACAAAATTAAGGGATCAGACAAGGTCTCTGCTAGGGTACATAAAAGCAAATTTTAACTATTTAAGATACAGATCTTATCTCACCCCACTACAAATTTATCCTCCATAGAAATATATATATATATATATATATATATATATATTCTGCCCCAGTACAACGTAATCTAGTCTGTAATAAACCTGCCCATACTTTCTTAATCAATTTTAAAATAAAATAAAGATCCTTTGAGTGACTTCATTTCTGGCTAACCATTTTGACCAACAGCCAGCTGGGGTAAGGAACTAGGACGGTTTTACAGACCGCCCTTTTTCGCAGCCTTCTGTCTCTCTCCCATCTGGATGCCAAATGTCGACACCAGTGTTATCATAACTGATAATAAAATAGGCTCAGTTTGGATCTATATAGGTTGTTATGCATTTCTACCATATCCGAGTCTGTTTCTATGTTTCCCAGTCAATGCTTCTGAAGTATAAGAACGTTTCCCTACACAAATAGTACAAATCAATTTCCTGCTCTGCCCCCTCCCCATCCCCCTCCTTCCTTTGCATTAATCTTTGTGTGGTCCATTCTTTCATAAATCTTTCAAAGATTAGTGCTTAGTTCAGTTTAGAGAAATTGGTCTTTGTAAGAATGTGATTCTTTGTAGATGCCCCTATTAATTTGTTTATTTATTTATTTTACGGTAGCTGATTGATTTATCACTGGACCTTGTTTGTGTTGTATATATCAGTTCTCACATTATATATCATTTCTAAAATTGGCATAAATACCATTTCAGTAACCTCAAATAATTCAGGAATCAATGTTCATTTTTGTGTTTCTGTTGTTTTTCTTTCTTTGCATGATTTTTTTCCGTAAAAAACCTTTTTTTTGTATGATGTATGATTATAAATTGAATGGTCGGTCTACTCTAGTGCGCGGGGGGATATCTAGATATGGTGCTCCCTGGAGTCTTCATTATCCATTTTTTTGAAGTAAGCCTTCATTATCCATCGACTTACCAAATTTGGAACTGGGTCTGCCTCCTCTTATAATTACAGTTGGCTTCCAGTCTTTCGTGACTCATTCTTACTCAAAAAATAAATACGATGAACAATCAAGAAAGCGAAGAGTTCTACCTCAACCTTTCTCGCAGAGAGCTTCAAGTGCTATGCAAAGAACACGGCCTTCCTGCAAATAAGACTAGAGAACATATGGCCAAGTCACTTGCTTCATTCTTCAAGGTACTTATGTGATCATTATTAATTATGTTTTCTGATTAAAAAAATTCATCATATAACTGCCCGAGAGTCAGAAGTACTCATTTTAATATGTGACCAGAATTTGGTCCTTGTTACATTTACCTTCTCTTATTAGACAAATGCACAGATAGATAGTACAACTTCGGCATCTCCGGAGGGAAGATCAGTTGCTCATGTGGGTGTCTCATCTTTGGAGGAGAGATCAGTTGTTCCTGTGGACGAAGGTATGTCTATATAGTTCAATGAAAGATTACGAAACTGAAATTGGTTTTTCATATAATTTGTTTCTTTGAAACTCAGTAGACTACAACTATAATTGCTGACTGCTGATAATTTTGAAATTGGCCATGCAGATGCTGTAGGAAGATGCACTAAGAAAGCACGTTGTCCGGAGACTGAAATAAATGAACCAGCCTTGCATGGAAAGGTAACAGAGGGTTGCCACAAAATGCTCTCACACTAAACTCTTGTGAAGTCCAAACATGACACATTGCATTCATATTATCATATTGTTTAATGCCCCAACTCTCACATTCCTTCATGTACTTTTTAATCATCTCATCCTTCAATTTTTGTTTTACTGGCTTGTTCATGTTATGTTTTTTAATGCATGTACATTGATCCAGGTATCCGATGCAATTGAAAATTCTATTCGCTTTCCACCCATTAGTAATGGAACCAAAGAAGACTGTGAATGCAATGTCCCTGAATCTAGAAATATAGATTCATCATGCATGGCCATTTCAAACCCCCAATTGGTCACAGCATCTTCACCGTCAGGCAACAAATGTGATATCCATGATAGAAAGTTAAAGGCCCAAAATTTCACAAGTCCAATGAAATTTGATGGAATTCGGCATCACTCTGGGCACTCCGTCACTCAGCCAGTTATATGCCGGGACAAACGTGTTGGTGAATCCTGCAAAGAAGGTAAACCTCGCCCTTTTGAGTTTTATGTGGAATCAGAAAAGGGAATCAATCTTTGTGTCGATCTGAATCAAACTACATGGGAGTGGGTTAAGAGCATGCAGGACAGTGTGCGCATACCTCAGAACGCATTTTGTGCCAATTCTTCTGGTCTTCTTCATGAAATTAAAAGCTTAGGAGAAAGCAGTAAGCATATGAGAACATCTTGTGGGCATGGGAATAAAGGCGTTCAAACTGAAGAGGTTGAAGGGATGATTCAACCAAGCTGTGTTGCATCTTCAAGTATGCTTATCACTGAAATTGATCATTCTGAAATAACTGAAAAATCTTCAAAGTCATCTTTGTTGGTATCTGATAGGAATCCATTGCAAACAGCGGGGAGTTTTGTGAATGGAATTCATGTGGGTCCCAGGATGGTGCCATTTTCCATTGGCAGTGTGACCTTGCCTCCAAAGTCTGCCGATGTCCCTTTCAGTAAGAGTGGCGCTGCAGTGGGTTCTGCTATAAATAATTGTGTTGACGGTCCAAGTTCAAATTTGTTTGGAGATGGATTAAATAATCACAATTCATTGCAGTCTTGGACTTCCAAAGCAGTGAACTTTTGTCCAGAAAATGCTGATGTGAATCTTCAAAATGTTCGATGCAAATTTTATGGTCTTGGTCCTCCTGGCAATGGCATTTCCATGCTGTCTGGTGAAATTCATAAGAAAGTAAACCCACCTGATGCTGTGAGTCTTCAAAATAGTGCGTCCACCAGCAATTCCACGGTGATGCAGATTTCAGAAGTTGCGGATCCGTGTGATGATGTAGGACCAATAAACCATACAATTGGCCAACTTGCTCATGGTGCAGTCTTAGATTCTGTTCCTCAAGAGCCATCATCAACATTTCATGATGAACAGGTCCGGAAATCTTGTTCTGGAGATCTGTTTTATTCCTTAGAATCTAAATGTTTGACAAATAACAGGTTGCTCTTTGCTTGAGGAATTTACAGCTTGTCTTAATAAATGGTCTCTTCCCCAAAATTGTGTTGGCAAATGGAAGTTTTTTTCCCTGTAATAGAAAGATACTGTTCTTGACCATATTGGTGAATCTTCATATATCCTTCCTTTCCAAGAAAAAACTTTTACTTGAATCACCTTCTGCTTTAATATGCTTATCACCCCTCTCTCCTCCCAATAGAGTTGTGGTATATGTTCCCAATAGAGTTAATTTTGATCCAATCACTTCTAACAAATCCAGTTTGATATTTCTAATTTATTTATTTTAGATTAAAGAGTTGTTCTGGTGTGTTTATGTTTGCAGGTTGGGTGCCCTTCAATAAATGAGAGACAGAGCTCAGAGTAACCTTTTGTTTCCCTCCACTCCGTTTCATTCTTCAGTATATCCAGGTCAAGCACTTATCAGTTCATGTATTTCAGATTATCGCAGATTCAGGATCCATCGGATCAGACTTGTAAGATATCTCATACATCCAAATATCCTGAAGAGTTTCAGAGTAAGAGACAAGACATTGAAGATTGCGGAACTCTGAAAATTTTAAGAAGTGGAAAGCATCTGGCTGGAGGCTCTCGTACCAGTTCCCTTCCTCGGAGAAGATCTATACGGCTGGTGTCTAAGGTTAGTTTTATTGTGACTTTAAATTATATGAAGATATTATCACTTTCAACATTAATTTTACTTGTGGATTTAAAAAAAAAAAATTATTTGCATTTGAACATCATGGCAATAACAAACTTTTTAGTCTAATCAAAATGAAAAGTGGTCTTTGGAAGCATATGCCATCAAGCAGATTGGAAAACAATTTTTTTCCTGATAGCAATGTACCACAAAAAATGTTGGGGATGACTTATCCTATTCTTTTTACCTTAATTAACTTGCCCCTATGCATAGTAATTACTGTCAGACATCCTATCATCATTTCGTTTTTGGTATAAAATTTTCTTTCTCATGCTGGTTATGTCATTTTTTATTGTTCTCTTACACATTTGCCTACTTAACTGTATTCTTCCTTAATTTTATTCTGAAAATGGTATTTGTCGAATGTAGAAATAAAATCAGAGGGGGGCACCCGTATTCTGCTTTAATCGGACATTACATGACGGCGTTACGAGAACTGGAAGTTGTCTCTTTTCAATACAACAAATCATGGCTTTGAGAAAAAAAGAAGGGCATCTGTGAAGATTAGAAATTAAATCCGGCTGATTTGTTCGGATCAGTGGTCTTATCAATAACAGGGTAGCATACCAACCTGCATTTTTATACTTTTCATTTGTTGAACTTCCTGCTATAGATTCTGATATATCCAAAAACTCAGCTGTTGTCACATTTAGCACCTCCTCTGACTCACATAGTTGGGACATTCTTTTGGTCAACCTTTACATTTTATGTTATTATGACAAACATCATGTAGAAAAAATAAATTTACAGGAGTTTTACTTGGTACCGATGAATTAACACATTATGATTGTTTTATGTGATTATTTAACTTACATTAGTTGCTCTAACTTTCTCAACGGGTGGTTTTTGGTTGGCTTGGGGGGCTCTTCAATAATGTCTTTTGGGCCCTTGGGGACCAATTGACACCATTTTCAGCACTGGTTTTAATTCACATGCTCTGTTTTTTTCCCTTTTGTTGTTCATGCTTTTTGTTTAGATTAGATTGTTCCCCACTACATTCCTCTCTCTGTAGTGTTGGTGTGATCAGTTGAAACTTTGAGGGTCCTGTTCTTTTTGGCCAAATATTGAGTGGATTCATTTCTCTATCATGTCATGCTTGTTTGATATGCTTTTGAAATTTGTATGGCATCTTAGCTGAGCTTTCTCTTTCACAAGCTGTCCAATGTTTTTTTTCCAGTACCACAACACAACTTTATGTTTTGAGGCAAATAACTCATTAATGATTTGGTTTTCTTTTTTTTCTTTTTTTTTTGGTAAGAGGGCTCCACATAACTATAAAGTCCTGATCATATTGGGTCAAACCCATCCTACTTACTAGTATAACAGAAACTTTGGGCTGTCACTAGTCACATGCAGGACTTCTTCCACTTTAAAAAAAAACCGAACCGTAGATTGAATCAGAAAAATGAACGTGTTAAGGGTTACTGGTTTAACTGTTGGGATAATCAAATTTGAATTGTGTTATTATCATGATATAATAAAACGTATTAATTATCATTACTAAAAAAATTAAATTTGTAAAGATTTGAAATGTTTTTAAAAAATCTTTATATAATGATCAAATCTTATTTTTAATATTTTTTAAGTTTTATTGAAACACCATGATTTTAGTATATAAAATACAGTAGTGATACACAGGCCCCAAATCACAAGCCCCATTCATAAGCCCCATGAGGTGTCATCATTGGTTTGTTGATTTTAAAAAAGTACAAAATTACAAAATACAGATATGCCCTTTATTAAAAATATATCTCATTAATCAAAATCCCTTTTTTTTTCTTTATTCAGTTATTAATTTTTCATATGAATTACGGTTACACTAAAATTTACCTATATTTAAAATTTAAAATTTGAAATCCTTATTTAAAAATTGAATTTTTTATTTCAGTTACACTAAAATTTCCTAAATTAGAAACATTACATTTATGGTTTTTAAACTACACAAAACTGTTACATTCATGGTTTTGAAACTACATAGCACAAAACTGTTACATTTAAGGTTTTGAAACTACACAGAACTGTTACATTTATGATTTTAAGACTACACAGAACTGTTACATTTATGGTTTTGAGATTACACAGAATTGTTATATTTATGAGACTACACTGAACTGTTACATTTATGATTTTGAGACTAAACAAAACTATTACATTTATGGTTGTTAGATGGTTTTAAGATTACACAAAATTGTTACATTTGTTAGTTGTTGTGTAATGCTATATATATGCTGGATCTTAATTTTAGTAAATGTAATAGCTGTATACATGTAAGCACATTTAAAGAAATTCAAATTAGTAAAACTATTAGAAAATGAACAGTTCAGAATGTAACAGTATTTCTTACATGACCAATTGGTACATGTATTCAGTTTTCTGTTTAGATCTATAAATGTAATAGAATTGAAAAATACTACATTTAAGAGAACATATTACATGTTAGCACATTCAAAAGACATCCACAAATGTAACACCATCAATGACACATTATTTAACTCAACATCCACAAATGTAACACTATCAATGACATATTAATTAACTCCACATCAACAAATGTAACATTATCAATGTCACATGTTACATATAAGCACATCCAAAAGAAATTCAAATTTAACTCACTGATATTATGAATGTAACAGTTTACGTAAATGTAACAGTATTTTGACTATCAATAAAACAGTTATGTTAACAAATAGTGAATATAACAGTCTTGATTATCTCACATTGCAATACATGTAAACATATTCAAAAGAAATCCACAAATATTAACACATTCAAAACACAGAGGAACCTATCTTGAAGTCAGCGCAGATGATGAGAGGGAGCTCCTGGTCCACCTTCCTTCTTCGGGTAGGAGATCCTGTTCAGCTCCTCCGCCCCGAACGCTGCCTTGTAGAACTTCACCGTCTCGTCAGCCTTCCCTTCCGCCACCATCAGCCGAGTCTTCACCGACACCACAGCAGCTCTCGCAGCCGCAGCGACTCCGCTCTCAACCGCCGCAACATCACTTGCCGCAAAAAACGAGAGTGAAAGAAAGAAAAAGAAGCTCTGAAAATCCTAACAGAAAAAATGAAGAGAAGAAGCACAGAGAAGGAGTGAGAGGACCGACTGAGAAGGTGTATTTATAAAGGTGGTACTGGAGAATTAATGTAAATAACAAGTGAATAGTATTTGGGATTTATGATTTTATAAGATGCAAAGAAGAAAAAATACAGTGATTAATAAAATCTCCATGATCTTCGGATTAAATCAAAACAGATTTTTTTTTTATTGGAGGTGGTTATCAATTAAAGGGTATAATAGACAATACATACTTGCCACCTCATGGGGCCTATTTGAGGCTTGTGAAATTGGGGTCTGGGAATCATTATTGTATAAAATATGCTTTTTTTTTTATTAGATTTCATATTTTAATAAACAATTAATCACATTTCTATAAGTAAAGAATCAGTTGGTTTAATTAACCCGTAGCTAGCTCTTAAAAATCGTTGGTTCAACTGGTGGGTTGATTAGGTTTTCTTGGTTTTTTGTATAATTGGATTTTGAAGATAAACCGAATCGAAATTTAAAATGAATGAATATTTAACTAGTTCAATTGGACGGGACATGTCGGGTTTTAAAACACTGTCAATCACCAGGTTCAGTTAGATTCATGGTTTCTTCAATTTAATATTAGGTTTTCTGTAGTTCAATTCAAAATAGAATGATGCTCTATAACACTTAATGTAATACAAAGGTAAAATGTTTTTTTTTGTTTAAATGCTCTTAAAGGGCCATAAGAGCCCCAATTATATGGTGACATACCACTATTCGTATTAGACAAACTTGGGCAAGTATGGGTCCAGAGTTGTCTCATCTGTTGTTTAAAGTTTACCTGATTTAGTCAATAGAAATGTGTGAACCATTTCAAAGGAACTAGTGCCTTTTAACTACTCGACATATCATTGAGACTAAAAGAGGATTAACTCGATTCATGAGTTGTTCAGTAGAATCATGAATTATTTAATTCAGTATATTACAGTTCATTTGATGTCACATTGTCACAGCAACTCATGGATATTTCAATCTGATCTATGTATAGTTTATTCTCCATTCATGATGGATATTTCAATCTGATCTATGTATAGTTTATTTTCCATTCATGATGGATATTTCAATATGATCTATGTATAGTTTATTTTCCATTCATGGGTTGGTTCAATTGCATCACCAAAGTGGTACCTGATAAATACTTCAACCCTATTTGTTAGACAGGACAGGGGTCTTTTGGGAAGAGCTGGGTGGTTATTTTTGGAAATTGAGTGGTACTGTGACTTTCCTTTGATATGGGGGGCATTTCTGGAATGGAAACAAAGTTGCACAGTTCTCAAGACAGGCAACCAGATTGACTACATAAGCTGTGGTTGGTATAATAGGAAACATAATGAAAGAATCCTTCATAATTACTTTTGTATAAAAAAAAGTTCCATTGAAGGACATGACCAAAAAGTTTGGAAAAATAGAAAATATAAAAAATAACATGTGATATGATATTATTATTCTTTGTAAATCAGATAATATATGAAATAAAATCCCCAAAAAAATAAATAAAGGAAACTAATAAAACAAAGAGAAAAAAAAAGATTAGTTGTTAAAAATAATATAAAATAATTTAAAAACAAAACAAAAAATCTTAATAAAATAGAACATAAAACAAAATTTTTGAGAAATTAAGCCCTCCATCTGCATCTGTGACCCTCACCAGTGTCCAGGACTAGCATTGAGAATATATTTTGTTTTTGTGGAGTTGTGTACTTTATTAGCGAATAATATAATTTTTTTTAATAAAAAGATAGATGTTGCTATCACGATTTCATTAAAGATTTTGAAGTATAACTCTAAAGGAGCTGAGATGGAAGAATATAATTTTTAAAAAGTTAAAATATATTGAGACGGTAAAAATATAATAGGGTTAAAGACATCTAAGTCCCTACAAACATAGGAAAACCCATATAAGTCCCTGCTAAAGTTGGGACAGACGTACGAGTCCCTGAAAACTCACAAAAATCCAAATATCATCCCTGAGTTAAATTTCCATCCAAACTTAACGGAATATTCCCAGAATATTCCATCACATATAATTGTATAGACATTGAAGTCCCTATAAACAGTCATAAAGACAAATCAGTCCCTACAAAAGACAAACTTGACCTTAAAGACTTTTACATTTAATTGGATAGACATTACAGTCCTTATAAACAGTCGTAAAGACAAATTGGTCCCTGTAAAAGACAAAAATACCCCTGGAGGATTTTTAAATTTAATTGTGTAGACATTATAGTCCTTATAAACATTTGATCTCTATAAAAGATAAAAATGCCCCTGAATGATTTTTAAATTTAATTGTGTAGATATTATAGTTCTTACAAACAGTTGTAAAGACAAATTAGTCCCTATAAAAGACAAAAATGCCCCTAAATGATTTTTAAATTTAATTGTGTAGATATTACAGTCCTTACAAACAGTTGTAAAGACAAATCATTCAGGGGCATTTTTGTCTTTTATAGGGACTAATTTATCTTTACAACTGTTTGTAAGAACTATAATATCTACACAATTAAATTTAAAAATCATTCAGAGGTATTTTTGTCTTTTACAGAGATCAAATTGTCTTTACGACTGTTTATAAGGACTATAATGTCTACACAATTAAATTTAAAAATCCTTCAGGGGCATTTTTTGTCTTTTACAGGTACCAATTTGTCTTTACGACTGTTTATAAGGACTGTAATGTCTATCCAATTAAATGTAAAAGTCTTTAAGGGCAATTTTATCTTTTGTAGGGACTGATTTGTCTTTATGACTGTTTATAGGGACTTCAATGTCTATACAATTATATGTGATGGAATATTCTAGGAATATTCCGTAAGTTTGAATGGAAATTTAACTCAGGGATGATATTTGGGTTTTTGTGAGTTTTCAGGGACTCGTACGTCTGTCCCAACTTTAGCAAGGACTTATATGGGTTTTCTTATATTTGTAGGGACTTAGATGTCTTTAACCCAATATAATATTCATCGTCTCTTACATTTTTTTAATACAATATCACGAGTCTTTTTAGTTATTTTTCATGGAAATAATACAGCCAATGCCATTATGGTCAGGGCATTGAAGAATTTTAATGGGGGACCATAATGGCTGGTTAAGCAGGACATTGGGACAGCTACATTAGTTTTAAATAAAACCTAATTGACATCTCCCATGAATGATCTTCTATATGATTCAAATGGGGGGTGTGGCCTAAAAAAAACTTAAACAATTGGCCATTCCTACTTATATTAGCCAAATATTATTACAAGTTTGATTGGTCAGTGTTTGATAATTCACTGTTGACAGAAATTCCATTATTCATTGGTGCACTTGTAGACTAAGGGACCGTTTGAGGTGTGACATAAGGATATTCGTCTTTGATAACTATACTGGGATAGATAACAATTCATGCTGAATAGATAAATTTTTGTTTGGTTGTCTTTTCTGTTATTTTCATTGGAAAACGTAAAATAAAGTAAGGATAAATGATAGATAAGAAATGGATAAGAGTTTATGACTTTTTAAATGACAATTATAACCCATGCATAAATTATTTGTGTTTGTGAATAAGTATGAGAGATGTGTGTGTGATATGATAGATGTGATAGTTTTTGGAATGTGTGCAGAGAGTGTTAGGTAAGATAAATTTTTTAAAATGACAGATAAGAGTATTTTTATCCATTGATATAGATAAGTCCTGATAAGCAATTCTAGCATTTTCTGAGAATAGTTATCAAGCCTTATCCTAGCTTATCCAGATATAACTATCAAGGTTTATTCTTGTCAAACAAACAGCTGTTTGTGGACTATTCTACTGTATTCTTCTCTATCCAGTGTTTATTTTCCACCACAAATGGGGGGTAAATATATATATATACAAAATCCAACTCGAACAATGTGTGCATAACACAAAATAACTTATTTATAGGAATTTAGTACCATGTGTTCTTTCAAAAACAAAATGAATAAGTAAATAAAATAAAGGATGTTAAACGTATTAATTATATGTAACCCTTGTGTATTATAATGAGGTATATATTTTGTTAGATGAAACATGTAATTTTTGTTTTCTCATATGGGTTATACACAGTTCATTGTAGACTTATAGGGATGGAATAGGGGTGGAATAGGGAAGGAATAAGTAAAAAGGGTGTTTGGGTAGACGGAATAGGAGGGTATAGATATGCGGAATAAGGAGATAATAAACTGGTATTTGTATTCTAATAAGTTCAACCATGGAATTGTGTTATTCCTCCACTGGAATAAGGGGACTCACCTATCAAATCACATATCATCACATCAAATCACATGTCATCACCTCTTATACATCAATGGGGCCCACATGTCAAATCAACTTTTTACACCTTATTCACATCTTATTCTTCATCAACCAAACACTTCAACCTTATTATTATGTTTACCAATTAGAATAACTGAAAACACAACCAAACACAAAATCTCTTATTCCATTGATAAAGTCATGAATAAGTATAAACTCCAAAATAGCTTAAGTCTCTATCCAAACGGACCCATAGTGTATATATTTAATTTCGATTATGAATGTACAAGTTTCTTTTACTATGTGAAGTGTATTTTAAATCAAATCATACCATGGGAACTGTACGAGAGAGAGTGTATGTGACCAGTGACTATCATTAACATTACACATGAAAATTGTTCCAACCACTCACAACATGATGAAAGGAAAGAAAGAAGAAGAAAGAGATGTCTCCTTCATTCGTCCTTTAATCCCATGTTTGGGTTGTGGAACAGGGGAAATAAGGGTGGATAAGATTGAATAAGGGATAAAATGTTAACTGTTTAGTAGGTTAAACTCAATATAATTATAACAAAATAGAGGAGAATAAAATAATATTATTCTAGGTCTCTTTTAAAATCGTGTTATTACATCTAACTTATTCCACTAGTATAAAGAGAGGTCACATGTCAAATCATATATTACCATTTCTTGTAAATAAAAGATTCACACGTTAAATATTTTTTAAAATTTTAAATACCACTAAATAAAAAATTACTTATTTTAATAATATAGTTATTTATATCGATATAGTAATCTATCCCTAACAATCTAATTTCTGTACATAGCATAAGTGTGAAACTTTTTTTTTTAAGAAGGCAGCAAACAATTTTTACACAACGCAGACCCCCACAAAGAACACACTGTAGATAGAAGAGATATTTCTAGTGTGATTGCAAAAATATAATTTTAAATTAAACCTATGTGTTAAATATTTGATTATTTGTATTATATGTATTGAGACAAGTTATAGGTAATCAGGTCTATCCTTGAAGATCACAACTTTTGCTTTACCCCTCAAACATGTCTTTCCTGGGAAATTGTGTGTTTTGTCACAAATTTGGGAGGCATTTGAGCTGAGTAATCCATTTAATTATCCAATACTCATCATAGGTAATACTGACATGGAAAATGACAACACTGTGGAGTCAGTCACACAAATCCAAAAGAAAACCCACATGAATGAAATATTAGGGCAAAATACAAAGAGAAGGGCGCAAGTACATAAATAAACAACAAAAAAAAAAGGGAAGGTATAAGAAGAAGCACAAATTAGTGTTTTGTCAAGAAATCACATAGGTTAAATTCACATGAAAAGGTTAGAACAAATATTCCATGACAAAAATCCAACAACATCCCCCACCTCTCTTCCCCCCTTCACTTTGGTTTTTTGTAATGTGGATTTGTTGTTAATCAAGTTGTTTTTTACATAGATAATGAATAATGACAATAACAACCATTTCGATCACCTAATCTGATCACAAAATCTTTATACAATAAATATTCGATAAGGATTTTGTTTTGTAAGTGCTCTAGACACTAAATTAACAATTCAATGAACAAAAACATGTTCAACTTATAGTTAAGGAAAGTTATATGTGGATTACATTGTGAATATGGTGTGAATTATATGTGTGCTCGAATAAATATGATGATATATTGGTTTTGTGGTAATTATAAGGACATTGGTATTCAGTGTCCTTTTTTTGTTGCCCCCAACTTTTCTTTAAGGCCCGTTTGGTTAGAGGAATAGAGATGGAATAGGGGGAGGAATTGAGAAGAATAAAGCAAAATGAGTGTTTGGGTAGAGGGAATAAGAGGGTATAACTATGCGGAATTAGGAGAAAATAAGCTGGTATTTATATTCCAAGTCCACTCATGGAATTGTGTTATTCCTCCACTGCAATAAGGGGACCCACCTATCAAATTCATATCATCACATCAAATCACATGTCATCACCTCTTATATATCAATGGAGTCCACATGTCAAATCAATTTTTTACACCTTATTCTCATCTTATTCTTCATCAACCAAACACTCCAACCTTTATTATTACGTTTTACAATTAGAATAATTAAAAATACAACCAAACACAAAATCTCTTATTTCATTGATAAAGTCAACAATTCTTGGAATAAGTATAAACCCCATAATAGCTTATGCCTCTATCCAAACGGACTCTAATAAATGTTAGATTAAACTAGCTTGATCTAAATATATAATATCTTAGAAATACACCACATTTTTTTTTATATTTTTATAGATGTGTATTTTTTATTATATATCTTTAAAAAGTTTTAAAACAAACTAATAAAGACTTGGAGAGTACAAAAATGGATTGCAAGAGGGACGGGCTCTGACATTTGATTTTGAAAAATTGTTATTATCTGTTTTTCCAAATAATGAAATAAATATTCAAATGATTGCATATATTATATATTAAATATATAATTTATTAGAATTTTCATATAATCCAACAGAAAATCCGTGTCCAATTCAACCAGAATCAAAACATACATATAATATTTCATTCAACATGGAGGGGAGGGGGAATTTGAATTGAATTGCAGAATTGGATTAAAAGACAAGTGTTCAGAGATCCAGGTATATAGAAAGAGTGAAAAAGAGAGAGAGAGAGGAAAGCATTAAATGCCCCCCCTCATTTACTTCACCTCACCTACACATGCCAACATTTTGAACAGCCCCCCTTCAATGCCATTTAGTGACCTCCCTCTCTCTCTCTCATACCATCACCACCACCATCATCTCTCCCTCTCATCACACTCACACACAGAGAGACACCTCACTTTCTCATCTTTCCAGCTGATCCCCAAAAACCCAAACTTTCCCTTTTTTTTTTCTCTCCCTCTCAAATGGTGTTCATGAGTTCTTCTTCTACAGGAGGAAAAAAAAGGTTTTTTTTTTATTAATCATTATTTGAAGTGACAGGAAAAAAAAAAGATTGGATTTTCAGTGACATAGATTTCAATGTGTTACTGTTTTGTCTTCTAAAAATCCAAACCTCTACAACGTAATGCCAGTGACTTTTGACTTCACTTCTCCACTAAATGTCTGATCTTTTGAGTCTTTCAAAAAAATCAAAAAAAAGAAGAGAACAGCTTAACTTCTTTTGAGAACCCAATCATGAAAGATTTCAGAAGCTCAGCTTTTGTTGGCCGCATATGGGTGTTGGAGATTCACAAAGCCGCAATCTTTTAAGGTTTTTTCATCAGAACTTCATCTGGGTTTCATTTTTTTCAAGCTTTCAGAGATGACCCACATCAAATCAACATTTGGGTACCTCTTCAAAGCCATGGTTTTCGCCATCTTTTCATCCCAAACCGTCTCCGGCCTCGGCTCGATGTCCTCCATCGCCGTCTCCTACGGCGAAGACGGCACGGTCTTCTGCGGCCTCGCCTTGGACGGCTCTCACTGGGTCAGCTGTTACGGCTCCGACGCCTCCGTCGTCTACGGCGTCCCTCACCGTCTTCCCTTCACAGGCTTAACCGGCGGCGACGGCTTCGTCTGCGGTCTCTTAATGGACTCCAACCAACCCTACTGTTGGGGCAACAACATCTACATCAAGCTCGGCGTCCCCCAACCGATCCCCGAACGCGCAGAGTACCTTCAAATCAGCGCCGGCGACAACCACTTGTGCGCGCTTCGAAAACCCCCCTTGAAACGCCGCCGCAACCGCTCCCACGTCGACTGCTGGGGCTACAACATGACCGCCTCCCACGTGTTCGACGGCGCATTCGACTCGATCACCGCCGGCTCCGTCTTCAACTGCGGCCTCTTCGCGCGCAACCGCAGCGTCTTCTGCTGGGGCGACGACACGTCGAGCGCCGTAACTTCTCTAACGCCGCTGAATTCCCGCTTCCGCGCCATCTCCGCCGGCGGGTTCTTCGTCTGCGGCGTCGGCGAAGGCCCGGACGCGCGCGCGCGCTGTTGGGGGCAGAGCCTCCGCATGAACATGGGGCTCGACCGAGAAAACGATGGCTACGCGGGCGCCGACGTCGATTCCGCGCCGCCCGAGCCGATGCTCTCGGTCGTCGGCGGCCGGTTCCACGCGTGCGGGATCCGGCGGTCCGACCACCGCGTCGTGTGTTGGGGGTTCTGGCTCGAACACAGCGTGCCCCCACCGGAGAAGGCGCGCGCGAACGCCATGACCGCCGGCGACTACTTCACGTGCGGGGTCTTCCCGGACTACTCGATGCGCCCGCTCTGTTGGGGGCTCGGGTACCCGACGTCGATCCCCATGGCGGTCTCGCCCGGTCTCTGCGTCTCCTCCCCGTGCGGCCCGGGCTACTACGAGTACGCGCGCGCCGCGTGCGCGTCTTCGTCCGGCTCGCGCGTGTGCGTGCCGTGCAGCAACGGGTGCCGCGACGGGACGTACGAGTCCTCGCCCTGCTCGCGCAACGCAGACCGCCAATGCAGGTTGAATGCCACCACGGGCGGGTCGAATTCGACGGACCGGAGAAGACCCGCATCGCTGCAATGGCAGATGCTCGTCGCCGAGCTCGTATTCGCATTCGTGTTCATTCTCTCCGTCTGCGCGATCGCCTGCATTTACGTGCGTTACAAGCTTCGGAGATTCAGCTCGCGCGGGAAGTCAGAAGCGAAGGTGACGCGAAGCCAGGCGTGCGCGGTGAAGGTGCGACCCGAGGTGGAGGAGCTGAAGATCCGGCGCGCGCAGACGTTCACGTACGAGGAGCTGGAGCGGGCGACGGACGGGTTCAGCGAGGCGTCGCAGGTCGGGAAGGGGAGCTTCTCGTGCGTGTTCAAAGGCGTGCTCCGCGACGGGACAGTCGTGGCGGTGAAGCGCGCGATCACCGCCGCATCGGACAACGTGCGCAAGAGCTCAAAAGAGTTCCACACGGAGCTCGACCTGCTGTCGCGGCTGAACCACGCGCACCTGCTGAACCTGCTCGGGTACTGCGAAGAGGGCGGGGAGCGCCTGCTCGTCTACGAATACATGGCGAACGGTTCGCTGCACCAGCACCTCCACCACGCGCGCAAGGGCGGCGAGTGCTTCGATTGGGTGCGGCGGGTGACGATCGCGGTGCAGGCGGCGCGCGGGATCGAGTACTTGCATGGGTACGCTTGCCCGCCGGTGATCCACCGCGACATCAAGTCGTCGAACATCCTTATCGACGAGGAGCACAACGCGCGGGTGGCGGACTTTGGGTTGTCGTTGTTGGGTCCGGTGGATAGTGGGTCGCCGTTGTCGGAGCTCCCGGCGGGGACGCTCGGGTACCTCGACCCAGAGTATTACAGGTAAGTCTGTCAACAGATCGGATACTTTGGATTCAGATAGCAATTTAAATGTTTAAATATAAACAGTAATTTGGATAATCAAGTATATTTCAGATATAATACTAATAAAAAATATCATGATTGTGATTCATCTTAAAATAGATATTCTTATTCACACTCCAGATACTCGAATATAGGATATTCTTTTATTTTTTAGATACGGAATTTTTTCAGATAATTGACATGCTTAACTCTACAGGCTTCACTACCTGACAACGAAGTCGGACATCTACAGCTTCGGCGTGCTGTTGCTGGAGATACTGAGCGGGCGAAAGGCGATCGACATGCGATTCGAGGAGTGCAACATCGTCGAATGGGCGGTGCCGCTGATAAAGGCGGGGGACGTGGGGGCGGTATTGGATCAATCGCTGGCGGGGCCGGCGTGCGCGGAGGGTGGGGAGGCGCTAAAGCGCATAGCGAACGTTGCGTGCAAGTGCGTGCGCATGCGCGGGAAGGAGAGGCCGTCGATGGATAGGGTGACGACGGCGCTCGAGCGCGCGTTGGCGATGCTGATGGGGAGCCCGAGCGAGGAGCAGGCGATACTGCCGACGGAGGTGGTGCTGGGGAGTAGCAGGCTTCATAAGAAGGGGATGTCGAATAGGTCGTGTTCGGAGACGACGACGACGGTGGATGCGGAGGAGAGGTGCGAGTTTCGCGCGCCGTCGTGGATTACGTTCCCGAGTGTCGCGTCGTCGCAGAGGAGGAGGTCATCGATGTCGGATGGGGAGGGGGAGGCGGCGGGGGTGGTGGCGGGGAGGAATGTTGGGGTGGAGGTGGCGGAGGAGGAGATTGGGCCGGCGTCGCCGCAGCAGGCATTGTTCTTGCAGCATAACTTTTAAAAGAGAGGGTTGTGTTGATACTAATTTTGGTTTTTGGTTGGGTGGGCAGTGTTAAACATGTGAGATGGCAAGATTCAGTTTTTCTTCTGGAACTGATGAGAACTGGACTGATGAGAATTGATGCGATGCCATCTCTATTAATCGTATTTTTTTTATGTGATGGTTTTGATGTGTGGGTTGGGTATTTGTAATCCTCTGGATTGCAGGAACTCTTGTTGTGTTTGTTGTTACATGATGTTGTTTCTCTAATTTGAGATTTTTTTTTGTTTAACATTAAAAAATGGAAATTATTTTGATTTATTTTATGGAAAATGTTGTGATCATTCATTTTTACGTTTTTCTCATAATACAGTATATAATGATAATGATATAGTGGAGTATGTAATACACAAGGTTATTTTGTATTACGGTAGCGAAGTGTGAAAAAAAAAAGACTGATTTTATTGACACCCTTTCATAAAACATGTTTGTAGAAGAGTATATGTAATTTATCAAAATTTTATTTTTATTTTAAAAATATATATTTTTAATTACATGAATCTTAAAAAATATTTGAGGTGTAAGAATTGCATATGCAAATGCAACTATCTGTGTCCACTGTAGTTTCTGTATTTGCATTCGTATTGTCACAATTCGACATTTTTTTTTAATTTTCAATTTTTTTTGTGCATAGAGACAAAAAAAAAAAAAAAATGCAATCAATCTGAAAAATCAGAAAAAAGGAAAATTAATAATTCGGGGTCCCTGTGGTAGCGTGGTTACTCCATTTATTATTTTTAGGTTTTTGAAACTTTTTAAATTTTCTTTTAAGTTTCCTAAAGGTAGTGAAAACTTTAATTTTTAGGACCTTTTAATCAGATATTGTTATTTGCATGTTCATCAGCGATATCAACTGAAAATGTCCATGTCCAACGATCTCATTTATACTGTTAACATTTTCATGTGCATTGTTAAACAACTTCTATACACTATTAATACTCTCATATACATTATTAATTTTGTTTGTAGAAATCACATTTTGATGGTTGAATATGCATATTTTTATATTTAGGTTCTAGAAATGTTATAATTAAGAACATATCTTAATGTTTGGAGTCATTCTGTGATTGCGGGTGGGAGAGAGAGAGATGAGAAATGAGGGGTAAAACTGTAAAAGGGATGTACCCACAAAAATTGGGATTAGGTCTCCGTAAACTATAAGATTTACCTATCGATCTCTCACTTCTTCATATTTAGATTTTAATCCCTATATTTAATAATAATTTAGGAATAGGGGACTAAAAAGGAATAGGTCCCTCTCAGGTAGGTCTGTCAACGGGTCGGGTCCGGGTAAATCCAGACCGACCCATGATAGGACCCGGCGGGTCCTGAACATGTGGACCCAGACCCGGACCCGTCAGGTCTCGAGTCGGGTCGGGTCCGGACCCGGCCTGATGAACAAAAAAAATTTAAACTCATGAATTTGTTTGTCTTATCATTCTATTATGAAAAATTTGTAATAAAGGTTTAATTATTATTGAACTTTCTAAACTGATGTGTGAACGTATTTTTATACAATTTAAAAGAAGTGAATGAATTACTAAACAACATTCAAAGTAAATATAAGTTTAAATAATATAACAAATTAACAATGAATGAAAATGGAGAGCTCATAGTTATTTGTGTCACAAAGTAAACAATAAACTTTTATACTTGTAACTTGATAAATAAGAAATAAAATTATGGGTCAACTAATACTAATATTCTTGTAATATATGAGTGTATATTAATAAAACAGTAACGGGTCAGGCCGGGGTGAATCCGGACCCGACCCGTTTGTAAAGTCCAAATCGGGTCGGATATATTACACGTGTAATCGGGTCCGGGTTAGGTCGGGTCCGAGTCTGGACCCGACCCGTAATAAGCCTACTCCCAGGGACTAAAAAGGAACTTATCATTATATGTAGGGATTAAAACCTAAATATAAAAAAATGTTGATAGCTAAATTCTATAGTTTACGGTGACTTAAAACTAACAATCCCAAAAAAATTCACTCACCTAGGGACCTAAAGCAAACTTTAAAAGTATGAAGGACCAAATAATATGAAGTGACTTGGAGGACTCCTAATTAATATTCCAAAAACAATAATGCCCTCACGCAGGATCGAACTGCGGACCTTCAGTTTACAAGACTGACGCTCTACCACTAAGCCATGAAGGCATTTATTGGACTTATTACATCATCATTTCTACATCCACTATACCTAGTTCCATGTAAAAAAAAGGGTTTTTAGTTTTCAGTTCATGTCAACGTACCTATTTAGGATCGATCCTTCACTTCTTCATATTTTAGTTTTAGTCTCCAGATTTAAAAGATATATTCTTTTTAGTCCTTCCCAGAAACTAAAAAGAAAACCAAATAATTTAGGGATAAGTCCCTCCTAGGGACTAAAAGGAACATCATCATTAAAATCTGGAGACTAAAACACCCATAAGAAGAAGTGAGGGATCGATCACTAAATCATATGGTTTATTGGAACTTAAAAATAAAAAACAAAAAAAAATGAAGAAGAGTGTAACCAATGCTATTCTTTCATCCCGTTTAGCCTGCAACATAATCTCTATATTAGATTTCTGTTACAATCTCTCTTTATTTACAATTTTTTAATAAAATTATGTAATCATTACTTTTATCTTTAATCCGTGTTTGAATAGATAATTAAATTATTATGAGATTTATGACTATTGTAGTATAAATAAGGATAAAATAATTTTTGTTTGGTTGTTTTTTGAATTATTGCAGTTGAGAAACATAATAATAATTTTTTTTTTGTTTGAATAAAATATAAATAAAGTGTGGATAATGATTTGTAAAAGGTGAAACAATGATGACAATTGATTTAACAATTGAACAGTGAACCACATATTCTTTTGAGAAATGAATAACCTGTAATAATTTAATTTTAAGGGTTAGATGGAATTCATATACCACTTTGTATCAGTTAATTCTGACATGCATATTCTTTATGTATTCTAGCCTTTCAAATACCCATTTTTTTAAAGCTATTCCATCTAATTCCCACTTATTACGGGCCTATTATTGAACTAAATGGGGACTTGGTGTTAGATTATAATGTATGGATAGGCTTTTCCAAACCTCTTTGGGGCTACTGTAAAGTACTTATGTGAATTTATTCAGGTAAACAGAGGGTTATCCATGCTAAACAAACTTTTTTTTTTTTGGTGTATTACACACTTACGAGGCCCATATTTTGTAAAATTGTACCATGAATAGGGAGTCAAGGGACTTTCAGCTTTCAAAAGTCTGTACACAAATCAGGCCTTAAAACACAAAAAAAATTCTCACTTGATAAACAACCTATTTTTCTGGTAGGAAAGTTTTTTAAAACACAAAAATTCTTCTCTCACTTGATAAACAACCTATTTTTCTGGTATGTTTTTTTTTTACACATTTTTTTTTTTTTTTTGATGATGGAGGGGCTTTTTTTGTCCCTGGTCCCAAATTTAAATTTCGTTTAACAAACAGGATGTATAACACAGCGCCAAGACTCGAACCCAAGACCTACCCTTAACACAGGTAAGCCCTGAACCGTTGTGCTATGACCACTGGGGACTTTTTTTTTTTTTTTTTACACATATTTCAGATAGAGAATATATGGTTTTCATTTTTGTATAAAAATCTTCCGCTATTTGAATTACATCCATATCCATTTAATTGTTTCAAATATTTCAGTTGATTATCCAAATCTAAATTTTCTGATCAGACACATTTATTTTGAATAACGGATACAAATACTTTTTTTTCTTCCAAATATTAGATTAGATAAGTAGGCTCATTCATAAGTTTAGCAACCATTATTTTATAAGCAAATGCTGATAACTGCCTCATACACCCAGAAAAAAATGTTGATACCTCCCATTTTGAAATACAGAAAAAGTCATGAACCAAAGGATGGTCTTCCAACAAATATAAGAGGTAAAAATGAAGGAAACTTTCAGGTATTTATTCAATAACCATCTTTTATAAATACTACACTCTTAAAGGCAAATTCAGAAACCAGTGACATTATTATAATTTTTTTTTGTAGGAAGGCCCACAAGGGGCTGTTACAGAAGACAGGCCCAAGGCCTACAGCCAGAGCCCAACTAGGCCCAGTGACATATTATTGTTACTTGTAGGACAAAAAAAAGTTGTATACACTAAGACCCTAGATTCACTGGAGATAATAACACAATCTATGTAAATTATAAATATATACACATACCTAATGTTGATGGTTGCCAAAAATTCCTCACTTGGTGCCATCTTGGCTGGTGGCTTTGCTAATCAAAACTCTATTCTTTGCTTTGGTTGTGGTCTTCATTAAACACTGTAATGAAACCTTACTGGACGTATATGAACCTAAAATTTACAGAGTTTTCCGCGTTAAAAAAAAAACCAAAATAAAAATGCAGCATAAAATACATAATTATGAGTAGTAATGTATGGTCTGTAGTCACATAGAAGATGCAACTAAAAAAACCAACATTGTTTCAGACGAGGTAGAAAGCCTAATAATGTACGAAGGCAGTAACTTAAAAGAAAAGTAATGATTCTTCCAGGAAATGAGTATTCATGAATACTTTTGACATTGTCTTTCTAGATGCTTTGGTACAATATTTACTTTAGAAAGGGTGGCAATAAATTGACCCGGTTTTACCATTTCTCGTCTCATAATCATACCCGTTCAAATTGGGTCATATTGTTTTATTTATCTATAGTTTACATTACAAACCTAAATAATTTTTTTAAGTTCAACAGCTTTCTCGTAGTCTTGATATCAACTTGTTCGATGAACCACAACTAGGATATTTAAATCACCTGTTTTTTTTCAAAGTAAAGTGATTTAAATATTTGACATGGTGAATATGTCCGGCCTTCGACAAGAATACAAAAACTAGGTCTGACAGTAAAGACTACTTGAATGGAGTCCTGACTGAACTGATCAATTCCTTCTTTAAAACACCTAGTTCTTTCAAATCAAGGTTGAGTTAAATATTTAATATGGTGAACATGTTTCGCCTTTGACAAGAATGCAAAAAATAGGTCTGACAGTGGGCTGTAGCCAACTCAAGTGGAATCCTAACAGAACTAATCAATTCATTTCTAAAAGTTTAAATCCTACTGAAAATGACCAATAAGAACTTCATGCTCTCAATCCTTAAGCAATCAATTAATCAAAGCAAATTGTTCTAAACTATGATATATTCTGTTATTATTTGAAGATTAAGAATGAAACCTGAAATGCTCGAGAGGGAATTTGAAGCAGCAATCAGGATTGTGGTGCAAAATTCCGGAACTTCATCGACATTGAATCCATTAAAAACTTTATAAGTTCCTCCCCCTTAACCTCTTTTGGATTTTTGTAATCAAGATGACGCACCTGCATATATGAACATCCTGATTCTTCAGCAGAGAATTTTACTTAACACAGCCAAAGAAGCTGATTTTGTTAAAATCAAAATGGATGAAGAAAACTGTTAAATATGAAGTACCATATTTGCACATTCCGATTACAAACTAAAATATGCCAATGTAAGAAAATTTTGTGTCAATTTTTTGAGCTTTTTGCTGAGTCAATTTCAACTCAAACGGTTTACTCCATGATGGCTCGATATGGAACTAACGTACTACTTGTTGCAACAACGTCATCCATGTCATCCAAAAAAACAGCAGGCTTTAGCTCATCTTGGAGGTTACTTGGCACATCAAGACTGGTACATGTCTTGTCTTATTTCTCATAAATAGGATTTATTTGTGAATGCACTTGATATTTCCATACAATTCAACAAGAGGTTAGTGATGATTGCAAAGACAGTTCTGTGGGTAGTGCCTATAATATACATGCTTGACAACCTGGCATAACATGCAATCACAGGTAAATGGAGGGTGCACCATCATGGAAACAGATGTATAGATATAACTCAATTTAAAAGTAGGTTCCACTACAGAAAATTGCTGAACATGGAACACTGACTGTGTAATGGTCCCAAAGAGTTTACCTTCTCCCAATGGAATGGAAAATGGTGTATTTAATACCCATTCAAAGGACCGCAAAGTCCATGCATAAAGAAAATAAAATTGAGCTGCTCGATCACAATTTTAATTTTTCCCCATCTCTAATTTACTAGTTTAGTTGTGTACCCAAAAGAAATATTCCCACCATGTACCTACATTATGGACCGGCTTGAAAGGACCAGTTTTTGCATGATAGATCTATAATCAAAATCAACATTAAAATTTTAATTGATGGCAGGATTATGTGTTTGGATTTTGTACTTGAGAAGATGAAAATATTGATTACCATGACAGATCCTTGTTGAGAGAGCCCGGCCTCAGTTAAAATGACGAGGCATTTGATGTCATGCTCACTTGCATATTCATATTGCTCTGTGAAGCTTGGATCCAAGGAGGGGACAAACTCTGCCTGAAACTTAAAAACTATACATCAACAGATAATTTTTTTTGGAAGTTTCTGAAAATCCATCAAATCTGAAATTTATGTGACAGTGTGAATTTTTTTGTGCTTCACGAAGAAAATGAATGAAGACACGTAACTCCCTTTGTAAATTTATAAGAAAGAGATGCTGCCTCCATTTTAATTATCCGGTATTTAATTCTTGATCACAATCAGTTTATCAAATAGAAGTCTAGAAATGTATGTATAGCATGACAACCTTGATGTTTGCATCCCAAAGATCAGCGACTAATTCCATGCGCTCTTCTAACAAGCCACCGCCTCCTCTGGAACAGATAAGGATGCCAGTACCAGGTTCATTTCTGCATCAACAGAGGCAATTATGTGACAATTTTTTCTAAATAGGAGATTAGAAAAGGGGTCTTAAACAATTGATGAATGAAGCAAAATCCCCATATCAGCAAACCTGAAAGGTCTGATTAGAGGATGATGCAGTATCTTCTCCAATGCAAGACTGACTCCGACTGCACCAGGAGAGATTGTTTTCTGGGAAATTAAAACAGTTAAAATCTGAGAGCCTACAATGCAACTCATTTGTTTCTTAAGCAGCAAGTTTAGTACCATGGTCTGTAACATTTTAATCACAAACAAATGACAGATACTCAGTAATCATAATCCCTTGGAAGATGTAAGGAGATATTTAATAGAGTTCATTAAAGCTACCAAACAGCTGACACAACAACATTTCGGGTACTAATCCAACAGGTTTTTGATATAAAACGAGCTCGGAAAAATAACATTTCAAGAAACCAATTTTTTTAGTGACACATACATTTAGCAGAAGAGATGAGAGTCACGCAAAACTTACATATTCTTGAGTCCACAACTGATGAACCAGATAATCGTAACGGCCACCAGCTGCAAGCAAGGTTCCTTCAGAAAAAGACCCAGAATTGTTCTCTTTTGTCAGGTAAATCTGTGCCCGCAGAAAAGTAAAGGAATTTAGGTGACAATAAATAGTAAAAATAAGTTAACACAAAATTCCATGCCATTGGAAAATTATGTCATGATGCCATGTACATGTACATACATGCACACATATCATACATGCATGAATAAGAGAATTGGGGCCACTGCTTGGAGCAATGATGTCCGGGCTAACGGGTAAAAGTCATGGATTCAAGAGTGGCCATGCCATGTCGATCACATAATTGTACAAGTATGGATCAGCCTGCTCTTTCAACATCACATCATCTGCAATGAATATATTCATACAGGAATTTTTTAGGTAGGAACTGTTTGTTTGTTGGGGTTCAATAGTGCTGAGACATGAAGGACGTAATTGTGAATCTTGAGAAGATTTGAGGCCCATACAGATGCCTTAACAACATCAAAGCCACGTGAATTTTGCTTGGCAGACAAAAGTTGCAGGGTCCCTAAGGCGTGACTGTGCAATACCTTCACTACGAATTTTAAGGAGATGCAATGATGCTTTGTAACTATAAGGTACAATAGAATCTGAAGTGATTCAATGATCTATTGCAGTTAGTAATAACCCGTTTTGAAAGTAGTCTTAGTAATATTGCCTTCTTCCAGAAAAATGGACAACAAAATGAAAGCTGTTCTCTGCCTAAGATTATTTCTGCAATTTTTTTAAAGGACTGGTTTGGTGACTTTGGCCCAGAGGAGAACTCTTCCTTCCTCAAGAATCCAATTTTGATGGATTCTATGGGGAGGAGGAATGAAGTGCATTTTGCCTGGGGCGTCGGGAATGACCACATGAATGAACCAAAACACCATTTACCTAGGTGCTCCAGCACGAGAAGAATGAGGAGGATTACCAAACTGGTCCTAAATGTGAATTGATCTAGAAATTCCCCTACCTGAAAAAATAAGTCCCGATAATAACTATCTGTTGGTGGCATAAATACATCGATGGAAATGTTCCCCTCGATTCTCCAAACTCTCAAGTAACTAAGCAGTTCTGACAATTCTTCAAGTGCTTTGCGAGAATTCTTATCTGCAATATTGAAATTCATGATGAGCAATATCCAGAATATATCATTAAAGAAAGCAGACATAACATAGAAAATAGGATGATACCAGGAGAAAGGGCTCCCCTCAATCTAGCAAGAGCTTGATCAGCTGATCCACAAAATCGCAAATCTACTGTCTGCAATCTGTCAACAACAGATTTTGCGAGATTGAGATCCTGAAAAGGATATGCCATAAGAAACAGCTTAGTTCCATCAAATCATATAATATTCATATCCCAAAAACAAGCTATTGTGTTTATTATCTAAGTTTATAAATGCCACTATCAACACACTGGGTTTTCATCCATATTTGCTGGCACAGAATTAACCAAGATATGATCCTTATAGCAACAATCATATATTGTATTGCTTCTATAATGGAATAATCACAACTACACTATTATTAAAAGTAACAAAATATAAGCATGGTATCAGAAATGCATGAAGCACGGGGCCTTGGATATTTCGAACCCTAACAAATCATGGCATTCCGAAAATAACATCCTCAACAGCAGGCGGCTCTCCACTAGGACAGGTTTTTTAGTCTAGCATCTAGGCAGTCCCTTCCACTTCTGGGAGCTTCACTTTGATCTCAACCAGTGATTCTCTCTAGATTGCTATTTCAAAGACTGAAATATGTAAATGGTAACTAATCTATTACAGAAAATTATGGCCCTGATAAGGCATCCAAAACATAAGATATATGAAAATAAAGGGCCTTATTCTCCACAATCATTGCATATACTAACCTTCAATTGCGATCAAATAGAGAAGTTGTAATATGCAGGGTAAATGATGCAAAAATGAAAATAACATTAAGACATGAAAGTTATCAAACTCTCAAATATGCAACGTGATTTGTATAGGATTTCATGCATCAAGTAATAGGGCGTATTTTATTTTATTATGGAGGCCTATTACATTGGGGTAGGCCAAGCAGGCCTGGTTTGCACCAAGCATTATAGACTTGGGCTTGGGCTCTCCCACCCATCCATCTCCGTTAGAGAGATCTGCTTAATGCATTAAATGTCAATGAGTTGGGTAGTGCCAGGTCAGATTTATGCATTAGATGTCTCAGATCTGACTGACATCTGATCTGCTCTGCAAGTATGTTGACAGAGGCTGACATGTAGTGCGTTGAACCTGTCAAACATCTCCTAATCATGTCAATCCAGTATTATTGGGTTAATGGGTCGATTTCAAATTAATGGATCAAATAGGGTTAGCTTGTTAGCACATCAAATATACATTTTATATGGTTATAAACTCAGCCAAAACCACATAAACTAAGTGTTGTGGAGAACTTTTAAAGAATAAATTAGCATGGGATATAATAACTTAGCACCCCCATTTCCCAGGAACTAATAATTAGTTTTTCTACCCCAACTCCTATGCATGTTTTAATTTTTATGAAATTTTGATAGTGTTCCATGGCCCATACTGTTCAGGCATCCAAGATCATATACAATCCATTTTGCAGATAGCACCGTCCCTCCCCCCCCCCCCCCCCCCCCCCCAAAAAAAAAAGTGATTTGCAAGTCAGATCCGTTTTTGACAGGCATACAATTAATGAGGATATGGTAGCTTCAAAAGAAACAAGAGAGAAATAAGCATCATCATGCACCAATAACCTTATAATACCACAAATTTTCTAAAATGATAAATTTTTTTGATATTTCACTTAAAATGGTTCAAGTGTGATAGAAATAACATGATTAATTTAGATAATTTCAAACCTGCAAGAGCTGCCTTCGTATTAAAACCCATCTCGATTTACGGCTAGAGGATTGAGGACATGATGAGACCATCAAAGACAGAAGCTTCAATTTAAAAAAAAAAAAACTTTATCAGGCCATATTCAACAATTGGTGCATATATTGTACAATTAGTCACCATAATTATACCTCAGCTACACTTTTGCGAAGCTCACCCTCAATCCCAACCCATGACCAAATTGCATCCAATAAATGTCCATGATTTAAGCGAATATCGAATGCATCAAAACTGCAATATCGGTTTAAAATATCCATTGCTACCTGCAATAAACATGTTGATCTTTCAAAATAGATTGATATATTTTGTCAAACTATATTACCTCGCCTATAGCATAAATGAGCTGTAATCAATCAAAATGCAATCACTCATGGAGCACATTTTTCACATATCTAAAAGGCTTTAAAACAAGATCAATATAGCCGTAGGCCCAGCTGCCAAGTTGACATCATCCTCCAAGATACTGTCACATTCTTGGGATGTCAGCTAGCAATCAAAAGAGGGAACTGCCATGAGTCACTAGCCAAGTTCAGTTGGCAGATCAGGGAACGCACCGACTGGCCATGTAGTTTAATCTCATGCCACCTGGAAGCATATATTTTACTTTTCTAGACTCGAAAATCATCAAGATAAGTGATAAGATACATCTTACATAACATCTGCACTCGTCTTTCAGGTTATTATCAGCCAAAAAAGCTGATTTAAAACAGCCAATTTTATTTTAAATAAGTCTTGTATCATTCAAGGGAAAAAACTACATGGGAAAAAAACTATGGTTCTGAAGTTGGATGAAAATAAAATTTTGGAATTAATCTTCATCACAGAAGAAGCTTGGACATATGTTTTCACATTCATTAGAGACCAAAAACCTTTTCTTCCTGGATTAATAATTCACAAAGGAACATGCCTACATAATCTTGTGTCCCAACGGCTAGAACCACAGGGGTTGATATTATATTATATATGCAGAACCTCTGAAACCCTATATTATGAAAACACAAATCACCTCTCTAATCTTTTGTTTAAGAAAAATGAGTTCTACTTCATCCACATAGTAACTTGTCACTAATTAATGTTAAAGCAACAACTTCATACTTAAAAAATAGTAAGAAACACAGACTGATTAGTACTACAGAAAATATATATCCTGCACACGAAACACACATCACTTCTAACATTTTTTTAAGAAAAAAGTGTTCTGTTTCATTAAGACATCAACACCATGACTTGTCATTACTTAATATTAAGCAAGAACTATCTCAAAATATGGTATGGATTAATCACATATATTTAGATGTTAGACAAAAATTTAAAAATAGTTTTAATTGAGGGCTTCTTTAATATTCATACACCATATAACGTGGGGGATTTCTAATGTAAAACACCTCTCCCTCTTTTCTTTTATTTGTCTTTCCTACTGCTTGTATTCTACCTGAATGTTAACCATTTTAATAATAGATTCAATTACAATCTTGAAGTAGAGAGTTTCCTTAGAATATCTGTACATCATTAAGGTCCACTTTCATGAAGGTTTGCATATAGTTTCTTCACATATTTTCACTAACCAATTAATAACAATTCATCGCATGACAACAAAGCATCAACAATATAAACATATTTCAAAGAAAATTTAGCAACCTACTGCTGAAATAAGGCACCTTTTTTTTTCTCACTATACAGTACCTTGACAACCTCCGCCTCTGTCAGTCCAGGTGCACCTCCAATTATATCAAAATCTCCCTGAAGATAAAATTCATCCTTTTAAGCAAGCGAAGAAAAAAAACCCTCATTAAATCGGAATATGATCAATAAGCAATAATCATTCAGGAAGGAAGGAGATCGGTAGAATTATTTCCCAGTATGCATCCACCTGTCTCATTTAGCCACCCCTCATAAACTGGACAAAAATGGGGCACTGCCTTGGGATTCCAGAATTCCCACATAATTAAGGGCATGAACCAAAATATTACAGTGCATCACTTACCTCCTAGCCCAGTACAATGTCCAAGATATGTATCAGCAAAAATCTCAGATATGAAATATCTTTCCATGTTGAAAGTTAGATATTGTTAATAATTCATACTTGAGTTATTGCATGTATGCTGAACTTGAATTGTGTGATTCATGTCCATATCATGTCACCCTCACGTAATTCATGTAAACATGATGAGGACATGGATAGAGAATGCATCTAGAAATATGAAGAAGAAAATAGAAAAGAAACTGTTGATTAGATAGAGGTATCAAAATGAGAGGTAATAAGGTAACAAGATGGGAAAGCAAGGTGTGTGGGATCATTACAACTGTAGCTACATGTTTTTTTATCCCATAACCACAAAACACCCATGCGATAGCGGAATGATGAATTGGTGAGTTGAGAAGAAGACAAGCATAGAAAACCAGTGATTGAAAAGGCAGAAACCAAGTATAGAGTAATCTAGACTGGTAGGATTGCCAGCATAGAAAAAAAAATACAAGGTAAATGCCTGATGACAGAATTTAAAACTCCTCCTCCCCAGAACAAGTAGGTGTCAGCTGGCCAAATGTATACTTATTTGAGGGCAAAGTTTTGTAACCAACTCATCCTCTCATTTGAGTATAGAAGGATGAACAGGTTTAAAGATCAGGTAAACCATAGTCTTACAGCCATCCAAATAATAAAATAACCATTATATGAGTATATTATTTATATTTTAATGCATGATAACCGGAAGGAAATGAACAAAAAAATGTGTATTTTTTTATAGCAGGTACCTGAAGGAACCGATATGGAGTTGAATGACCAATTGCTCTCCTATGAACCCATGATATTTCATATCGTTTGAATGACAGCTTCTACAAATGAAACAGACAAAAAACATAAGAAAATGTTTCTACTTGTATAACCTCACTTCCCTGCCATTCATACATGGCAATTTAAAAAGGATTTTTTAATACATTACTGAAAACAATAGAAATCAAGATATAAAGTGTTTTGATGATAAACATCAAAATGTTTTACAGTGAACATGACAGAAAAGCCAGGTTGGTAGACATTTAAAGGACAACAAAGTAACAAAACCTTTCACATGATTGGATATTTGTTGTAACCATACCAACTACAAGAAGTAGCCAAATTAAATCACATATATGTTTTCACACTCTTGCACTGTACATCTAATTCACTTTGATCACCCTGGTAAATATAATCAGCACATCATTTAGACTACCCTAAATGGATATATCTTAATTTAGTGGGGGAACTATTATTCCAACTAACTGTACTGCTGTAGCTATTTTAAATTTGTGTACCTGGTGTGCAACAACCCAGCTAACGAAAGGGGAGCGTAATTCATGACAGAGCTCAAGCATGTTTCCTCCACGTGTCAGGAGTTTAACGGTCTTCCTTCTTGATGTAAATGAGTTAAAAAAAAAGGAAAATCAGACAGATGATATGAGACCAGACCTATGTAGAACAATGATAGTCAATAAAAATTAACCTTGATATGTGGAATGAGAGATAAACCTATTATTGGGCTGAGAATCATCCATGACACGCATGGGTGTGATCTCCAACCTCTTTGCACCATGCTGCCTACACACTTCCTTAGCCACGTCGATAGCATCATCCCTAAGTTCCGTTTCTAATTCTGTATATTGAGTAAATGATGACTCATCTCTTGAAATCTTTCCTCTTGTACCATGTTGGCGGTGGGCTCTAGCAATCAATTTCTCCTCATCAAAAATAGTAGAGACAACTCGATCATAAACATAGCTGTCCTCTGCAGTCTGCATTGTTCGCAAAATATCTGCCAAATGACATATGGTCAAATAAAATAATGGATAAGTGTCATGCAAAAATGATCAATAAATACTACATACATGATAAACTCCAAGGCAAGGTGGAATTTTGTGATGAATTAATGTCATCTACGATATTGTGTGTTACTCAAAGTCAAACCAGTTTGCAGCATGTGTTGGGGAAACTTCAAAAAAAAAATGCAAGACCTTTTTGTCTTTACATTCAATCGAATTTTGATGAATTCAGAAAAGGATGAGGTTTATCCTTAAAGCACTTCCATCAGTCTATCTAAAGACATCACA
The DNA here is from genome assembly GCA_030737845.1 of Acorus calamus. Classification (NCBI taxonomy): domain Eukaryota; kingdom Viridiplantae; phylum Streptophyta; class Magnoliopsida; order Acorales; family Acoraceae; genus Acorus; species Acorus calamus. The sequence continues at coordinate 1,527,235 of CM060873.1, forward strand.
GGTTAAAACTTTCCTATTAACAACTTGTATCTTATTAATGGTTCTTTTTGGAGTCTATTTATGTACAAATAAATATTGACCCTGAGTAAGAATATTTTTTAAAGTTTAACAAAAATGTACTGTGAACTCAGCTTATAAGATGGAAAATTTCAACCATGAAGATGCACATGGAGGTGGTGTAGATGTTTCATTCAGCAAAAATTCTGGTCATTTTCATAAAAAAAACTCTAATGCTGACTACAGATAATCTTCCGTTGTTCAAAAATTATGAAGCAAAATATGTAGTATCTTAGATACCAAAATCCTTATTCTATTATTACCATTTAGCCATTCATCCTCCATTCGTGGAGGCAGTGCATGATGTAGAAGTTCTGTAGCAGACGGACGATCAGAAGGACTTGAAGCCATTAATCGTCGCAGCAAGGATGCCTGTTCAGGAAATTCAGCAACCCAAGCAGGAGGAAGTAAACCTTTCTGCTTGAGATCTGAAAAGACAGCATATCTTTCCATGGCTGTCGAAAATGGGTGCCATAGTTCAAAGAAGACAACCCCTAAGCTATACATGTCCACCTGTGATAAATGGGAACTGGATGAGCACAGCAAGTAGAATTTTACAAACTTGATTATGGGTAAAGTATATAACTGAATGAAAACTAATATCGGTCATATTCGTAATTTCTAAAAGCAAAATATTACTTCAGCAAACAACGTACAGATATATTAAAAAGAACAGGCAATAAGCCAAAACAAGCACATAGGATATAAGTCATATAACTACTTAATTTTTTACAATTTAGCTTAAAAATTTATATCCTTCTGAAAGGGGTAGGCTTGGAGGATTTCCTGAACCTAATGCAGGAAATGGTTGTTGGCTTCTCCTCAATGTGCAAACCAACAATACCATCTGCCAGAGGCTGTGGCTGTTTAAAGTGGCTTTAAGATTGTTAAGGGATGCACAAAGAGTCAAGGATTGAGTCAGACTGAATCCAAACTGGTGGTGAAATAGGCCTCTAATCCAGCTAAGACACCTCGCCTGTGGTGAATCTGTATTCACAGTATTTTACATCTCTTGGAGCAGATAGATGAAGGGGAGATATCACATTGTGTTCGGGAAACTAATACAGCTGCAGATTTCCTTGCCACTTTCTAGCAGCAAGAAGGTAAGATACCTTTTTAAGATAAGCAGAGCATACACCCATATTTACTGATGTTGATGTTGGATAAGGTTGGTAAGAAAAACATGAGGCATAGATGGAAATGACATATTATTCTGTAAGTGCATGCATACGCATAAACATGCATTTATCTATTGGAAGCCTGATGGAGAGAGATAAGGCAATGTCGGGAAAGCATATAAGAAGACTCAAAACTATGAAGACTGATCTTTGTGGAGTAAATTGTGCAGTTGGAGAACTGAAGGTCCCAGACATTTCTTTCTGGGTATTAAGAAATTTTATAAAAAGCCTAATGGTAGCATTCTAACTAGGCAGTGGATGCAGTAGTATAACCATTCTAGTTACCTCTTTGTCATGCTCGATGGTTATTGTACATTTTTTTGGTAATACAAATTCTAATGATTAATTAAAAAAAAGCACACTTAACCTTTTCATTGATTTGTGGCCAACCCTGCTCAATTTCAGGTGCTGTGTAGAAGTAGGTACCCACTTGACCAGTTCCATCCATTGAAACTCCAGTTGCATCAACGGTGAAATTTTGATCATGATCCAACTGCTCCAGCTTTAGAAACTTGGCTGAATAAACAAAGTATATGTTTCAGATTAAAACCTAACACCAAAAAGGACCATACTGGATACCAGAAACACAAACCTTTTTTTTTTTTTTTGAAGGAACACAAAGACAGATAATTGCACACACTTAAACACAATTAGGTGGCATGTTCTAGGATTCCTTACTGATTGCAAGAACGATCCATGCAACATAAATGCATCATCCATTATAGTGGAAGATTAAGTACAATGCAAGGTTCAGAGAATTCTTTCTTTAAAAATACGAAGACAGTAAATCAACATAAATTATACTCTTCTTCCACTGAATAAGAAAGAAAGCTACAAAGAAAATCATAAATCATACCTAAACCAAAATCCCCAATTTTGATATCATTTCGCGCATCAAAAAATATGTTATTGGGTGTCAAATCACGGTGTATAATTCCTTGGCTATGTATATGTGCAAGACCTTCAACTATTTGGCGAAATAAATGCCAGGTCACCTCCTTGTCAAAAAGACCACTGAATGATTCAAAAACTTGGCGCAGGGTCCTTCATAAAAGTTTTAAAAAATGATAGTGAGAGAAGTCATAAATTTTCCAAAATGAAAGAGAAGAAATAATACAGGTAGAGCCCGAAACAAAGTATAAAGGATTATTTAGACATAGCACATGTAACAAATTGTGTCATTGTATTCCATTAACCTACCTCTTGTAAATCAGCAGGTCCAAACATTATGGTATCCAAATGAAAGTTGTAAAAACATGCATGATAAATAACTAAAGCTTGAATTACACTAGAAATGACTGATTTTTAAAAAAATTAACAGCTGATGGAACATGCAACTGCACATGTAAGTCACAGAATTATATCTAGCGAAGTCAATATGTGCACAGGCCTTGTGTAGATTGGAGTACTATAAAATCTAGTTTTATGGTAATTATTCTTGGTGTGCACTTATAAAAGTCTATGCACTTGCACATAACTGTCATCATCATCATAACTTTAACATGAACACCGGTTGAAGAGGAGAAGGCGGCAATTATAATTTTTAATAGTATGTGGATGCATATGAAATAACCGCTGTCTGACTCTGATGTGGGGTACCACTAGATTTTAAGGACAGAAGCTCCATATCATAATTCACTCATCACCAACAAATTAATTCCAAATGATGTCAAACATCTATCACTGTGTCTTATCACAGTTCTTTCTCAAAGTTAATTCACATGCTCAGGTTACTTCAAAAGAATCTTATAGATTTTTTTGATTGTCAAGAATCAATTGCATTTCAGATTTGAGGAAGTTCAGAAATTCTTTTGATATTACCAAAAATATTCATAAAAGATTTTCAACACATTATAATAACAAGATTCCCGTGAATTGAGATAGACCAAGAAAGAGTAATATGACAAATTTTCCAGGAGTAGAAGACAAATAAGTGATTCTAAAAATGTATTTCTCCATTTGAATGTATAAAAATGTTGATTCAAAGAATTGAGATATGGATAATCCACGAAAGACTAATATGATACACTATTCACGAGCAGGATGCAAATAAGTGGTTCTAAAAATTTACCGTGGGCAATATTCCATTTGTATGTATAAAAATGTTGATTCCTGCTTGTTCTCAAATCCAACAGAGTTTGTTGAAATGGCCCCTGTGTAGCTGCAGCTGGAGCTCTCTGCAGTTCTGGAACCCCAAGTGTTGTCTCCATAGCAACCACCAACTTCAGTTTCAAACCAGGCCTATTTATATTTCTGAAGCTGTAACCATTAGACCATCCAAATAAAATTGTACAAGATGTGCATTTCTTCACATAAAAAAGACAAAATGAGGAGGATGATTTTCTGGTCATCCTTTGAAAAAAATTTTTGGGGTAGATCATCATTAACAAAAAAAAAAAAGAGAATTGATTTCAACTAACATGCATGAATATGTCCACACATGAAATAAATGACAAAGCCAACTGGCCCTTTTCATTACAAGGTTAAAAGTTGCAAATATGAAATCAGTGTATGATAAATTTCTCCTTTTTATTAGCACTATAATCAGGATTCTGAAAGAGGAGGTTTACAGTAACCAACATTGCATCATATTATTTTATAGATGTTTTAATAAATAATTTTTCTCGATGCATTTTATGAAAGATAAACCCTTAAAACATGAAAAAGGTTAAGAAAATCTCCCATTAAAGCCCTCCACTATTCATTGTGAAAGATACTAACCTGGTAGTAGCGAACAACATGTTGATGTTGCAGACGAGAAAGTGTTGCTACCTCCCTGAGCACCTTGTCATTAGGCACACACCATCCAATTCAACAAAAAGGTATGATGTCTAAACTAATTGTAAAATGTAGAAAGAGCTAAAACTTATGAAGAAATAAGCTGATATGTATATTGTTAGATGTCAAAAATACATATTTTGATATACCTTTAGAGTTGTCTTGAACATTTCCCTATGCAATATATCATTTTCTACATACATATTAGGGAATTTTATTTTCAAAGCATAATATGCACAAATAAACTACATTTATACATTTCATGTGCATAATTATATTTGTCATGGAGATTTCTAATATTAATCCAAATTTCATAGAATATGAAGATAAATTTCTACATGCTATTAGAGAAAAGAACATGTGGATATTCAATGATGGAACAAATTCCTAAAAGTCTATAGCAATTATGGAAAGAATGGATCATCACAATGGCCAAAAGAAGAGAGAATCTCCCTCACAAATCATCTCCAGCAGACAGCCACAAATCAGCAAATCTGATTTGTCAAATCAGTCTTAAATCTCTATCAAAATCACTAAAAATCAACATTAGTCAATCCTCCAAATCCCCACCAAGACAGCTACAAATTCCTACCAAAACAGCAAGGATTTTTCAAATCCTGGGCAGCTGTCCAGCCTTAAAAGCCCCAGCCAATACAACCCTCTATAAAAGGGGCCTGCAGAGGGAGGACAGCATAAAAAGAGATTTCCAGCTGAGCAGAATTTTAGTCTTCCATTTTCTTGTTCTTTCTTCTTTGTTTTAAGTTTTTCTCTTCAGTTTGTGTTTTCAGTTTGTATTTCTTTGGTATTAGACATAGATGCTATTGTATTTTGTTTATGTTTAATCAATAAAAGTTCTTCTTTCTTTTATTTTCATGGAATCTTTTTATTGTTATTCTAGAATATCACCAACCATGGTAGGCTAGAGAATCCTCCCACCAAGGAGAGGATTCCACCCCGTGAGTATGAGTTATTAGATCTTTTATTTGTGCATCTTATATTATTCTGATTTATGCTTAATGATTATATAGTTTTTTCAACTCAGATTTATCTTAATTATGGGTATTTTAAGATCTTTCATCGTTTCACTTAGATGAGACATGATTGATACTTTATAAACCCTATTTTCAAATCGAGTAGAAGTGAACTACCTTCTTTGAAATATTTTGTTGTCATTGGTTGAATATCTTAACTGTCAAGGAAGAGGGTCTTCACTATAAAAACCGTCCTTGATCTAGTAGTTAATGGTGTATCAACTAATGAAATGTTAAAAGAGAGCTTTAAATCTGTATTCTCCATGTGACCAAGTAAATCTCTTGACTCATGTGAAGTAAGGGAAATATAAGTGCAATAGAAAGATCTAATCAATCATACTTGTGGGGTGGTTTTTAATCCTTGGTGGCTTTTTTTTATCGTATCTCGATTCAAATTAGAATTTTATTTTAGCTTTTAAAGTAGCTTCCTTGGATCAATATTCAAAATTCTTGTTTTAAAATCTTTTTGGGAATTGATATCTTTTACAATTACTTATTTGCTTCCATAGCCTCCTTGTGGGATCGACCTCTTACTCCCACTTTCTACCAAAAAGACGTAAGAGAGAATTATAAATTTCTTCTGTTAGTAAAGACTAAATCTTAACGACAATTAAATCGAACCAACATATATATCAAGTTACATGTGGTAAATATAAATTCGATAGCCCAGAGTTTTAATGGATTTGTCTAACAATGTAATTGATTCAATAAAAATATTGAATGATTTACAAAAGTATTGAACCATTTTACAGAAATCAAAGATTTAACAAACTATGGCATCAATGATTCATCCGATTCCCCATGATGTTGCGTGAAAAATATGAACCAGTACTTCGTAGAGCATATGGTGATAGTAATTTTTTTAAAAAAATAGCATGATTTGGTACTTGGTAGACCAGATTGTCATGTGTATATTGGTACTAATTAACAATATGACAGATAAGAAGTACAAGAACATGCACAGATCACAGCTTGATATCATCAAATATAGTTATGTAATTGTGCTGGCCTTCATCTGTTGAGGTCAGTTTGTCATGAATGTATGGAAGTGTCTACATCATGCTATGACTATGGGTACCAGATTTCATATCATGCCATACCTTTTATTCATGTGTACGTGAATGTGATGTTTCGAAAGGACCAAAAATAATAAAAAGAGGAGGAGGAGGAAAAGAATAGTGATCAGCCTATAAGAACATAACACTCATGATTGAAAGATTGAGATCTATATCTTGCTCATCCAAAAGATAAAGCTCAGGATAAACAAAGAATCTAATAGCAGATCCAGAATGATATGCTATCTTTTGATTAGAGGACCATTTCTGAATAACAAATCTGATCTATAAGACTCAATAGGGAAAATTCAAAATATTCATAAATTTCATAGCATATCGATGAACATGTTGTGGGTATGTAGTGAAGCCCTTTGTACTGTCCAAATGTCACAAATTGCCATTAAATTGCTCTGTGTTTGTATTTGAATGGTAAAATTATCTAGAAAATTCCATTGAATATACCTTACCTCAGAATTTTGTCATTAATAGGTAAGTTCTTATCCTTCAGGAATATCTTTTTCACTGCATATTGCCGTCCATCTAGTTTGTTTTTGCACAACACAACATGGCCAAAGCCACCACGACCTGCCATTATAAAATGATGATGTGTGAAATTTACGAGCTTCATTAGTTTTTTAACGAGCTTCATTGTTTGTTTCCAGGAAAAAATGGAGGAACACAAACGCTTTGTGAACAAACAAACGTGATCCAAAACAAACTCTAATATATAATTAAATGCAAACAAATCTTTCATAAAAAAAATGTAGCATGAGAATTAAAAATTCATCATTAAAGATTTTTTTCCTGCATCTTACAGTAGTTTCTGAAAATGTATAAATGTAATATTTAAGAACAATCACTCATGTTACATTCCCACAATTAATTACCCCACACAAGTCAAGATAAAAAAGTGTACAAATGAAAAGAAAAGATTTATGAAGAAGAAACACATGTTTAGTCTATGAGCGGAAGGGTTGTCAACAAAATCGGGCCCAGCTCAAGCGGTTGGGTTCGTCTGTGGGGGGAAACAAGGAGTCTCCACTCTCCACTGTGGCCTGCCACAGATGATATGATCCCCAGCTCGAGACAACCACAACTTTTTCTTGTCAACAAGGAGTCAAATCTTGGTAACAGGGTGGACCTCAGTCCATGCATTAATGCTCAAAAGTAAATAGTCCAGATCTGGAACCCTGGGACTCCCATCAAACTATGCACAGCCCAGAAGAAATTTGTGATGAGCTTTAATTACACAATCATGAGCTCTTTTTAGGGTTCATATGCCTTAAGTTTTTCTAAACATAGGACTCCTACATTCTATGGAGGAAAAGGTTGTTAAAATTTTCAGGACAACACTAGTTTCTATTTGTCATAGAACCATCACACTAGTTTCTGTGATGATGATCTAATCATAGCTGTTGGTACATATGCTACTCATGCTACCTCAACTCCTATTGACATGGTCTTACTCTACATAGAGTTAAGTTATATCATTGAAGTTTATTCTAAGTAACTAATCTTATTGCTCGAATCTGTCATTGAGTCATTCATATAGCCCAAAATTTTCACTAGAAGGCAAAAGAAAGAGAGGTTGTATATTGAAGAGAGCAAGTTTTACCAAGTGAACATATTTCCTCAAAATCATTTCGGTAACGCGAATTCAGAGATGAAGCATTATCCCCGCTGAACTCAACATTGGCTTTCCAGAACTGGGAGATTGGCGAAGAAAGCTATAAAATGGCAGAGAGAGAAATCAAGAAATTAAAGACCACTATCCACGTTTTAAATGAACAGTACAAAACACAGTAGATTTGTCAACATTTGGAGTCAGCTTTTTACATAAAAGAAATGAAATGGAGAAAATTATAACAGAAAGATTGGCTAACCATGTGCTGCTGAAAGACTTGATCAAAAGCTTTGATGAATATAGATTGTGGTTTGGTAGCTAATTCCCTTGCCTGTTCTGATAGAATCTGATCCGGTTCATAATTAGCATCAAATAAAAGATATTAACATGCTATTATACCACCACTATGATCTGAAATCACAAAGTACAACAATACATACTCCTAAATTGTACAGCTCCATGGATATTTCTGGCAGCTCACGCGTCAATGCTCCCTTTGAAGAGCAAGCAAGATGAAGCAGATGAACCTAATGTAAAGGAAAATACTATTTAGCCAAGTATTATGATTGACTTTCAAGGAATCTGACATAGCAAGACAAGCAACAATTACCAGAAGCAAGTCCTTCTTCTCAGTAAGGGATTTCTTATCATGTATTGGTGAAACAGACGATGATAGATCCAAAGGCTTGCCTTCTAGATCATTACCATCCATCTCTGTTGTTTGCTCTCCTGGTTTGATGTCCTGCAGGAAAAAAAAATTAAAAGAAAGGCTTACGTTTGTAAGACAGGAATATTGATAATATTCCTTCAGTACACCAGTCTCGCCCCACAATTATTGTTGTTTCTCCTTGTCGTTATAATTATCATGCATCAACCAGGTAACAGCAGGTCAACATCTGTTATTACGTCTCGTTCAAACAGTGTGTAGACAAGTCAAATTCCCTAACCATTACTGCAAGTTTCCATAAATTAGACTGAAGCTTAATTAATGAACTTGAAAGGTCAGAAACAAGCATTTTGTGATTTTTCCTCTCCTTTTAATCATCTCAACATTTACTCAGAGTACCGACACAATAATATAATGGCTTGTGGTTTTAAGTGGCACCATTATTATATTACCGCAATGACTACATTAACATGCATCAATTCATTAAATAAACAGAGTACAGGGTATGCCACTATAAATGGAAAAGAATTACTCAGGGAGTGCATCCTCTGATGGATAGCACAATAGCACCTTAATATATACTAATACAAACTTTCAATTGTTGGGTCAAGTTAGATCTTAAACTTGATTGATAAGGCATATATGTTTGCGACTTATTTAACTATCATAAATTCACCTATGGATATTAAGCAATTAAAGGAGAAGAAGCGACTGCTACCTCTGCAGCATCACACTCGTGTGTAATGCAATCAGAACCTTCCTGGATGCTCCAGGCAAAGTTGATGTATCAGAATCCTTGGGAGAAGTACTTTTGCTGTCAATTTCACACACTTCTTCTAGAATATCCAGTTCTGTGGCAGGTCGTTGCACAGGACTATGTTTCACATCAACCGAAGAAACAGCTTTTGTATTATGAAAAGGCTTTTGTAGAGTGCCATGCTTGACGCTAGAAGAACCAAATATATGTGGAGATACTGAAATACTGCCTCTGATTTTGTCAAACTGCATGCTTTGTGCTCCAGAAACCTTATTGAGGTCAACACTGAACAATTCTCTCCCGACTTCTTGATTCCAGGAGCCAGTATCGCCACACAAATCACTAAAGAGGTCAATGAGTCCATAAACAAAGACATCCTCAATGTGACAGTTATTTTCAAAATCAACCGACACATCCTCACGTTGCCATTGGTCTTTATCCGCTAGGTGAACTGGAACCTGCAACAAGTGGACAGAGAGTTATGCAGCTACAAAGCAAACAAGCTATTTGATTCTCTCATATTACATTTCTAGAAGCGAAGAAGCTTCTCACATGTCGGCTGTTAGATGTTCAAAAGTACATATTTTGATACACTTTTTATAATTGTCTTCGACATTTCCCTATGCAATATATTCTTTTCTACATACATATAAGGGAAATTTTTTTTTCAAAGCATAATTTGCACAAATAAACTACATTTATACATTTCATGTGCATAATTATATTTGTCATGGAGATTCTAATATTAATTTAAATTTCATGGGACATGAAGATAAATTTCCACATGCTATTGGAGAAAAAGAACATGTGGATATTCAAAATCCTAAAAATCTATAGCAATTAAGGAAAGAATGGGTCATCAAAATTGCCAAAAGAATGGAGAATCTCCCTCACAAATCAACTCCAGCAGACAACCACAAATCAGCAATCTGAATTGTCAAATCAGTCTTAATTCTCCATCAAAATCACTGAAAATCAGCTTCAACCAATCCATCAAATCCCCACCAAGACAGCCTACACAATTCTACCAAAACACAAGGATTTTTCAAATCCTGGGCAGCTATCCAGCCTTAAAAGCTCCAGCCAATCCAGCCCCTAGAACTCTATAAAAAGGGGCTTGCAAAGAGAGGAGAAAGGGAGATTTGGAGCTGAGCAGAATTTTATTTTTCCATTTTCTTGTTCTTTCTTTTCTGTTTTAAGTTTTTATCTTCATTTGTGTTTTCAGTTTGTATTTCTTTGATATTAGAGACGGATTCCATTGCATTTTATTTATGCTCAATCAATAAAAAGTTATTTCTTTTATTTTCATGGAATTTATTTATTGTTATTCTAGAATATCACCAACTATGGTAGGCTAGAGAATCCTCCCATCAAGGAGAGGATTCCACCCCATAAGTGTGAGTGATTAGTTCTTTTATTTGTGCACCTTATATTTTTCTGATTTATGCTTAATGATTATATAGTTTCTTCAACTCAGATTTCTCTTGATTATGGGTATTTTAAGATCTTTCATCGTTTTACTTAGACGAGACATGATTGATACTTTATAAACTCTATTTTCAAATCGAGTGGAAGTGAACTACTTTCTTTGAAATATTTTGTTTTCATTGGTTGAACATCTTAACTGTCAAAGAAGAGGGTCTTCACTATAAGAACCGTCCTTGATCTAGTAGTTAATGCTGTATCAACTAATGAAATTTTAAAAGAGAACTTTAAATCTATATTCTACATGTGAGCAAGTAAAATCTCTTGACTCATGTGAAATAAGGGAAATATTAGTGCAATAGAAAGATTTAACAATCATGCTTGTGGGGTGGTTTCCAATCCTTGGTGGCTCTTCTTTTCCATATCTTGATTCAAATTAGAATTTTCTTTTAGTTTTTAAAGTAGTTTCCTTGGATCAATCTTCAAAATTCTTGTTTTAAAATTTTTTGTTGGGAATTGATATCTTTTACAATTACTTGTTTGCTTCGTCTCTTGTGGGATCGACCTCTTACTCTCACTTTCTACCAAAAAGAGGTAAGAGAGTTATAAATTTCTTTTGTTGGTATAGACCAAATCTTAACGACATTAAATCGAATCAACATCGGCAAAATCAAGCAAAGAAGGAACATTAGGAGGTTGAGAAACTTCTAGTGGGCAAAAATACAGCAAATGAAAAAAATAACAAAATGGCACAATGTTGAGTTGTCATTTCCAAATTTTGATTCTCATGGAAACAGAAATATCAAAAGAAAATTTAAGAGCACTCTGCTAATCATGAACTGAAGTCACAAGCATGTAACCCAAACCACCAACCACACTATTCCGAAAGGAGCCCCACAAATCCACCCCATAAAAATTGTTTTTCTTCCATTCCAGCAATAATCTAGTTGGTCTACAATAAAATCTCACTACATCTAAGCATCAACCAAACTAAATAAAATAAAATTCACAGCACTCCGTTATTGAAATGAAGGCAACTGTAGGCAATGTTTTATTTGTGAATGGATGAAGAACAAAATTCCAGGTTGGCTGTTTGAGAAAATAATATTCCAAGTTGATGATGAAAGCAAGAAATCAAATTTAGCAAAAGAGGAAGAGGATTATAGAGAAACAATACACTGGCATCAATGTCACAAAACAAGATAAATAACATTTACTGTGGAACAGTATGTTCACAAAGTCTTTTTAATGACACAATGTGTAGGATCAAAAAAATACACATACAGATTCATGAGAAACTTCGACAGGAGCAATTTCAGATAAAAATTCTTGAGCGGCCTCCACCAGATTAAATATCATCACTCGCCCTTCTCGAGCATTAACATTTGCCTGAAAAAGTTCATAAAAAATGAACATTCAAAATACACATGCAAATGAATGTTGTCAAATCCACTTAAGCAGATGAAATGATGACAAAGAATCATCAATCTTAAGCAATATAACATTTAATAAATAGATAAGTGTTCAAGGGAATGGGCTAATGCCACCGAAGAGGGGTTTGCCCAGATTCGGAGAAGCCTCTTATATCACATTCATTTTTCTCTCCTTTTTTTGTTAGATCCTCGTCCCGGTTCTGTCTGGGGGCTTCTTTATTAATAAGATGCTCCAAATTCATTCTCACAAAAAAAAAAGTTTCAAAGGTATAAGACACACAGAATACAGAATCATTAATAAATTTGATATTAGTGAGTGGTCCCAAAAGAGATTTAGTTTTCTGGATGTGGTTAAAGATAAATAGCTCTCTTGAACACAATTTCCATCTTGAGCAAGATATAATTTTGTCTGGCTAGTCCTCCATCAATGTAAGAAACTACTAATATCACCAACAAATACCCGGCTAATAACCTTCAAGTACTTTGATACATCAGCCAATGGCAGTATCATGGCTCTACCAGCGGATTTTCTTAATTCCTGAATAACACAAATATAATTATTTGCTCAAGCTCTAGTCAATCTCTAACCTGATCTAGAAGCAGAGAGCAGAGACGGTCAGTATCATCTTTTGATAGTCCCGTCTCTGGACGTATCTGTATCTTAGGACACTTATGAGGGTATCCCGGCAAGCACCTGAAAAGTAACCAAGCATGCATATATCAATATAAGATGAAAGCAATCGCATCAAAAGCCCAAACAGTCATCAAATCCTTTTTTTTTTTTTTTGCCAACCTTACTGACATAACTGCAGACACGCAGTGATCATCTAAACCCGCATCATTCGAGTAAGGCCTATTCCACATCCCACATGTCAAGACCAAATCACATGAATCAAACTCAATCAACCCCACAAATGCAGATAAAAAAGGGCAATATACCTGAGAGTTATAAGGAATTTCACATGTGGTGAGTCTGAAATGATCTTGAAATCATCTTGGAATATCGCACCCCTATATAGGCATTCCAAACACAATACTCACATTAAAAGCACACATAATGACATATTACAGTAACCAATATGAGAAGAAAAAAAAAACCCCCAAAAATGCAATTTTTCATTTGCGCTGCGACATTGCCTGATAAACAGATTTTCCAACAATCAAAGGACATTATCTCATTCAACCCAAAGAACGTGTTTCTACTTTAAAAAAAAAATCGTTCATTTCATCATAAACAGATATCAAACAATCATATAAATTGTTTTTTAAACACATGGAGACTTACAGCGCCGTGAGCTCCTCGGAGAGCAAGTCCTGATCATCGCCGGCGTGGGACGGCCGGTCCTTGCTCTTCCCCCCGCCGCCGCCGCCTCCGCCTCCGCCACCGCTCCCGCGTTTCTTCTTCTTCTTCTTCGAATTGTGCCCCATATAAGAACCAAAAAATCAAAAAAATAAAATAAAAATCACTGTTTCCGATCTTCTGTTCGTATGGATCCGTTACAGCGAGTCGCGTAAACACAGCCCGTTCGACCCCACCGCGGCGATCTCGATCTCACCATATTCATCGACAAAAATGGAACAAATCGAGACGCTCTAAAGCAGAATTGATTTTTGGGAGGAACAGAAGCTCTGATTGCTGAGAACGAAACGTTTATGTGATTGGACAGCACATCCGCACGTTGAGAGCTGGCGGCGCCGCCTGTTCAAGCTGGTCGGACAGTCCAATAAATTTTCGCTTATATATATTACACAATCTTTTTCGTTCCATTAATAAAAAAATTATTAAAGCATATGTTTATCACAATCAAAATTTCTCATATTTCTTATAAAACATCTATGCGATTTATAATATATATTTCATTTTTTCATAAAAACATATATAATATATAATATTTTATAAAATTTTAAAAACAAGTACTAATGAGTATATAAAAATGACTTTTGTTTTGATTTGCACACCCCAATTATTTAGAAACCTAAAACCCTAGGACTTAAAAACCTTAGGAACCTCTTCTCTAGATAAGTCTGTTAATGGGTTGCAGGTCGACTCGAACTCTATCTGATAAAAAACGTAAAATACTCGACTTGAAATATTTGAGATCCGATATAGACCCGACCTGAAGGACCAATCATCCAAACGAGACGAGTTCGAGTCTACCCTCCCCCCCCCCCCCCACCCTATGGACCCGATAATAAATAATAACACTTCTCTATTTATTTTTTATTTTTTTGTAATGATCCAATCTAAGTTTCCACTACCCAATCCTGACCCAAGCCCACTAAATCATTAATTCACTCAAACCCACTGTATCATTAACCCACTCAAATCCCAAACCCTAACAAACCCTTCGGCCTCTCTCTTGTTTTCGACACCGTCAAAACTTAAATCCTCCATCGTAAGTGGAGGCCGCAATAGCCAGTTTGAAAGAGGAGATCGATGAAGTCAAGGTGGTCGATGGTCTGTAAGAGGAGATGGTGATAGGAGAGGTCGAGTCGAATATCGTTGATGTTGATGAGATTATTGACGATGATGATTATGAGGTTCTCGTTTTAGAATTGGGGGTTTGTTCTTCTTTTGGAAAAGTTGATCGTTTGAAATAGCTTTCTTTATTTGTTTTGCTTAATTCATTGATTGCCTGATTTGTTTGAGTGGGACATTAAAATCAAAACCTCCATCTCTATCTCTACCAATGACAAAACCCTAGCAAATACTCCATCTCCATCTCTAAAATCTGCCGGGTCAACCCGGGTCCTCATTTCACTGGGTCCGCCAAGTCTCACCCAGGACCCCGGTTCGACGGACCCAAGCCCGGGTCCGGTCCGGTCCACCCCAACCCGACCCGTTGACAGGCCTACCTCTAGATCACTGACTCATTCTTGTCAAGCTCTCCATAGATTCACCAGAATATTTTTGTGAATTTTTTTTAGAAACCGGGGCACGCAAATTATGCAAATTAAGGGGTACATAAATCCAGAAAAAAAAAATATATGGATTTTTATACTTCATATCCATTGATGTTTTTCTCTACTTCCTCTCTCCCCCCATTCAAACTGTATTGATTTTGATTTTCTATTGGAATGGTTACACGTCTACAATTTCGCTCAAAAAAAAAAAGTAAGCACCCTTGTCTGAGAAAGCCCGGCCCGAAAGTGGTTTAGAAACTAGAATGATATGGTTTGTGCAGAAAATATAGTTTAAGACTCCATAGAAATTGTGGAAGTGGATTTTCGAGTATCCCTTCCTGGGCCGGATCTTCGTTGATCCGGGCTTCTGAGATGGATCCGGAGAAATGGTTTGCGCCTGAACTCCTTCCTTCGTCGATACTCCTTGCCTTGATCGGAACGGAGTGCTCCTCGTCGTCTCCGACTTCCAAACACCTGTCACTCACACCAGTGTGGTGCCGGCTAACGCCCCTCCGACGCTCAAGTCAGTGATTCCACCTTCTCGAGGAATTTAGATATTTTTTCTGACTGAAGCGAGAGGGAAGAGTGTATTTCATACCTGAGGAGGGAGGGGTAACCTCCCTTTTATAGCGGGTCGGGGCGTGCCGATCGGGACCTCGAGGAGTGTCCATAGCGTGATATGGTGCTTCCTGCTAGGCCTACGGATTCGGGACACGTGGCGTCTAGGGATCATCATTAACCTATAACGGTTTCCCTGACGCCTCGTCCTTTTTGTCGTCAGAGAATATTCCCTTCGCCAACTGTCTTGAAGAAGACAGGGGAGGGATCCATATCTGGTTTGTTACTCAACTCGGGCACTGACGTGCCCTGGCCCGAATAGGTCGCTACAACCTTGTCCTTTCGCATGACTTCACCAGATGACTGTGTATCTCTGGTCGGGCGTTGTTGTCGTGGTCACGCCGTGGTCGGGCATACGGTTCGCCCGACTGACCTACTCTCGTTCGTCCTTACCATCTGCGTCCGGGTTCCCCGGGCCCATAATCTCGTCGGGCGAGGTTACCTCCCTTGGGTATCGCCAGATGGGTCTGACCTCGAGGCCCGGCTAGTGGGCCTGCCTCTCTCTTTGGGCTGGCTTCATGTTAATCGCGAGATGGGCTTTATCCGGGTTATTCCCTACTTTCTGTCTTGTTCGGAATTGCCCTCCTACAAATGCCCCCTTCTTTTGGGCTCTCAAGGGCTTTTGTGAGTTCAAAAGAACTGACCTAGGATAGCAGGACAGCCTTTTCAGCGGAAGTGGAGTATCTCGTAAGTTTCTTCCTGGTTGGTCTGTGTCGTGCCGTACGGCTCTGCCTATTTCTTTTCTGTGCCACCTGTATCTCGTCCGTACGCTTCCCTCATTAATGTCATTTAAGCGCGCGTTTCTATGCCTTTGCCTTTTGCCGCTTCATTTCCTTTTTTTTTTTTGAATCGTCGCGGTGTTCGGGCTACCTCGAACCGGATCCTTAATATATACCCGGACTATTCGCACCTCTCCCCCGCGCGTGTTGCTGAATCAAACCTCTCACCAGATCCTTAAACGTTCCTGTGTCCTTTTCTCTCCTTTTCTTCTGCTTTAATGGCGCAAGTTTCCGGGACCGTGTCGATCGAAGAATATCGGGGTGAGATCCCCCCTCCGCCTGACCCGTCGTCGTTCTGGGTCTACTCCGGCCAAGTAGAGGCCGGGAGGATCCTTTTTCCGCTATCTATGCTGATAGTGGAATTCCTAAGCTTTTATGACCTTCACCCCCTCCAACTGGTCCCGAGCGCCTTCCGCATTCTGGCGGCTGTCTCCGCCCTCAATCGCGCCCTTGGCATCGACCTTGGGCTGAATGAGGTGAGAAGCTTTTACATCCTGAAACCCCTGACGGGTGGTGGCTCCACCTACTACCTCGCTCGGAGGCCGGGTACTGGGACGCTGATTCTGGACGCCCAAGACTTCATCTACGATTGGCGCTCGAAGGTCCTCCGGGTCCGCGGCGCCTGGTTTCCAGTGAACTGCCCCTTCCGCATCCCTACCAGGATGAGAAGCCCACTTCAGGGTTTGCGTGAGTTCCTTCGCCCCAACGTTGGATGCAGTTCGAATTACTATTCTGTCGTATTATAAAATGTGGTCCCTTGCTTATGATTTTCTCGTACTTGTTCCAGGAGCGTCGTTTTTGAATGCGTGCCCCTCTGCAGAGATCCTCCGATCGGAGGATATAGAACGGGCTCTGGCTTTTGAAGGCCGGAGTTGGAGGGCTCTGCTGGGCACGGTTTCTTCGAGTTCCGCCACCCTTTCTTCCTCGGCTAACCCGGCGTCCGGTCGCCGTCTTTCCTCCGCTTTCCCTTCTGGTGGTGCCCCCGGCCCGTCTACTGGGGGGGCGTTGAGACGGTCAAGCCACCGGCGCAGGGTTGCGGTTAGGTCAGCCGTGCCTTACAGCCGTCCCATCGATGTCCCGAGGAGGACGAGGTTGCCGAAGAGGTGCCCTTCGAAGTTGGCGACTCGCTGTCCCCCGTTCGGTCCTCGTCGACCACGCCTCAACCGTCCACGTCGGTCTTGCCCCCTGTTCGTGCGGGAGGGATAGAGGAGGAGAGATCGGGCAACGTTCGGTCCTTCACTGCCCCGCCTTCGGAGGCTCATGCTGATAATGCGCAACAGTCGGCTGGTGAGGATCCTCTCCCGCCTAGACCAGTTTCGCCTCACCCGTCCTCCGGAGTTCCCTCGAATCACTCGGCTCGCGAAGGGGGGCCCGCTGAATCCCCGCAGTCATCTCCTGCGACCGGGAGGGACCCTCGGGCTTCATTTGCTTCCCCCATATCCCCGTCTCGGGTACCGCAGTATGTGTACTGCGTTAGCCCTTCCCGAGTTGAGGCTATGGGAGGATTTTCCATGCCCCCGGCCCTTCCTCGCAAGGCTAGCCTCGTGGCGTGTGGCCACGTCAGTGCGGTGTGCAGGGAAATGGAAAAGATGAGGCGGCTAATCGAGGAAGAAGAGAATGAACGCTTCAGGGATTTCTGTGCCGGCTTTAGCACCGGCTTCCTGGCCAGGCAGGACGGAGTGCCCTTTCCTTCAGAGTCCCGGCTGAAGGAAATGTACCAGCTCTCCCTCTTCGAGAGGAAGTGTGGTCGTTTTTCGGAGAGGGACCCGGATTCTCCTGTTCGTTCAACTCCTTCCTCGTTCCCTCCAGGGCGTCAGGGGTGAAGTTGGCGCCGAAACCCCCTTTTTTTTTTTTTTTTTTTTACCTTTCCGGTGTGCGCCGGGCATTGTTTCCGGGCTGCGTCCCGGGGTTGACATTTTATCAAAATTTGAACTTATTGATTTGCTTGTGGATGATGAATGACTGCTTTGATTTGCTCTTTTGCTTCTCGTTATTTTCATGCGTATTGACTTCTGTATGCCACTGTTTGAATGCCCGAGCTATTTTAAATGGTTATCCGATGTGACCAGGCGTCTTAAAGGTAATCGGGCGATGCTTCTCCCCGTTCTGGGTGATTTTACCCATTTAGCCCCCGCTCTGTCCCTTTCCTTTTCGCACTTCACTAAAATCGTCAGTAGTCCTGCTTTAGTGGCCGTTTGATTTGCCAGGTTGGATGAGTGATCCTATTTTAGTGGCCACGTAGGACCTGGGTTAGCGATTGCGCGTATCTTCGAATGTCAGAAGCCTGACCACACTTTACACGTGGCCCGTTTTGGGCGGGATATTTAAGACGTTCGAATTGTCTTCCATGATTAGCGTTTCTTCCCAAGGCCACTCGTCGTGCCCTAGCCAGTTGAAAGGACGCGCCGCCGTTCTGTCGGGTCCCCTGTCTTTTAAAATAAGGACTTCATTACCGCCTTCGGACGACCGCTCATTTCAATCGCTCTGTTCGAAGGTACTTCTTCTCTTCTTACTCCCTCTCCGGCCTTTGCACCCGGTTTCCCGCATCCGCTCTAGGGTTCAGGTATTAGGGGAGCTCTTCTCTATCGCTCTTTCTTCTTGTTACATTCATTCCTCTCTTTTAAGGATGTCCATCCTAAAGTCATTGTCCGGTCTTAGGGGTATGTTCGATATCCCCGAATCGGTGGGGATGGAATGGTCGCCTTACGATCACTTCCCCATTCCGTTAGACCGCCTAAACCATTCGAGCATGTATGTGTACCCCTCTCAGATTGCGAGGGGTGGCTTAACGCTGCCCTTTCCTCCCCTCGTCAGGAGGTTTCTATCGACGTACGAGCTTCACCCTACCCAGTGCAATCCCAACTTCTTCCGAGTCTTGATGTGCTTCGTCGTCATGAATAGGGACTATGACCTAGATTTAGGGATTCCCGAAATCATGCACCTTTACGAGCTTCGGAAGTCCGGTAGGGGCTACCATTTTAGGGCTAGGGACTCTAGGCAGAAGCTCGTAGATGAGCTTCCAGATTCTGACAAGGGCTGGGCCGAAAGCAGGCTGATAATCCTGTCCGGACGCTGGGAATTCGGCGATGCCCCTGAAGATATCTGGAAGGTGCCTCGCTCCATCTTAATGGGCGCGATAGGTCGGGCTGCCATTTTCTTCATTACTTGCTCTCGAATGTCTGATTTAACTTTTACTGATCCCTTTTGCTTGGCTTCCAGCTCCTGGCGCGAACTCCCGTCCTTCTGAGAATTCCGTGAAGTTGGAGCATGTGCGTGCTGCTTTCCGCATAAGCGACCGGGCTTTCTTCAAGCTTTTTGGTTGGGACAATCCGAATCCTGGCAGCACTCGTCGGTTGGGACCGCGCTTGAGAGACGTCTTTGAGGGTCCGCCTCGCTCGCCGCCTCAGGTCGTATCCCCGGTTGCGCAAGAGATTCATCCTTCCGCGTCCGAAGGAGACTCCGAAGAAGAGCTGCAGCCGCTTTACAGGCTCGGATTTGGTGACCCAATGGTGACCGAAGGCTCATCGGCCGGCGCCCGGCATGGCTCTCGCTCAAGGAGAAGCCAAAGGGGGAGTCCCAGATCGGGGGAAAAATCTGGCTCTCATTCGGCCGGGAAGTCGGTGGCAATTTTGGAGAAAAAGGGTACCCGCCCCCAGCCCGGGATGTCCTCGACTGACGCCCGTCCTGAGGATAGGTTGGGCTCCAGCGCTTCCGGTTCTCGTCCTGGGGATAGAAGGACTCTGCTGAAGAGGGAGGTTCTGCAGAGACTGGCGTTGCGAAGGAGGGGAGGTCTGTGACGGTGGACCCTCGTGTTGCCCCTTCCTTCTCCGCCAGGTCGGGCATTGACCCTGTAGTAGGGTCGAAAACCCCTTCTAGCGAGGAGAAGTTGGCCCGACTGGCGGCGCTTCGGGCTGAGGTGGACGCTCAGTCTGGGAGAATCGGCCAGCTCCCTAGCTCCGAAAGGAAGCGACTTCCCTCAGTGTCGCAGGTTCCCGCCGCCCCTTCCAAAAGAAGCAAGGTAGCTATGGTCAGCCCGATTTCTTCGTCTCCGCCACCGAGGCCGTCCTCAGCCGGCGTCTGGCCCATAAAGGGAAGGATGCTGCTTTGGTCGTCCGACCGTCACCCCCGTCGTTTGCCGCCAGGGACCCGGGGTCTCGTCCTTTCGTTCCTGCTCCCCGGGCTATGTCTCGGCCCGTTCAGACTACCGATTCTGGTTGAAGGATCGAGATGTAGCAATCGGCCTTGCCCGTTCAGTTGTACTGGAGAAGGACAAGACCCTGGCCGGTGCCGTCTCTATTCCAGAGATTGGCTCCATTCTGCAGAGCTTAGCTTACTTACAGGTGATATTCATATCTGCGTTTGATTTTGTGCTTATATCACCAGTATTGATTCTTATCCATCATTCTCTCTGTCGCAGCTTGGCGTTTACGCGGGTGCAGTAGGCCCGTCCTACGAGCAGGTTGTAGCGGACGTTGCCCGGGCTCATCGGGCATGCGAAGAAGAGCGGCTCGCCCGACAAAAGGCCGAAGCCGTCCTGAAAGCTGCGGAGGAGGAACATTCCCGAGCCATCGAGCGACTTAAGAAGGAATGCCTCGAGCTGTCCCTGGCGCTAGACAAAGAACGAGCTGAAAGGGCCCAAGCCGCATCAGAGTTCGAGCGGCACAGGAGAGAAGTCGCGTTGGACTTTGAGATCAACGTCCTTCAGACCGTGAAGGACCGCTTGGACCCGATCGAAGAGAAGTCCAGGGAGGCCGCTTTTGAAGCTTACGATCAGGGGTATCGAAGGGGTTTCCAGGACGGCCGGGAGGGGGCCCCCGCTCCTGGTGCTGATCGAATCATCCGAACTTCGAGCCCATCCGACCCTGATCCTATGCCCGAGGACGCCGGAGATGCCCCCGCGGGCTCTATCGCACCTCCCGACCGTGACGGGGTCCTTGAACAGGTAACCAGTTATCTCGGCTGTGATTTAACCGACATAATAGATGTTGATGATTTTCCATCCCCTGGTCGCCGAGATAACCTGTCTGCACAAAAGCCGTCACCTGCTAGTGTTGCAGGGGTGAGGAGCGAACCTCCTGAAGTGTTGCCGGATCGGAGAGCTGGCGTTTGGAAAGTGATGCCTTACCGACCCCGGTTTGTATGGAGAAAATCCCGGTGGCATCGGCTCACGACCTGGAGGATCCTTCGGAGGATTTGGAAGACTGCGCTCCCATGATTCACCGTACCTCGCCAAGCCGCGCTGCCCGGGAAAATTAGTGATGCCTTGACTTGCTGTAGTGCCGCGCTGGACAGCGATAGCTGGTTGTCCTTGATGTTTTTTTTTTAAACGTCTCATTGTATCGTGACGGATTTTGGACCGCTTTATTATATATATTTTTTTTCTGAATTAAACGCTTGTTGTGTGCTACGATGCTTTCGCGTTTCAATCCTGCCTATTATGGCCTAGTCCGAAATAGTCGATACGTTTAGTCGTATAGGGGTCGACATACAGGTTTAGTTCTGCTGTTCCCCCTGTTATACGAATGCTTGGGTTGAACCGAATTTGCACCTAGTCGGGCATGATTCCCTGGTATTATCCGGCTAGACGCGCGGTTATGAGGACCGAACTGAGTCGAATGCTGACAGCGACATCGATAGAATTGGGCCCGATGAGCGCGGCTTAGGGTGCCATTCGGCTGTTGCGCGGCTGCGAGGGCTGAATCGAGTCGAGTGCTAAAAGCGACCCCGATCAGACTCAGCCCGTTGAGCGCGGCTTAGGGTGCCATTCGGCTAGTTGCGCGGCTGCGAGGGCTGAATCGAGTCGAGTGCTAAAAGCGACCCCGATCAGACTCAGCCCGTTGAGCGCGGCTTAGGGTGCCATTCGGCTAGTTGCGCGGCTGCGAGGGCTGAATCGAGTCGAGTGCTAAAAGCGACCCCGATCAGACTCAGCCCGTTGAGCGCGGCTTAGGGTGCCATTCGGCTAGTTGCGCGGCTGCGAGGGCTGAATCGAGTCGAGTGCTAAAAGCGACCCCGATCAGACTCAGCCCGTTGAGCGCGGCTTAGGGTGCCATTCGGCTAGTTGCGCGGCTGCGAGGGCTGAATCGAGTCGAGTGCTAAAAGCGACCCCGATCAGACTCAGCCCGTTGAGCGCGGCTTTCCCGTTGTGTTGGCATGCACTCCAAGGACTCGAAGAAGAAAAAGAGGATTTCGCCTTTGTATTTAATGATAATACTTCTTCAAATGAATTACATTCCAGGGACGAGGAATCTCAAGCCCGTCCATTGTTTCTAGGTGGTAGGCCCCATTCGGTCCGATTCTGATAACTTTAAAAGGCCCTTCCCAATTTGGACTCAGCTTGCCGTGGTTTTTGTTTTTTGTTTCTGGAAAGACTTCTCTGAGGACCAAGTCTCCTATTCTGAAGTTCCTGTTTGACACCCGCCGGTTATAATATCTGGATATTTGGTTCTGGTAATCCGCATTCCTGATAGCTGCGATTTCCCTCCCTTCATCCCGGAGCTCGAGGTCTTGCATCAATTGTTCATCGTTCGCTGCCCGATCGAAATTCTCGGTTCGATGAGTAGGCATTTCAGTTTCAACTGGCAAAACGGCTTCGATCCCGAACGCTAGTGTGAAGGGAGTTTCGCCGGTGGACCTTCTTGAGGTTGTCCGGTAAGCCCATAGGACCGATGGTAGTTCGTCGACCCATTTGCTTTTCGCGCTACCTAGCCTCTTCTTCAGACCGTCCAGGATTGTTCGATTTGTGATCTCTGCTTGCCCGTTGCTCTGGGGATAGCGTGGGGTAGAAAAGTGGTGCTGTATTTTCAATTCTTCGCAGAAATTCTTTATCAGTTTGCTGTCGAACTGTTTGCCGTTGTCTGAAATGATGGCTTGCGGAACTCCAAATCGGCATATTATGTCTTTCCAGAGGAACGACCTGACCTCGACGTCTCTGATTCTCGCCAGGGGTACTGCCTCTACCCATTTGGTGAAGTAATCGGTGGCCACTAGCAGAAAGCGTTTTTGCCGGGGCGCCATGGGCAGGGGTCCAACAATGTCTAGACCCCATTGCGCGAATGGCCATGGGCTTTTAATAGGAACCATATCCGTGGCTGGTTGGTGAATGAGGTTCCCAAACCGCTGGCAGTTTTCGCACTTTCGAACCAATTCTGCCGAATCTCTCTTCATACTCGGCCAGAAATAACCAATAGACACCGCCCGTAGGGCCAGCGAGCGAGAACCGATATGCCCACCGCAAAGACCCGAATGAAGCGTGTTGAGGACCCGCTGTGCCTCCCGGGGTCCAATGCACCTGAGGTAGGGGCCCTGAAAGCTCCTTTTGTAAAGGATCCCCATGGATGACACCCAATATCTGGCCGCCCTTTGCCTAAGTTTCCTTGCTTCGAGCTTGTTCTCTGGTAGGGCTCCTTCTGAAAGATATCTCTTGATGTCGGTCATCCAATTAGGCGAATCATCCACGCAGGCTATCGTCAGAATTTCGCCGACTCGTTCGATGCTGGGGGATTTTAGGTAGTCGATATGGATACTTCTCGCCGGCTTCCCGCTGAGGGACGATGCCAGGGTTGCCAGCGCATCGGCTTGGGTGTTAAGCTCTCGTTCTATCTGATGCACCTTTATAGACTTGAATTGAGAGAGCAGCGACTGCACCTTCTGCTGGTATGACACCATCCTGTCGTCCCTGGTCTCGTATTCGCCCGTGCTTTGGAACACAACCAGCTGTGAATCACTGTAAACATCAATGACTCGTGCCCCCAAGTGAGTTGCGAGTTCCAGTCCTGCCACGAGTGCCTCATACTCTGCTTCGTTGTTAGATGCTCTGAAGCCCAGTTTGATAGCGTGTTCGAACAAGAGTCCATCACTGTTCTTTAGAACTAGCCCTGCGCCCGCGCCTCTTCGATTGGAAGCTCCGTCGACATTCAGGGTCCATCTCAGGTCCGGCTCCTCCTCTCGGGTTTCCATCACTAAGACTTCTCCTGAGTGCGGGGTTAGATCGGCCAAAATGTCAGCGACGACTTGCCCCTTGATGGCGTTCCTTGGTATATAATGCAGATCAAAAGGGGAGAGTTCTATTGCCCACTTCAACATTCGTCCTGTGATGTTGGCCTCTTCAAGATGGGTTTCAGAGGGTAGTCGGTCACAACATTGACCGTATGGGCCACGAAGTAATGGCGGAGTTTTCGAGATGAGACAAGCAGGGCGTAGACCACCTTTTCTAGATACAAGTATCTTGACTCCGGCCCACAAAGAGATTTGCTGACGTAATAAACGGGCCTCTGCACCCCTTCATGCTCCTTTATGATGGCGGAACTGACTGCATGAGCTGAGGCTGCCAAGTAAAGGTAGAGTGGCTCATCGGGGTTGGGCTTCATTAGAAGCGGAGGCGATGACAGGTATTGCTTTAATTCTTCAAAAGCTTGTTGGCACTCGGGGGTCCAATTGAATTCCTCGGTCTTTCTTAATAATTTAAAAAAGGGGAGGTTTCTCTCGGTGGCTTTGGAGATGAACCGGTTCAAGGCGGCCAGTCTCCCAGTCAGCTTCTGAACCTCCTTCCGATTCCTTGGTGGGTCCATTTCGAGTATAGCTTTGATCTGGTCGGGATTGGCCTCTATGCCCCGATGCGTGGTGAGAAAACCAAGAAATTTCCCTGACTCCACTCCGAAGGAGCATTTTACCGCGTTAAGCTTCATGCGATAACTCCGAAGTACTTCGAATGCCGCCTTCAGGTGCCCGAGGTGATCTTCTCGCTTGCTGCTTCGCACTAGCATATCGTCGATGTAAACTTCCACTGTCCTGCCGATTTGATGTTCGAACATCTTAGTGACCAATCTCTGATAAGTTGCCCCTGCGTTTTTTAGTCCGAATGGCATCACCTTGTAGCAATAGGTTCCCATCGGAGTGATGAAAGCCGTCTTGTCGACGTCGTGCTCGTACATTGGTATCTGGTGATACCCTGAATATGCGTCCATGAAGCTCATCAACTCGTTGCCCGATGAGGCATCAACCAGCTGGTCTATTTTTGGAAGTGGGAAGCTGTCTTTCGGACAGGCGCTGTTCAGGTCCGTGAAGTCGACGCAGACGCGCCACTTCTGGTTCTTTTTCGGTACGACCACCGTGTTGGCTATCCATTCTGGATACCGAATCTCCCGGATAAAACCGGCCGCCAATAACTTTTCCACCTCTTCTTTATGGCCTCAGCATGGACGGGCGCCACTCGTCGCTGTTTCTGTTTGACCGGGCGAACCATTGGGGAAATGTGCAATCGGTGGGATATCACCTCGGGGCTAATGCCCGGCATCTCCGAAGGCGTCCAAGCAAACACATCTCTATACGCGCGGAGTAACTCGATCATTTCCATCCTCTCAGCCGGTTTCAGCGTGGTTCCGATAAGAAAATACCGTTCAGGATTCTGTGGGTCGATAAGTATTTTTTCCAAATCCTCTACGACCCTTTGAGCAGGATCGGGTCGGGCCTCATCGGCTCTTACCCGATCCTTCAGTAATTGCTATCGTTTCGGGTGAATATCGCCGGCCTCCCCGGCCTGCTCCTCGGTATGGGCCTTCCCGGACGTTGCTAAAGCGTAGCATCTTCTCGCAGCAACTTGGTCACCTTGTATCTGCATAATTCCTCGGGCGGAAGGGAAACGCAGTTTTTGATGGTAAGTGGACGGAATGGCCTTCATCGCCCCTAGCCATGTGCGTCCCATAATCGCGTTGTAAGGCGACCGAAGGTCCATGACAATAAACTCTGTCAGGACCGTCTCGTCTCCCGCCCGTACTGGTAAGGTTATTCGCCCAGAAGGGACTGCTTGGCTGCCGTTGAAAGCTATCAACGGCTCCCTCATCGGCTCCAAGCTTGATGATTTCAACCCCATTTTGTGATACGGCTGCATGAATAGGATGTCCGCAGAGCTTCCGGTATCGATGAGTATACGCTTAACATCAAAATTCGCAATCCGCAACGTGATGACTAAAGCGTCGCTGTGAGGGATAATTAACCCGGCGAGATCCTCATCGGAAAATGAGATCACCCCTGGATCATCCGCCTTTGCTTTCTTAGGGGCTAGCACCGCCTCCTGGTCGATCTGCAGAATCTCCAGATGCTGAGAACCGCGCTTAGCTGTCCTTGCAAACGACTTGGTGTCCGATAATCGTGGCAGTCCTCCACATATCGTGTCGATCACTCCTGCCACCTGCGAGGGCCCAACAGCCACCACATGTCTTTCCTGCTTCTTCTCCTCCTTCGGCACAATGAACTCCCGGAGCTTGCCTTTGCGAACCAGGGACTCCAAGAAACCTTTCAGCGTCCGGCAGCCTTCGTCTGGTGACCGAAGTCCCGGTGGTAGTCACACTTGAGCCCTTTGTCACGGGCGGCTGGATCGCTCTTCATGGGGGGTGCCCACTGGAAGAATGGAGCGTGTTTGATTTTTTCTAGAATCTGTACGAGAGGTAAGTTGAACTTTGTGTAAGTCTTCTCCCGGACCTCATTGGCTGTCGGGTTATTTCTCTGTTCGGCGCGTGACTTCCGCGCCTTGTCTTCCCTTGGTTCGGGATTCTTCGAAACTGTGGCGACGGCCTGGGTCCGCGAAGTGGTCGCCTCGTCCTCGACCTTGGCGTACTTCTCTGCCCTGCACATGAGCTCGCTAAGGGTCTCCGGAACTTTCTTTACCAGAGAGTTGCGCAAGTCGTGCTTCGGCGGCAACCCGTTTCGAAATGCCATTATCGCGGCATTCGAGTCACACCGATCTACCTCAAACATGAGGAGACGGAACCGATCTACAAATCCCCGAATTGACTCCCCGGGTCGCATCTGGATCTTCATTAGGTCTCCCAAATCCTTCTGTTGTTTTCGGCTGCAGATGAAGTGCTCCGCGAATAGAGTCCCAAGTTCTTCAAAGTTGTGGATTGATCCACCGGGGAGCTGGTGGAACCAGCTGAGAGCCGCCCCTTCGAGACTAGAGGGGAACATGCGGCACATGAGCTCATCGTGCTGCTCGTAGAGTGCCATCGCGTGCCGAAAGCCCAACACATGATCAAAGGGGTCGGTCGTTCCGTTATAAAGTCGGAACTTTGGCTGGACGAACCTCCGGGGGGGTATGCTGTGTAGGATGTGATGAACGAAGGGTGATTCAAATCCCTTCAGTGCTCTCGAGATAAACTCCCGATCTCGGGTGCTGGTCATTCCACTCCTGTGTGTCTTCTTTGTATGTTCCCGACGCCTTTGTCCGCAGTCGTCATCCGAAGACATCGAATAACGGCTGGGGCTTAAATGACGTCCTTGTCCTCCAGTCCGGTGAGTGTTGGCTCGCTTTCTTCGTTGTTCCCGATGAGGTGAATGGTCTCGTTGCTCACGGGATTCATCCTCGCGTAATTCCCTTCAAGGGGAACGTCAGATGGATCCCGCCTACCCCCTGGCGGTGTCCTTCGCCCGACGAGTAGATTGATTCATGGCTTCGCGCGTTTGGCCGTCTACTCTGGCGATCATGGTCCCGCGGTTCCTCACCAACTCTGACCGAGTTCGGCCGATCCCGTGCTTCTGGCGGGGGCGGCGGTGGTGCCGTTTCGTTACGCTTCAGGATCTGCTCCACCAAGCTTTCCAGATGCTGATGGCGCTGGCTCATCAGTTCGAGCTCCTTTGCAAGGTCCCGCCCAGCTTCTGGGGTCGGGTCTTGTGACGATGATCCGATCGGCGCCTTGCCTTTGGCTGGGGGAGGGTCATCTGGAGTTACGCGTTCCCCTTCCATGTCGCGTTCGAGGATCGTTGAACGAGTCCTGGTTGCCACCATCTTCTCCGGTGAGTTTGTCGGGACGGCTTCTCGCTCGGTCCCACAGACGGCGCCAAATGTGGAAGTGGATTTTCGAGTATCCCTTCCTGGGCCGGATCTTCGTTGATCCGGGCTTCTGAGATGGATCCGGAGAAATGGTTTGCGCCTGAACTCCTTCCTTCGTCGATACTCCTCGCCTTGATCGGAACGGAGTGCTCCTCGTCGTCTCCGACTTCCAAGCACCTGTCACTCACACCAGTGTGGTGCCGGCTAACGCCCCTCCGACGCTCAAGTCAGTGATCCACCTTTCGAGGAATTTAGTATTTTTTCTGACTGAAGCGAGAGGGAAGAGTGTATTCCGTACCTGAGGAGGGAGGGGTAACCTCCCTTTTATAGCGGGTCGGGGCGTGCCGATCGGGACCTCGAGGAGTGTCCATAGCGTGATATGGTGCTTCCTGCTAGGCCTACGGATTCGGGACACGTGGCGTCTAGGGATCATCATTAACCTATAACGGTTTCCCTGACGCCTCGTCCTTTTTGTCGTCAGAGAATATTCCCTTCGCCAACTGTCTTGAAGAAGACAGGGGAGGGATCCATATCTGGTTTGTTACTTAACTCGGGCACTGACGTGCCCTGGCCCGAATAGGTCGCTACAACCTTGTCCT
This sequence comes from Acorus calamus, assembly GCA_030737845.1. NCBI lineage: Eukaryota > Viridiplantae > Streptophyta > Magnoliopsida > Acorales > Acoraceae > Acorus > Acorus calamus. Next base: position 1,555,964 of record CM060873.1, read on the forward strand.
TCGCATGACTTCACCAGATGACTGTGTATCTCTGGTCGGGCGTTGTTGTCGTGGTCACGCCGTGATCGGGTACACGGTTCGCCCGACTTGACCTACTCTCGTTCGTCCTTACCATCTGCGTCCGGGTTCCCCGGGCCCATAATCTCGTCGGGCGAGGTTACCTCCCTTGGGTATCGCCAGATGGGTCTGACCTCGAGGCCCGGCTAGTGGGCCTGCCTCTCTCTTTGGGCTGGCTTCATGTTAATCGCGGATGGGCTTTATCCGGGTTATTCCCTACTTTCTGTCTTGTTCGGAATTGCCCTCCTACAGAAATAAAAAGAATTATTGATAAATTAATGTGAAATCATATTAAAAATGGATCCAAAACTGTTCAAGCCAAGAGTATGGGTGGATGGAGGATGACACTTGGCTTGAGGAAGGCAATATTTCTTATTTCCACCTCATCCTTCATTGATGGATCTTTTTCATGGGTGTGGATACTCATCATACATTGAGCCAACATGGATATTTAAATATTAATTTTATTTATATATTTATTTTTTAAGAAAAACAATTCTCTATGTGTGGATAAAAAATTAACAGAACATGTATTCACATTACTCAGGTATATGTTTCAATAGAAATTATTCACATTTTTTATAAATACATACGTGTAATTCATTGGAGTATATGTTTTATTTTTTTATATAAAAACATATACATCATTAAATAATGTATATTATTTTTAAATGATGTATACGTACGTAATATTATCTTAATATATTGCCCAAATAAAGGTAAAAAAAACCAAAAGAAAGACACAGGAATCAAGCCCACCCCTCCTGCCCGAACACAAAAATATTAGATTTTTCTTGGAGGGTAAACATGGAACATTCCTGTGTATCACGGATTCACGATTATAATTTGATTCACGATTATAATTTTTAGCTGTTACATAATCCCCCTTACTTCACCTGCAGTTTATGTTGATAATTGTTCAACAAAATATACACATCATTATTCTAGGTATATAATCGTTGAGATTTTATACTTTTTAAAAAGAACAATGTTAGGACAGTCCCACGAACTAATAGTCCGCACACATTTTGATTCTCAGTGAATTTCATTTAATGAGATATATGTTTTGATAAAAAGCATATAATACTTCATTACGAGAATTGAATGAACTCATTTTAACAAAAAATGTAAAAAAATTAACGAGGTTTACATCTCAGTTAAAGAGATATATACCTCGTTGAATGATTATGAAGGTATGTGAAATATCTGTGGGACTGTCCACACGACTGCGTATAACAGCACTCTTTCTATAAATAGGTGAACAATTCATCAAATTATTTATTACATCTTTTATAAAAATACATACCTTTTCGACATGATATATTATATATATTTTAAAAAAGAATTATACTGCATACAACCATTTTTTTAACCTCAATTTTAGTCTACACGTGTTTTAATTTTTTTTTAAATAGCATACAACATCCAATGAAATACATGTGTTTATATAAAAAAAATGAAACATATACTTCAATAAATTATATTTTGATGATTTTTTTAATGTATATAAGACTGAATTTGGACCTAGAAAAAAAAAGTGCAACAGTAAAATGTACTGTAGCACCCTCGAATGGGGACGCGCGTGTGCTGGAGCAAAGAGTGTGTGTATTATTTGAGGAAATATGGAAATAGATGCTTAGTTTTGAATGAGAGTGGGGATTGGCAGGACCCTCGGCTGCTGATGCCTTGTCTCCCGTTTTGTTTTGTTACCTAGTGGCATATGTATTTTATCTCTTGCTTTGTGGGTTTTGCCTTCTATTAATATACAAGGTAATAGCCTATCATTATAAAAAAAACAGCAAAATATACTGTAGATTAAATTGTGGACAGTCATATTTGTATCTGATATTAAAATAGCCCCTGACCCAAATCCCACCAATTAAAATCCTCCTTTCCAATTCCCCACCACTCCTTTATGAATTGTGATCCCCTATTCCTAATCCATTCCCCCAAACTCCCTCCCCCTTTCAAATTCCACCCATTCCTTATCCTCTCTCCCTCCCTCCAAACCCACCACTCTCAATGGCCACCTCCTCCCTCCACCACCACCACCACCACCACCACCACCATCTTTTCAAGCCAAACCACCACCTTTTCTCAGACCCCACCACCACCACTCTCTCCACCACCACCTCACTCCACAAACCCACCTTCCCAAAACTCTCCTCCACCACCTCCACCACCAATCCCACCGTCCCCACCACCCTAGACCTCCTCACCACCCACCTCTCCACCCAAAACTTCCGCCTCGCCGACGAAGAAACCCGCCGCCTCCTCATCGCTCTGTCCGGCGACGCCGCCGTCTCCCGCGGCTACGTCTTCTTCTCCGAGGTCCAATTCATCCCCGCCGACGATCTCCGCTCCATCGACGGCCTGTGGAGGGAGTTCAGCGAGGGGAGGTTCGGGTACAGCATTCAGAAGCGCGTTTGGGAGAAGTCAGGGAGGGACTTCACGAGGTTCTTCAGGAAGGTCGGGTGGATGAAGAGGCTTGAATCGGAGGTCGAGCAGTACAATTACAGGGCATTCCCTGAAGAGTTTATGTGGGAATTGAAGGAGGAGACGCCGATGGGTCACCTGCCATTGACGAATGCTCTTAGGGGGACTCAGCTTCTCGGGAGCATTTTCACTCACCCGGCTTTTGAGGAGGTGGTGGGGGTAACGGAGGAGGTGGAGGTGGAGGTGGAGGAGGTGGGTGGTGGGGAAATGAAGAAGAGTGGGTTGAAAGGGATTGGGTTCAAGAGGGCACTGTCTGAGCCGGATTACTCCTTTTGATTTTTCCACTAATGTGTGTGTCTGTGTGAGGAATTGGTGCATGTTCTGTTCTGATGTGTGAATATTATATAAATCATATCAGGAATATTTTGATTGATTGGGTTGTTTTTCATGCTTTTTGTGATGCTTTGTATGATTTTTATTAAATGAACTATTATACTAAAAACATGACTAAAATATAGAATTGCTTATATCCATATATGATTGTTATACTAGTTCATTCAGTCACTTTTGTGGATCAGACATGATTGGTTTTTTTTTTTTTTTTTTTTTTTTTTAAAGTATATGTGCTTGAATAAATTTGAATATATATATTTTTATTTTTTTGTAACATGATATATAGTATATATTATGTTAAGTGATGTAACTTCCGTATTTGTTTTACGGGCTACTTGTAATCTCATTTCTCTCTCGAACAAACGTGTGTATGTGTACACACTAAGTGATGTGACGGTTACAGAAATGGTAGTAAAAGTGTCTTCAAGTGTAACAATACCTATTCGTGTTTATTTCAACCGCTGCTAGAAATAGCTTCACTTGTTATATCATCTTTCTCCATTAGACGTGTGTATGTGCACACACACTAAGTGATGTGATGGTTATAAAAATAGTTGTAAAAGTGTCTTCAAGTGTAACAATCCATATTCGTGTTTATTTCAACCGCTGCTAGAAATAGCTTCACTTGTTATATCATCTCTCTCCAACAGATGTGTGTATGCGCACACACTAAGTGATATGACGGTTGCAAAAATGGTAATAAAAATGTCTTCAAATGTAACAATCCTTACCCGTGTTTATTTCAACCGCTGCTAGAAATAGCTCCACTTGTTATTAGGGCTGCAATTCGGGCGGGTTGGGTTCGGGTTGACCCCAACCCGAACCCAACCCGAATTCCAAACTACTCAACCCTAACCCGACCCAACCCAATTTTCAACCCGAATTGGACCAACCTGAACCCAACCCGAAATTAAATAAACCAACCCGACCCAACCCGACCTAACCCGAATTGTACTAACCCGACCTCAACCCGATTTTCAACCCGAATTAGACCAACTCGACCCAACCCGAATTTCTAACATGATGTGTAAATTACATAAATCAATCCGATCCAACCCGTAAGATTCGCTAAGTTTACCTAAAATTTGGACTACCTATATTAAAAGCTACGTAATGGACGGCCATGATCTTTTTTTAACTATTAATTTACGGGTTCGGGTTGGGTCGGGTTGTGAGTGAGGTCAACCCGAACCCAACCCGATTTGTGAGTCAACCCGAATTGGTCAACCCGAACCCGAACCCGAACCCGATTTGGTCAACCCAACCCATGTACAAATCGGATTCAACCCGTCGGGTTCGGGTTCAACCCAACCCAAGTTGTAGCCCTACTTGTTATATTATTTTTCTATCTAATAGACACAGTCTTATTTTTCTCTACTTATATTTATTTAGAAGATACATGAATGCATATTCTCGATGAGGCAAAGAGAGAGAAAGAGCTAAAATGGGTTGGTTAGAACTATCATTTGCCCTTCATAAATTGTACTTCTTATCAATGAATTAAGAAGCAAAATTGGCAATAATTTGTAACAAAAGGAAGGCATTCAACAATGGTTGTGACAAGTGAGAATTGAGAAATAAGAAGACTAACAATAATGTTATTTAGGCCTCAACTCATAGGCCTCATTACAGGTCTCATGAGGTGACAATAAGTTTTTACTCATTTTGTCTTTTAGATGATAACTATCTAAAAATGTATTGGAAGGTTTTGATCCCCTATTATTGTGGAATGAAATCAATTCTAAAATCATGTTTGTTTTTTCACCATTAATTCACTTTGAAAATAACACAACAAAACCAATCGATTAATGAATTCCGAATTGATTTTTTTTTATGAAGAACATGTGAGATCAGATCCCCTATTTTTTCACCATTAATTGATTTTGATAATCGATTAGCAATTTTAATCGAAGTTTATTGTAATGTTACATTTTTATATGGGCGCCCATAATATAAGAATGTAACATTACAATAACCGGCGCCCACAATAATCGGATATTGTTGCTGTAACAGTCTAATGTGGGCGCCGATTATTGTAATGTTACATTCTTATATTATAGGTGTATTGTTGCTGTAATGTTACATTTTTTCAATACAATCTAATGTTACATTCTTATATTATGGGTGTATTGTTGCTGTAATGTTACATTTTTTTAGTACAATCCTCAGCCCCTTCTGGTCCTCATAGTCACTCATGGACATCGATCTCTCCTCAAATTCAGTCGACGGGACCATCGGATCCGAATCGGCCTCAAATATCCGATCTCTCAATCTCTCAAATAACAGGTTCACTACTGTTACATTGTTGACATTGTAAATATTCATTTTTCACATTTGTATTATTTTTGTTACATTTGTAAATATAACAGTTAACCGCATGCGTGTATATATAAAACTTTATATTTGTTACATTCATAGATGTAACACAAGTGTTTAAACATTGCATGTAATGTAAAAGTTAATCGCATACATGTAATTATTTATACATTTGTAAATGTAACAGTCAACTACATGTGTATTGTTGTGAAAGTGTTACATTTTTTATATTATAATATAAATAGTCATTGAAGAGCAAAAAAAATTTTATTTGTTTTTACAGAGGAGTCTGCTACATTGAAGTTATTGTTACATTTATACAACACAGTTATACAATCATAAGATTGTTACATTTACATTTATGCAATACTGCTACATTCTGTAACAGTTATAATAACATAAATGTAACAAAACCAAAACAACCAATTGTTACATTCATGATTAAAGTTCATGAATGTTTCAAGTCATATATTGTTTTGTGTTACATTTATATATAAATGTAAAAAAATGAAACATTTACCAACACATATTACATTGGTTCCAAAAATTTAAAAATAAATCATCTCTTTAATTGTTTCTTACATTTATTATTAAATGAAGAAACTAAAAATGTCACATTCTTGCGTATCATGCAATAAAAAAAACTGGAATGTTTTTTTGTGTGTTATTTAGGTAATTTTGATGTAATTTAGGTAAGTTTTAGTGTAATTTGATGAAAAATAATTTAGGTAATTTTTACGTAAGTTAGGTAAGTTTCAGTGTAAGTAAAATAGAAAATTCATAAGACTTTCAAAATTCAAATTTTGAAATAGTTAAATTTTAGAATTTGAAATAGGCAAATTCAAATATTTTAAATTTCAAAATATGCAAATTCTAATGTGAAAGATTAATAAGAGAAAAAAAAGGAGATTTGGGTTAATGAGATCTATTTTTAATGAAGGGCATATCTGTATTTTGTCATTTTACCTATTTTCAAAAGTCAACAAGACAACCAATAATGTGATGACACTTCGTGGGACCTGTGAGTGGAGCCTATGACTTGGGGCCTGGGTATCATCACTGAAAGATTAATTTACTAAAAATTTAAGTAAAGGCTTAATTTGATAAGATTAATTTACTAAAAATTTAAGTAAAGGCTTAATTTGATATACTGTCTTTAATCATCACCTTTTGTGTTTTACCCAAATTATAAAAAAAAAATGTGGAGTTGAAGAAAAAAAAATAACCTTTGAAAATTTGGATAAAAGTTTGAATCTCTCTTGATTTTGGTAAAAGTTTAAGTAAAAGTTTGATTTAGCATGGGTAAATGATTGAAGATATTTTTTTTAAGATTTTTACTCAAATGTAAATTTAGATACATATTTGAGTATATGATTGAAGGCGCTGTAAAAGAGCCCTATCATATTTGTTTCAAGGGCTACTTGCAATCTCATTTCTCTCCAACATAGAATCTCATTTCTCTCCAACATAGACGTGTGCGCGCGCACGCACCAAGTGATGTGGCATCTACAAAAATGATAGTAAAAGTGATAGTGCCCTATTCTTATTTATTTCTACCCCGTTTGGATAGCGGAATAAGAGTGGTTTAAGGGTGGAATAAGGTGGGATAAAAATAGATAGGGGAAATTGATGTTTGTTTAAAGAGTGTAGGATGGAATTACTATACCAGTATAAATGAGTATAAGAGAGTATAACAATTCTAAGTAACCCCTAGGATAAGCTATAGTCACTTTATCTATTCCCATGGACCCACATGTCAAATCAATTTTTTACATCTTATTACATAAAATCACCTATCAATACCTTTTATACATCAAAGAGTCCACATGTCAAATCAACTTTTTACACTTTATTTATATTTTATTCTTTATCAACTAAACAACTCAACCTTTATGCTTACGTTTTCCAATGAAAAAAAAAAACAATCAAACAGAAAATCTCTTATTCATGTAGATTTGTTATCTATACTAGCATAGTTATCTATCTAAAATAACTCAATTCCACTATCCAAACGGGGAAGCACAGCTAGAAATAGCTCTACTTGTAACATCATTTCTCTCTCCGATAGACGCATCACGCATACTCATTTTTCTGTACTTACATTTCTCTCTCCAATAGAAGAGACATGAATGCGTATTCTAGATAAGGCAGAGAGAGAGAGAGAGGGAGAGAGAGAGAGAGAGAATGGGCTGGTTAGACTATCCTTCATAAACTGTACTTATCTATGAATTGAGAAGCAAAATTGGCAATAATTTGTAACAAAAAGAAGGCATTCAACAATGGTTGTGACAAGTGATAAAAAGGAATATTAGTCTATATACAGTAATACAGACTGCATGTGCCTCCCTTTCCTCGCATCCGCTCGGATCTGAACCCGAACCATTTGATGCCCTCCTTAAGAAAAGTGGGAAGAGTGGACAGCCAAACAACAAAGCAGACTGAAAAAATGGCCTGGCATGTGTTTCTTTATGATCCTCTGCCAGTACTCTAAAGTACTCGACATCAACATTAAAATGATGATCATATATCAGAAACATTCACTGCCACTCAGTTTATCTTTTCATGAGATTTTCCTGCAACAAATGAAATGTACAAGTTGATCAAAGCATGGGATGGTTGAGCCCAGATCCTTTGTCATCGATCAACCCAAAAAGACTGGAAATGAAGGTGGTTGTGTTTGGCTCTTCTATTATTGAGATGGACTAACTACATGAAGGTGGAGCAGAAAAATATGTGTTATCGCTCTTGAAGGTGGCGTTTGGAAATGGATTTTAGACAGCTTTTGGAGATCCTACTTTCGAAAGAATCATACTTGATGCAAACTTATTTTCAAACACCCCAACTATCCCAGCTTTTAACAAAAGCTAAAAACAGATTTCAATAATAAAGAAGAGTTTTCAAAAATCTAACAAAAATATGCATCCTGAAAAGCTGTTTTCAAAGATGTTTCATATGAAAAGATCTTTTTCAAATTGGTTTCTAAACATAACCAAAAGAGGAGGAGAAAGTGAGAATGTCTTACGATAATGCAAGCACGTTAGGCACATGGGCATAGCCTTCTTGTATGCTGATGTGAACCATCACATGAGAGCATGGCCTCAGTTCGGGTATACAAACATGCACCTGGATTCTGTTTGCAAACAAAAACATCAGTACTGATACTAAGGAGCTGTACTCATAATTACACGGCAATCTATTCCACTTGGAACCAATTATCAAGCATAATCAATTTGACAATTGGTTCCAAACAAGATTTTAGATTCACTAATGTGACCAAAATGCTCCAAACAAGTCATCACATGGAAGTTATTCCATATCATGTTAATCATTTGACAGATTCATCAAAAAATGTACAATTTTTTTTTAAAATGGAATAAAAAGAAAACCCACCAAATCTTTAGGTGCATCATCGACGACTTCTGCAGGTTGATCAGACCCAATGCTAGCAAAACATGATCCCTTGCAATTCATGTGTTTCTGCAGACTAAAAAACCAAAAAAATTCGTTAAACCTAGCCTGACAAACAAACAATACACAAAAAAGAATGCAACAAATAGTAATGCTTCAGGGATTTCAAAGTCAAAAGGTGCAGAGATAGTTAAAGTTAACATGAAGGCTAGCAAAAGTATACGAGTATTAGGTCCCATTATTTTCGACATTAGTTTCCCAAAATCATGAACATGGGACAGTAATTCTAACTATGACATAAAGACTTATTCCATGTATGAAAGGTACTAACTTTTTACATTTTCCAACACAGGAAACATATATCACTTTGTTTTTAAACTTATCAAGCCTTTTAACAAGTTTACACCTCCATACATAAAATGATGCAAATCAATAATGACAATAACAAAAAAAAAGTACAAGGAGCTTACAATTCACACTTATTGAGTACTAAAAGCTTGTTTGGAACGCATGACTGTCCCTTGGACTTGCAAGCCGAGTTGCAAGACTCCCCTTGCCTAATACCAATCCAAAACTCTGGGAATAAGGCAAAACCTTCTGATATGGTTTACAACAAATAAATAAAACAAACTCACCTTCCGATAACAACATTAATTCCATTCAATCTAGCTTCAGCATTGGTATCAACATGACCTGTCAAGTAAAGAGTAAATATGCTTAGATGAATCCAATTATCTCAAGAATTATTTAGAAATAAAGCATTCCAATTTAAATAATGGTGACACCTACCAGAAGAATTTAGCTGAAGAGAGAAACAATGATGGAAATTGCTTGCATAAGCATTCTCGTGCACCTGAAAATTTTATTCCAAACATGGATCAACATTGGAATATTGGAATTGGAATCACAGTTAAAGTAACATCCGATGATTATAAAGTTAATGAAATGCAAGGCAGATGTAATGAAGTATTGGATAATTATTCAATTTTCATGCTTCACTTATATCATGCAGGGTCACCAGTATTGTTCTAAACATTCAGCTTTAAATTCAAATAAACAAATCTGAAGTTCAATACACTTTTAATTTGTAATATATATTGTCATGTTATGAAGAAACGAAGATTGCTAGTTGGCTTATGGCTGTTGACTAGAAACACAGGGAAAAAGAAAGATATTTAAATACATGGAGTAACAATTACCACACTTGCAGAATTATGACGACACCTTCCAATGCAGAAATCAAAAACACTTTGATAAGTGCCTATCAAAGAAAAATAAAAATTTCAGTAGGTCACCCGCCATCCGCGACAAATTTCCTACTTCAACAAACGCTGCTTGAGACCATGTGTTACCTGCTGTAACAGGTTTTGCAATCTTCACTTTCAAAGCATTCTCTTTATCTGTCTACAGTAAGGAAACCCATAAGTTAAGAGGAAAAAAAACTCTTAATGATACCAGCTTAAAATCATTGATGTGCCATAGAATACCTGGGATGGATTTAGGCAACACGATACACAATATTCATATGAGTTGCAGCATTGCAATGCAAGGTTGCATCCCCTAAAGCAAAAAACAGAGAGTTAGATTCACTCTCGATTCCTCAAGATGGGCAACTTACAAAAGTTGTGGATGAAGAGAACTCACTGACAAGAAAATTGTTCCCCGGTTTTAGGACAGCAGCGGGACCATGGATCGACGGACCGAGCACTACAGACATAGCCTGCAATACGATGTCATCAACAATCACCCAGAATTCTTGAAATGAGCAGAACATACACAGAAGTACATGCTGAATCCAAGGACAATTAGAAATTTTAATATAGCATAAGTGCATAACCAAACAATGATAGATGCCAGGGAAGGAAGGGTTTTGAATCAAGAGTGTAAGGGTTTAAGCTACTGTGGGTCGGGCTGTACATTTCCTGCACCTTTTCTTTCCGCTTTTTTTTTTTTTTGAAAAAGATGAAGGAACTTTTATTAATAAAAGCCCCTGACTTTATAGCATAAGTGCATAACCAAACAATGATAGATGCCAGGGAAGGAAGGGTTTTGAATCAAGAGTGTAAGGGTTTAAGCTACTGTGGGTCGGACTGTACATTTCCTGCACCTTTTCTTTCCGCTTTTTTTTTTTGAAAAAGATGAAGGAACTTTTATTAATAAAAGCCCCTGACTTTCCTCTTTGATATTGTTTCATTTTTTTTTATACTAAATATCCTTTTTTCCTTTTGTACAAGGGGTACGTGTTCACTAGATAATGAAACATGGCTCAGTCTGGGGCTTGGACACATGACTCAACGGTTGACAACAAATTTTGGGTTCAGGTCGATGCTTACCTAACCAAAAAAAAAAGGTTTAGTCTTTCATTTCAAATAAATTTTAAAAAATGACATAGAATGAGGTAAATCTAATCTATCAGAAGTGATATTTAAATCATGTACACAAACACAAAATCATCCTTTCACATACAAAGTAATATTCTAAGTAAAACATATTACAAAACTCAATCCCTCATTCCTTTCCATGATCCTGAACTTCATGAATTGCCACTTGTCTCAGTGCATAAAAACACATCGGTCATTTCTTAATAAAAAAGATACCCCTTCCCAAGACATAAACTTGCCAGTGCTTTCATTTGAACATCTGAACCAAGTCAATCAACCATACATAAAATCAACCTTGAAGTATATGGACCGGCGATACTTCCACAACAAAAGATACTATCACCCGCATTAATCAGACCGCACTGACTACCCTCCATTCCAATTTTACTAGACACCATCTAAGCATAGAATAACTTCCCCATTTATGTCTATACTCCTACTCCATATGAATTATCGACAAGTGAACAATCCACTACCCAAGTAAAATGTGGAATCGAGAATTTCAAGTCCCTTCTTCATCAAAAGACTACAGAACAAACGCAAAAAATAAAGTACACAAAGTTAAGATGAAGGCACAGCAGAATCAAATTACCATTGTGATCCGAAAGCAGGTACCGCCCCTGAACCGTCGTCCTGCATATCTTGTCTCCGGAAACATAATTTCCTTCCTATGCATTCAAATGGGTCACCAATAAGCACAAGATTACAACACAAAGATCAAACCTTTATTTCACCATACAATGATAACAACGAAAAACCAATGTGCCCTATTGAAAGATCACGCCTTTATTACACCATATGATGATAATAATGAAACCCAATGTGCCCTTTTGAAAGAAACCCATGAATTCTGATTAAAACAAACAAAATAGCACCCACAAATGCATTTTGAGGACGATTATGAAGGCTTACCGGATTCCAGAGATCCTGACCGGGAAGAGAAGCACGAAGAGGTGGAAGAGAACGTGATTGAGGGGACCGGAGCAGATGCACGGCCGGATTTTCCCCATTTTCGCAGACCACAAGTCTTGAATTTTTTTATTTTCTGCGATTTTGGGCTGTATATGCGATTAGGAGTTGTGATCCATTATTTTTCAGCCAAAGTCTTTTTGTAAACTTTACAGGGACAGGTAAAAGATTATTCTTAATTTCAGGGTTGAATCTATAACTCTCGCTCTGGGGCTGTTTTGTAAAACTGTAAAAAGTTACTATTCAACCCAGGAGTGAAAAACGGGCCAGCCCATCAAATTAATGGGCTGGCCCAGTAACTTGACGGACTCTGTTTCACTAGTCTTGTGTACAGTTCACTCATGCAGTTTTCAACTATTTTCATTTTTCAGGTATATATCAGCATAAGGAAGTACGTATTATTATAAAAAAAATAAGGTGTATATATCTAGATAAATCAATCATTTTTTTCATTTTAGAACTGTTTTAAATTTTTAAGTATACATAGGCATAATGATGTATATACTATATACTGTCATTGAAAAATAAAATATATACTTAGATAAATTAGTACATTTTTTCTTTAAGAATATAAAAATAATAATTTTTTCATACCATTCCATGTTCAATATCCAAAATGCATGTGTTCCAATTTTCTGGGCTCGTTGATCATCATATGTTAATTTATTGCAAATGAAAATCCTATAGGCATCAATACTTGAATTGTTGACAGTTCTATGGTACATTAACACATGCATATCAGGTGAATATTCTTTTTGACTTCTGAATATTTAATCTAAACACGCATTTTTTCTATTTTTTAAAGCTGTTTTAAATTAAAGTGACATTTATAATAAAAAATTAAACCATTTTTCTAATTATTCATTCAAAATTAAAGGCGTTTAAAAACACGTTTACAACTTTTTAACTTCTAAAATGACCAGAATCACCCCAATCTTATCATCAATCTCCACTTAAGTATAGTGAATGCAACAATCAATGGGAAAGCATATTCTCTGACTAATCCATCTTTCATTCATAATGTGACAAAAAGACCTCACCAACTCTTTGGCTTGGTCATTGAAGTCCAACAGTACAGGTAGATGAGAAGATGTGATTGTTTTCTTTGTTTTCTTCTATAAAGAAAACAAGAAAAAATAAAAATAATAAAGATAAATTCTACAGTATTTTTTCTGTCCCTTTGGGGAAGTGAAAAACACACCATTAATTAGAATAGTCAATTTGTTCATCCCAGATTCATGAAAGATGAAGGATAAATATAGTTATGGTAGAAATATAATAAATTTAAATTAAAAAAATTAAAATATATTTGATTACTAGTAGTATTAAAATAGGTCTAATGTTGAATTTGAATGGCGTTAGTATTTTTTTGACTCACAAATATTGTGCCAAACTATCCAAACTAAATAAATAGAATTTTATTATTTTATCAGGAGAAATAAAACACAAATTCATTCAAGAGGGAACAACTTTGTCAATCTATCTAGCAATTAAAGGTTTGGTAGAAAAAACATTATTTTTTGTTGAACATAAGTTTGTTTGTCTAGTAAATAAATTAAAGGGCATTCAATTTATAAACTTTCTAGATAACTTTTTGACCATGACACATAAAAAAAAGATGTATGTGAGATTATTATTATCTTTTAATGCTAGCTCCCCCAAGATTTTTTGCCAAGAATTGTAGATCAAGGAATAGATTTTAAAATAAACTTTTTTTTAATGTGAGTCAATTATCTAAAAGAAAAAGTTGTTTATCTTGGTTTTGTTCTGTCCAGAAGGGATGAGGTGTATTTTATTTTATTTTTTGAAACGATCTGGTGTTTTCATCAATTATTCGAAGTAACTAGCTTTTAAAATTATGAGATTAAAAAAATCATAAAACAATTCAAAAAAGTGATTGGGATGATGTGCTCTCTTCATAAATACAATGAAATCAGATATTATATTGCCTGGTTTAATGAATCACAAATTTTTATAAGGAAAATCAATTATTTCATAGATCCCTTCCCTAAAACTAAGTCAGACATATCCCACAAACATCGACAACTCACACTCATCCAAAGACACAACTAATCAAAATATATATATTTAAAATTTTAAGTAGCCCATGTATTGTTTCTTTTTAAAAAATAACAATAATTGTACTTTACAAAAGAAATTAAATCCCCCACTCATAATTTTAAATTAAGAAATTAAATTGATCAATGCAATTTATTAAATTATATATAACTTTTTATAACAATATATGTCAACCAACACCATAAATTACTCACTTTATCCATTTTTAATAATATAATGATGGTTGATGAAACATGCAAATTGTAAACCAAAAATCAATATATTTTAAAAAAAAATGAAAAACAAATAATTCAAGTGAAAGATAATAAATAGAATTAAAATGGGTAAAAATGTCATTTAATACCTTCTCCTTGAAATACGGAAGAGATTTTAGGTGAAATAGATCAATGTCCCAATGATTACAAATCTATTTATTTTTTTCTCTCTAAAAAATTCAAGAACCCAAAACATTGATTTTTTTATTTTAAAAAATAACATAGACAGATCAATAAATGAAAAGCAAATAATTAAAGGCGTTTGTTCGGAGAAAATTCAGGCCTCTGCCCCCTTCACAATAAACTACTCTCTTCAGATCCCTCTCTATTGAAGCATCTTTTCTTCTTGCCCCTTCAATCGTATTCTCTGAACCCATTCACAAAAATCGGATTTTGATACAAACCCATCAACGGATTTCCTCTGTTTCTGACTCCAATCGCTCAAATCGATACAAAGTTTGTCGATTGTCGCTCTGGGTGTGAAATTCACAGCCAGATTTCAATAAAAGATCCAACTTTTGTTCATTCTGGTTCATGCTTTTGTTGCAATTCTGAGGAATACTGGTAACCCATCATTCGAAGACTTCAATTTTCCGATCCGTGTTGGTCTTGGATCATTTGATTTAGTCGTTTTTGATAAAAGTTGAATCTTTTATTTGTTTTGTGAAGAGGGGACTAGAATTCAGAGGAGATGGGGGTCATGTCGAGGCGGGTATTGCCCGTCTGCGGTCGCCTCTGCTTCGTCTGCCCGTCGTTGCGGGCGAGGTCTCGACAGCCCGTGAAGCGTTATAAGAAACTCCTCGCCGATATCTTCCCCAAATCTCAGGTGAATTTTCAGATGCCCATATCATGTTTAGTACTAATTCAGTTGAATCATGATCATTTATATTGTATAATGTATCAGAAGAACATAAAAATTGAATGGAAGGTGTTATAATATGCAATTGTTCAGTTTAAGATCGCCAAAATTGAACCTTTGGGTAGTCTTGATTAATGAATTGGTGAACTTAGTGAAGAATAATAGCTGTGAAGAATAATAGCTTGCTTGTCTTCTCAGATTTATCTCAGATTTTATTCTGATTCGTCTGATCACTAGTATTTTTGTCTTTACTTTTTAAGATTTTCTTGGGTTTTGCCTTTAATAGTTTGCTATTGTTCATATTAAGATTACCAAACTGGAATCTTTGATTAGTTTCTGGTTAATAAATTTATGAACACAGTTTCAGATTTTATACTTTTTTTTAATCACTAGGATTTTTGGTCTTCACTTCTCAAGAATTCCTTGGTTTTTGGACTTCTAATAATATGCAATTGTTCATGTTAAGATCACCAGACTGGAATCAGTTTTGGTTAATGAATTGATGAACTTAGTGCAGAGTATAGCCTGTATGTCTTCTCAGATTTATCCCAGTTTTTTTTTTTTTTGGTTTAATCATTATGATTTTTGTCTTCATTTCTTGAGAAATTTATTGGTTTTTGCCATTTTTTCCATATGTTCTGGCAGGATGGAGAACCCAATGAAAGAATGATTGGCAAGCTTTGTGACTACGCTGCAAAAAATCCGATGCGCATTCCAGAGGTATTTTTATGTTGCAAATCATTCACAATACGATCAGGCAAATAAGAATGTAGGGGTTACAATAATTAGATTATGTAAAATTAAATACTTAACATTCACAAGATGAGGATGTTCTGTCAGTGAGTATGAATGGAATGCTGGTCAATAAAATTAATTATTCCAGTCAATTTTGAGCGTATGAGTTGATTTGGTTTGTTAAAGTCTAATCCAGTGAATTTTGATTGATGTTTTTCAGGTTGCTTAGGCAATCATATTCATATGTATATAAGTGTATGAAATATTATTTCATCCAATAGCTAGACATTATATAATTTGTACAGGCAATTACTTTTGCATCTTTGTCATCAGAGTTCTGTATCAAAATGTAAATTATTGAAACACACCTATTGTTCATAGTTTCTATATATGAAAAATAAGTTGGTTGAGTTCTTGTAACAACTCATCAGTACTTACAATTTGGATGTTTAGAAAAACTTTCTACCAATTTATTTTCACTAAATTAGTTGAATTGTTTGATTGATATTCTTCTTCTTTTTTGAATAAATGATTGAATTCTATTAGAATTTAATTTAATTCTCTTTTTTTTCCGAGTGCTAAATTAAAGCCTCGTAAGTGGACTTCTGATAGAAGTCTTGTTAAATTCTCGAAAAGCCACAACTGTCTTTTGAATGTTTGAAATATGAAGATGGAACTCATATAATGATATTCTTATAACAAGGACGACTAATACAGTTATTTGAATATCTAGAGGGACGGAAACCTTTCTCAGCTTGCTAACTGGATCTTTTATAGGTTATTTCTTGTATGTGTCGGGATGTGCTTTGATGTTAGTTCAAGTGATAACTGATAACTAGTTGTTTTTTAACAACCCACTATAGTTGAGATATTATGACATGCACACTGTCGTTCAGACATAATTAGCATGTTAGTGAACTTTTACAATGATGTTGGTGATTGTTTTATGCTAACATTCTTGTAAGAAAATTGGCTGACATACACTGAAACTATATTACTAGGCTTGCATGATGACCTTGGAGATTGTTAGTATGCTAACATGCTTGTAAAATAATTCGCTGACATAAGTGATCCTATGATCGTGTTCACAGTTAATGCCATGATTCCTGATGTGATATTTATGGAAGACTGATATCATTTTGAGAAGTGAAACATAATAATAAGAAGGATAAGATAACAAATAACTATATATATGTGGTACAACTGCCTTGGATCACCACTGTTGAAATATCGAATATGATATGTACGAATTTTGTTTTCATTTTATGCAGCTGATGCTCTGAAGTCTCAACTTGTTCATTTCTGCAGATAACTGCCTACCTAGAACAGAGATGTTACAAGGAACTGAGGAATGAACGCTTTGGTCTGGCAAAAGTTGTGCCATGCGTATACAGGAAACTTTTGGGATCATGCAAGGGGCAGATGTAAGTTAAATTTATTATTTCTAGTATTAATTTTTCCTGTTGATACTGTCCAAAATCAATTTGTTTCTTCTGCGTGTCTTCTCTTCGTATAGTTTTGTAAGGTTCTTAAAATGAATACCGTCTGCTTACATTCATCTGTTTGTTTCTTGTATGGATATATATTTTCAAAAGACATCTTCTCTATTACCTGAGTTCAGACTCACACACACAATGCATGCATGCATGCATACGTACATACGTACATATTTGTATATATACATGCATACATATGTGTGGATGCAATCATACCAGCACTAATGCACTGGATCCCATTAGGTTAAATCTTATCTATCAGCAGGAATAAGACTTGAACTGGGGTTCCTTTAGTGAAGGGAGGGGTTACCTATTGCCATATCTTGTTTAACCAGTACACTACTTACCTTCTATGGGCACCTTCTAATTTTTGATACTCATATATAGAAGCATCTATATCAAGTATGCTATTTATTGATTAATGTCAATGTTTTTAGGACATTGTTTGCGAATAGCTTGTTGTCTATTATACAAACACTTCTAGAGCAAACACGAAATGATGACATGCGCATCCTGGGATGTCATACTCTTGTTGATTTCCTAACTAGCCAGGTAATCACATGGTTATCATTCAAAAAGCTTTCCTTTTCTTTGATGCTCATGACAAACTGATTTGCTTTAAGAATAATGTCCCATTGTTATGTTATTGCATAGGTGGATGGTACGTATATGTTCAGTGTAGAAGGTTTCATACCAAAACTCTGTCAACTTGCTCAAGAAGTTGGAGATGACGAACGAGGCCTCCGTTTGCGGTCAGCAGGGATGCAAGCTCTTGCTTCCATGGTATGGCTTTGTTTTGTTAACTTCGATGCCTTAATGTTCCTGATGTTTATAAGTTTGATCTAGCGTATGGCAGAGCTCAAAAGGAATGATAAAACTATATTTCCGTTTGCTGACAGGTATGGTTCATGGTGGAGTTCTCCCACGTTTCAGTGGACTTTGGTGAGGTAAGGTTTGATCTAGGGAGTCCACTTATGTTATACATCAAAGCATGAATCCCAATTCTCATTTGGTCATTGTTTTATGTAATAGATGAATGAATTTTTATTTGTTTTAATCTAGCATGTTGTGTTACCTTTCTTGTGTCTCTTTTTTGTTGGTATGGCAGCAATTGCCTGTCATTAAATATCGTTCGCCTTAGCTATCTAAGCAATGTTGTAATAAACACTAGGCACTAGTCGGGCTGTCAGCCTGTCAGTGGCCACCTAGGGATTACTAGGCGGAGATTAATCGGTCGCTTTTTAAATAAAAAAATTAAAAATATAATACATATAATATGTGTGTACAATATGTTATATTATGTCTGTGTACATATGTAGTTCTATATTCATAAATAATAACATATAAACAGCAACTCAACGCATGGTGGTTGCATATCCAGAGAAGCCCAACTCTTTTAGTGGACCTGTTTCCTTAACCTGTACAAATTGTTCGGATTTAGGGCAGGTTTTTGATGATGAAGTTGAGCTAATAAATTTAGTTTGAGATTTAAGCTTCAGTTGTAGTATATAAACTGATGGTCATTCCAATATAAACCGTTTCTTTAATTGTTTGCCTCTGTTGATGGAGTTGATTTGAATTAACTGTGATTTTATGAGTTCTAAACTTCCTGGTCATTTGTTTAGTTCATATTTTACCTTCTATGTTTGAAACAGATAGTCTCTGTGATGTTAGATAACTATGAGGTTTGTCAAAAGATATCGGAAGATACCAAATTGGAACTGTACAACTCACAGTCTCAGAATCAATCGATGCAAGAAAAAAGTAGAGCAGAGAATTTTTCATTGTAAGGGACACATCAATATTTTCTCCTTTTTATCTTCTTGAAATATAAATATTTTTTTCTTGATCTTGAAGTATCGTACGCCTTTTTTGTTATATTCTAAAGGGACACTTCAAAAAAACCTGTATATTGGTCAAGAGTTTGTCTTCACAATATGACCAATCTAGCCAAGGAAGCAACCACCATGCGTCGTGTATTGGAACATTTATTTCACAATTTTGATAGAGGAAATCGATGGTCCTCCCAGGACGGACTAGCTCAGTCTGTTTTGTATGAGATGCAGTCTTTGATGAAAAAGTCAGGTGAGTTGATGGATTGTCACTCTTTCACTATATTGTTATTTTACATATAATCTGCATTGCATATATTATTAATTTGGTTATTATTTTGCAGGACAAAATACTCATGTTCTTATATCCATTTTGATAAGACATTTAGACCACAAAAATGTTGTGAAACAACCAGACATTCAGATTGATATCATTAACAATGCCACATTCCTCACGAAACACACAAAAGTGCAGGCTTCTGTTGCTATAATTTCTGCAATAAGTGACTTGACAAGGCATCTGCGTAAATGTTTCCAATATTCTATCAAAGCAACGGATTCTGGAGGCGAGAAAATCAAGTGGAACTCCAGGTCTTCATGCTGCTTTGGAACGGTGCCTTGTACAACTATCTGAAAAGGTCATTCTAATGGGTGATGTTTACTAATGTTTGGATTAGATATTTTTTTGACTTAGAGGAAAATGTTAGGGATCCCAACATGTTTTTGATTTTTTCGAAGGTATATATTTGTTTAATGAAGGACATACTTTAAAAAAAATGAAGCATATACTCGAATGAATTGAATGCATACCTTTTTGCATTTTCCCTAATTGTGTATGCTCTCCTTACCAAGGATATACTCAATTAGACAAATCATACACTCTGGTAGGATTGCAGGAATGATTGAGTATATCAGTGCCTTTTGATTTAATACTTTTGTAGGACTGTGGTCAATACTTTTCTATTGATGATCTTTGCTTGTCTAATGAATCTCTTATTTATTTATGTTTATATAGGAAGACTCGCATAGTAATAAAACTAGAAATGAAGTGGGCCTCATGGCTAGTCACTTGTGAGGAAAAACTAACAAATGCATTCATTTTCTTCTATTTATATACTTTTCTGTTTTCATTGTGTAATTGTGAGCTGATCTCTTACACTACTGTTACTGATTAACATTGACAGGTCGGTGATATTGGACCCATTCTCGATATGCTGACTTTGGAGCTGGAGAATATCCCGGCTGCCACTCTTGTGTCCAGGACAACAGTTTCTTCTGTTTATCGTACAGCACAGATAATGGCACGTGTACCCAATATGTCATATCACAAGAAGGCAAGGTTTAATTTTTCCAGACCCGTCTGTCCATTGTATTTTGCTTTTAAGTACTTATGAATAACTTGCAACTTGTATTGATATTATTCTCTTTTTATGTTTCAGGCTTTACCAGAAGCTTTATTTCAGCAACTGCTCTCAGCCATGACACATCCAGACCAAGAGACACGTGTTGGTGCTCATCGTATCCTCTCTGTTGTACTTGTGCCATCTTTGGTCTGTCCTATCATAGCCCCATTTTTCTCATCATCGGTAAAGGAATACGATCCAGAGGACACTCTCTCAATAGCTCTCTCAGGATTCTCTTCCTCTGCGGTCATTGCAAAATGGGTACGTCAAGGAAGTTTCGAACGAGGAGAAAACCCGGTCAATGGATTCGAAGGAATGAGAGAACAGGAGGTTATAAATGGTAACATTAATGATAAACATTGTACTGTATATACATCTCACAGTCAATCCTGTTCTGATGGAAGAACTGTTACCGAATGTGAAAAAGTACGGTGTAGTTTTTTCATGTCACTGATTTTCTTTTCATTGTGATTTCTGTGTTATCCTATTGGCTTCATTTTGATTCTGCTTTGCTGCCTTCTATTCTCCAGGAGTTGACATCTCTTCGGTTGAGTAGTCACCAGGTCAGTCTTCTGCTATCATCTATATGGGCTCAGGCGACATCTCAAGAAAACAGTCTTGCAAATTTTGAGGCAATGTCCCACACGTGTAATATTGTTGCATTATTTTCGCGGCTCAAGGTAAATAATTTTATTTTCTTCATGAGTTTCTCACACCTCTCTCTCCACCTGCATTGTCAATCATCCTGAACTTCGTACTTTGGAAATGAATCCCCTATGCACATGAAATTCGATTGGCTTTCTCAAAAATACCACTCAATTGCTTGTCCACACACACACACAACTTCAATTTTTGTTTATTTGACTATATCATGAATATATCCATTTGTGTGGTTTTGTATATCTCTTCCATTTTTAAGTACTCAAGTAATGTCTACTTTCTAATGGATGTAAGCAGACCCTTCTAATTCAATTCTTAATAATAATAAAAAATTCAAGCAATTTCTCATATATTCTTTGTGTTGCTTGTTGTTGATCATGGCGAAGCAGATGACTCATATAAAAAAAAAAAATTTCCCTACCTATATGATCCTTGCATATATTTTGTAAACATCAAAATAGTTTTTTTGGGTGGACCATGATTTCTTTTCATGATTTATCATTGGTTCCTAATTTAGCAGGCCACTTTGGTTTTTTTTCTTGATTATTGAGATTTGAATGACGTGTGATTGCTTCCCTTTTGAATCCATCCAATTTAGTTGATGTCTTGTGCTGAATATGTTTTTACATGTTATCAGTCCGTGAAGTTGTCTTGAGTATGCATGTATCACTCTCTGTTGGTTCAGTTGTCCGACAATGCCATTGCATCAAATCTTCATGTTTTGTTTTCTCATTAATTTTAATATGTCAATGACAGACTTCTAGCCATACCACTCTAGTTCGATGTTTTCAGCTGGCATTTTCTCTGAGGACAGTTTCTCTTGACCATGAGAGTAAGTGTTTAATCTTTTATATATTTTTATGAAATGTTTCTAAGATGAAATTGATCCACTGGACAATCACTAATTATGATCAATGAGCTCCCATATGATGTTAAACATACATGTACATGTGCTGCAACCACGAGAAAAAAAAGTTGGTCTTTTTTTAAAAAAAATTTAGAATGCACACAGATCATAATAGCTGCAGAAATAGGTCTGAAAGCAAATAGGTGGGACTTCCATGTTGGTCGAAGGGCATCCACTGTGAACAGAATTAATTTTAATTTTCTGAAACTAACTATGCATCCAAGAATATGGAAAACTGAAAAAGGTGTTTTTTTTTTATCTTCATTATCTTTGTCAATGAAAATGGAGTTGAGTCAAGGAAAGGTGTAGGATATTTTTTCTTCCTTTTTTGATATATATTTTCTTCAATAGAATTGTTCATTGTTTCATATATTGGTGGGGCTTCTAGAAAACTATTTCAGTTAGGTAGCATGGTTATGTGTGTGTGTATACATCTTGTAAATCTATGATCAGTTTGAGCTATGCACCACACTTGCTTAGCGTTTCTTGCTAATCACTAATTTATATTCCACATACAATTCTTTGTAATTGTGAAAGCTCATTTGCATTTCTATGTCGTTATAGGAACTTTTTATAATCAGGTAGATCTTGACATATGTTATGATATGATTAAGCTGAGCGGCTCGTTTGTCTGATGATATGGACCTGTTGCAATTTCTAAAGGTTGTTTGCGGCCATCTTGTCGGAGGTCTCTTTTCACATTGGCGTCTTCTTTGCTTATCTTTTCTGCAAAGGCTGGAAATCTGCCACAACTTGTTTCTTCAGTCAAAGCAATGCTCAACAATAAAATGGTTTGTAGCTCAACAAGCCATTATCGAGTTGCTCTTTTGATTTGATGAAAATTTCAATTTTTCTACTTTGCCTCAATGAATTTATTGTTGTTTATTATGGATACAAAATTAAAAAATTGCTAATCCACTTTTTCACTGAAATTTTTTGCTTTTATTTGGATTAAGATTCTTGAATTTATCTAAAATTGGCTATATTTCATTTTATGAATTGAGAAGTCTTTTTCGTTATACTCGCTTTGCAGGTTGATCCCTATCTTCTCCAGGCCAAAGACTGCAGGTTGCAGGCTGTTCATATAACCCAAGATAGTGAGATCACGGGTTATGGATCTCCAGATGATGGAGCTTATGCATTGAACTCACTATCAGCAATAGAAATGAGTGATGCACAATTGAAAGACATTGTGGTATCACATTTCATGAAAAAATATGAAAACTTACCGGAGGTATTATATTGTTTAAATGATCTTAGATTGTATCCTCTTTGATATGTTCTAAAAAAAAGAATATGCATTTTATGTGCACAGAATGATAATAAAAAAGGAAATAGTTTGGCTTCCGAGTATATAATGATTTCTACATTTTATTGAAGGATGAGCTCTTGAACACAAAAGAGCAACTGCTCCGGGGATTTTCACCGGAAGAGGCATTTTCACTTGGACCTCCACAATTCATGGACACACCGGGACCAATGTCTCCACGTGCATCACAAGATTCCCAAGATTTTGATCAGGTCAACACCTTATTTTTATAATATTTATAATAATATCGGTTATGTGTGGTTGGAAATGCAACTTAATAATGTTGGATGTCGTTCTTTTCAGATCACTCCACATTCCTTATTATCGCGTGTAAACAGTTTTCCTGACCCACATGGAAGCCAATCAGGTCGCAGGGCATCAGAATCTGTGAATGCTTTAAGTGTTTTGAGCATCGACAAGCTGATGGAATCGGTTTGTTCATCTTCTCCATACCACCATTGGCTAGTTCTTTATATATATGCATATTTCATTATTTAAATTATGCACCATTGTGAGGACAACACTCACAGAAATATAGATACCAAGATAATGGTATAAGAAATTTGACAATTGCATGCTGAAGAAAAATTTAATGACACGCGGACCACTATTGCTACTTTAAGAAGATTGATAAGTCTTATCTCATATTGTACCTATACGTAGATGATATGCTTGTGGTAGGTTCAAGCATGGATGAGATTTTGAGAATGGACTTTGATCTATACTGAAACCGAAAGCTGCCTATATCCTATATCATAAATTTCTGATTTGAGGTGAATCAAAACCTGATAGGTTCTCGAGACAGCCCAACAAGTTGCCAGCTTGCCAGTCTCCGCAGCACCTGTTCCATATGAGCAAGTGAGAAGTCAATGTGAAGCCCTTGTAATGCAGAAACAGCAGAAGATGTCAGTTCTTTTGAGTTTTAGGCGTCACAAGGAACTCACACAAGTTGGCTTGCTAGAAGATGTAAACAAGTTATCTATAGTTCCACACAAGGTGAGGTGATCAGACTTTTCTAGAATTGCTTCAAGAGTAGCTTTGCATGATCAGCACGTCAAAGTTCAAACTTAGGACACTTAACTGTCTTTGTCTGATAAAATGACCATTGTTTGACAAGATTGGGTTTTGAAAATTATTATGTTTTGATTATTCTCATTAAAAGAAAGCCTTTCATGGTATAAAATTGCTAGTAATGATATTCTGGGCAATTAAACCACATACTCATAATTTCCTGCGAACCAAACATCTGAAAGTGAAGCTGGATAAGAATCTATTGGTGAACCAAACAGTTCATTACAATCTAGTTTGTTCGTAGAATAATTCCTGATAAAATGATTACCAGTAATGTAAATCCATCATACCAAAACAGGACCAAAGAATAGTTTTGTTATCACCAGCATGACAAACTTGAGGACTCTTAATTATGCTTAGCATGGTTCTTGGGATTACCAAATGTTCTCTTGATATTCTTGAGTTCAATTTTTTAAAAAAAAACTTTAATTTATTTGAGTTGTTTTATTGTTTTTAACGCTAACACGCCTGATCAGGAAGCCATGGATATTGGATTACTCGAAAACGGGCATGTTCATGATCATGATGCTAAGTTGGGGGAGTATGAGCAGTCCTTCAGGCTACCGCCATCAAGCCCATTCGATAAATTCTTGAAAGCCGTCCATTCGTCAGATTCTTGAAGGCGAGGTTGCGACGCGACGTAGTACTTTTAATTGTAATTAGATTAGATGCATTTGCGAAATGTCTTATAGAGACCTTTTTTTTAGAGTTCCACCCCCTTCAAGATTGTTGGCCATTTTTTCATTCTTTGCAATGCATGAGCCAGTTTATATTTGTTTCTAGGCTTTGTATAAACTGTGGGACATGTTTCAGATGAAGGTGAGATGATTCTATTAAAAGTAAAAGAAAATATGAGGCATAAAGTAAGTCTTGTCATGAACTGGGGGCTTTGTTTATATACAGTCATCATCAAATGTAAGCAATTCCATCATTCAAGGGGATGTTATTATTTTTTTCATTATTTGAAATTTCTCACTCAACACAAATCACCCAAGAAAAATAGTAAGAATAAGAATGTATGCATTCAATTCAATTGAGTGTATACTGTTCTTTTTTTCTTTTTCTTTTTTGTAAAGATAGATACTTCATTAAATAAAGATAAGTATATACTTCATCCTATTCCAAGTGCTGAAAATATTGTCATTGATACATCCAACATCAAAATAACATACAACATAAGTTTGTGAGGCTGTTGCAAGTGCTTTTTAAACACACCCTCGTACAAAATATCTTGAAGATTCACCTGGTGGTGGCGAACGGGTCATGGTAGGTCAGTCGGTCATAATACACCTATATGTATACACACATATATACAAATACATATACATGCGTGGGATGACTATTTTGGGGAAGCCTACAGACCCTGTAAGCTCAAAATGTCACAAGAGAGCAAAAAGAACTAGATCCCCAACTTGCCTGAACTATTTTAGCTGGACTGCCATACGACGTAATTCACTTAAAACATGTGTCGCAGCTGACTCACGCGCCTCTCGAGGGCTCTG
The DNA here is from genome assembly GCA_030737845.1 of Acorus calamus. Lineage (NCBI taxonomy): Eukaryota > Viridiplantae > Streptophyta > Magnoliopsida > Acorales > Acoraceae > Acorus > Acorus calamus. The sequence continues at coordinate 1,582,031 of CM060873.1, forward strand.
TTTCATGTCTCCGCCTTCAATGTGCTGGAAGTCCAACCCTTGAATGGTTACGGTTGCTCGAAATCCTTCTACAGATATTTAGTCATGGTGTTAGTTTGAATGGCAAAATGAAGAATGCAGCAGAACATAATTGCCCAATTTACTAGTATTGGTAATGTTGGAAGTTAAAAAAATGCCACTCCACATACATGCAGGTACCATGACTGACCAAACCTAGAATTAGTCTTACCATTTGCAACTGATGGAAGCACATTGTATCTTGGCAATATCCAGTTATTTTCATAGCATATCTCATCTAATTCCTGCAGATCAACTTACATTGTCAGTAAGTGAAGAAATTTTGATGCTCAATAAAAAGCAAGATTTTAGACGTACTAGTGATGGCAGCATATGAGATAAGGCATCTGCCCATGTGATATTGATATTAAGTAAAATTAATGTCAGGCTAGGTTTTCGAGACTAATCTCTTCCCCAACCAAATTATGTCTAAAATCTTCTTTTCCAGCAGCTTCCATCCCGCTCCATAAAGCTTTGGGGAAGTACCAATTAATGAACAGATGTTCAGAATCTTCATATCATCCATGCGAAATGGTTCACACGGTCAAGAACCTCCCACAGCATATAGGGTTACCACTTTGATTATACAGATACTGAAAACCATCACCTTTTAACTGGCATATCGAGTTTTTCTTCATTGTAAACTAGTGCTTCATCCATGTCTGAGAAATGTATAGCAATAACTTTTCAACCTACTCATGCTAATGAAATATTTCATGACAAAACCTAGGCATTTCTCTAGCCATTCTAAAAAGGAAAATCCTGCTCTACGGACTACCCCTCTATTTCATGACAGTTTTTCATGTAAAACTAAGGATCCATTTGGAAACATGTATGAAAAATAAGATTTTGAATAAGTAGCTTAAATAGACTTGATTCCTGGAAAGTAAATTTTTTTTCGTTTTTTAAAAATCAACTTTTTTACACTAAAAAACTGAAAGTAACTTTTTAATTAAGCCAGTTTTTTATAATGCGTTTGGTAACACTTTTTAGCTTTCTGCTTAATTAAAAGCGGAACCAAACAGGGCCTAAGTGTAACAACAACATTTCTACATAATGTTTGTTTATGGTAGAATATTTTAACCTAGGATTAGAGCTCAACAAATGCATAAATAAAAAAACTTGAATCCCCCATTCACACAGTTGAACTGCATCACATACTTCATTGGTCATAGAAACCATCAAATGCATTTCTCTTTATTACACATTGAAGATAATTTCAAATACAATTATGCCTAAACATTTGACGAAAAACTATTTTATAATCTGTGTAATGTGTCTCAAAAGTTCTGGCCTTTCTCAATAAAATGCTTTCACAACATGCAAAGGATTAATATAAACAAAAATAACAAAAACTGTGTGTACTACAGTAACAGTAATAATGTCACTACAGCACAGGCAACTCACCTGGCATGGATTTCGTATTTTTAGAATTGCTTCAGATAACCGCTTTTTTTTATTTAGATGAGGGCATTGTTCACCACAAAGGGGTGTCCCAGTGCAAATTTGACCAAATTTTGACCATAAAGCATGACACTCTTTGGCCACTGAATCAATTTTTAATGTCGAGTCATTTTCTTCCCCTACATCAACAAAAAAATAACCTTTGTCATCTGCACCTCAAGAATTTATCATAATGGAATATTATATGTATGTATGTATGTATGTATGTATGTATGCATGCATGCATGCATATTTATTTTTGAGGAAAACATAATGGAATTTATATTGATCACATGATATTGAAAATCAAACCAATGAATAAATAGACCAGAGGATATTAACAAGGAAATGAAACATATACCGTTCAACATTGATTGAATGTCCATTTCACATTGGGCTATCTCATCTCCCACTTCCTGGTACAGATGATACTATACATAAAAGAAAGTTCTCTAGTAAATATCGATATCTAAGAAAACCAATAATTTCCAAAACATACAAAAAGACCTTCCAGCAAAGCCAAATCCAGGTTTAGAACAAAAAAGAAATAAAGAAAAATACCAGTTCATATCTCTTTTTCTGAAGTGCTATCAGGGTTATCTGTAATGATGCATCTCCTTTAGCTGATGCTTCAAGTTTATGGAGTTGTTGGCAGGAGAAATCAGCAGAGACAAGAGAAAGATCACCAGCAAGCCTTCCATCTTGAATTGCACATCTGTCATCATCATTGTTGTTTCCACTGACATGTTTTCCATTTTTAATTGCATAACTGCTTGGGTTATTGACTAGGTTGACCACAGGCACCTGCAAATCAGTAATCAGTCAACAGATTCAATTGGTATTTTTATAGTAATAGAACAAACATCTAAGATTGAAAATAACAAAACAAAATCAGCATAAATGATGTTTTTTTTTTTGAGAAAAGCATAAATGATGTTGTGAAAGAAGATAAATTATCTGTCCCATGGTGCAAGGCAGTCAGCCCTCCCAAATGGAGGTTAAATTAGAGTTTTTATGGAGCAATTGAAGATAACAAGGCCTCTCAAAAAGGAGGTTACTTTAGAGTTTCCAAGAGCAACTGAAGATAACAGAGGAATCACTGTCCCTTCTGTAGAGGTTTCAAATATTACTGCGATGGAAGATAAGAAAACAAGAACAGGGGAAAGAGACACATGCCAGATGAAACTCTACAATTCTAGATTGAAAGTTGTATAGGTACAGTACAGCATCATGGTAGTTTGGTAACTAATAAGCAGGATTTTGACCAACAAAATTTTGAGGAAAATGGATGCTGAAATACTCATACCATGTTTTTAAAGTTCTAGTTGGCTATCAAATTGTATAATTAAAGAGAAAAGTAAAAATAAGTTCATCAAGATGGGAGTTCTTGAAATATATTGCAATGGAATTTTAATGAAAGCCATGCAGTTATTCAACAGTTTTATACAGAGAAATAAAAAAACAGAAAGAATGAAAAACCATTCAAAGTCAAATAAGACGAGGAGGCAGGAGACATAAATTTAAGGAACAAGAACAATCGAATTGCATACAGTCATTGCCTTGAAACAATATTTGGCAGTAAGATCTACGGTGAGACTGTTTTAAGAAGAGTGGATAATTTATATAAGTGTGAAATCCTATTTGATGGGGAAAAAACAAAGAAGTAAAAAAAAGATGGGCATGCCCTTCTCATACTCGGTCAAAACCCTCAAGAGTGGTTGCAATAGGGGGTTGCAGTTTCTTCTCTGTTTTAATTAATTATCATGTGCAATAATGTAAAATAAGAAATAAATAAATATTTCTAGCCAAGAAATAAAGTTGCTGAATAAAATAATAAAGAATTAGATTGATAGCTCATTAGTTAAGTTTAAAAGATGTATGTATTTGCAGTAACCAGGAGCCTTTGGTTCAAAACCATATTCAAAATAAATAATCTATATGAATAGAAAAATATCAGTAGGAATGAAAGGAAAAATAATTAGTTAAGCAAAGTGAAGAGCATGGGACAAAATGGGGAATAGACCCACAACATAGGTTCCAACACTGACTCTGCCTTAAAAATGTTACAGATTACATCTAATAGAAAGGGAAAGTATATATAAATGAAATATAAGTAACCCAAAATAAAATTAGGAGAGTATAATCCACAAGATCTCAAAAACATAGCCCAACAGTTAAAACCAATGGCTCATGAGTTTATATTTCATGCCCAGCTCTACTCACCTAGAGACATAAAAGGGTATAATCCAATTATACTGGTTATGCTTTTTTAATTTTCATTTTAATTTTTTTTTCCATTATTTTTGTTAATATGGTATACCCCAAGTTTTGCTATAAATGATTTGTTGGTAGAATCCCTACAATTTGTTCATTGAAAAAAAGAAGAAAAAGAGAACATACCAGAGCAGTTCTCTTCGATGTTCCAATTCCTTGAATTTCATCAAGTTGCTGGGCAACAAATTGCGCACAATTTAGGGAACTGTCAACAGTAGATGTTCCTTTTTCAACTGTAAATCCAATGCCTCCATTGCTGTTTTTGGTTGCCTGTTTACTAGCAGTAGAGGGCTTCTTAGCTAGACCCACCATATCTTCCTGTCATATCCATCAAAATTTAAAGTTAACTAGTAACAAAGAGGAAAATTTAGCAAAAAAGATATAAAACTGATAGAGTTGCAGTTGAACAGGCCAATACTAAGAAAAGGAAGAAAAAGGATAGACACACTCTTGTTTGATATAAAAATAGAGTCACTAATGTTCATAGTGTAATATAATTTGGCAAGATGTCATTGCTATTCATTAAGCATCTATTACAAGGTCGGACATGCAAGCACTTCGTCGAATTACATTATGAGTCAAAGAAATCCTGATATAATAGAATGCTAAAGGCACATGCTATATTTACCCATAAATTAAGTGTTAACAGTAACAGTGAGGGAAGTCAAACATTCAACTCCGACCATATATGCTAATTGATATGGGCAAATAGATCAAGATTGTTTGTGCTTGGTATGTGCCCATAGTAATGATGATTGCTTCATGATATTCATAACACAAATTAATTCTTTGTTTTTGCTGGGATTCTGCATGTTTTGAAGAAGGGCTCAACACTGAATTGCTTAAAATTTAAAGACCTTACTTTAATTTCATTGTTTTCCTTGCAATAGTTATCAGCTACCAATCAGAAAAGGTTCTCCACTTCTAGTTTGTTTTTTAAAATCATGATTTTAGTTTTTTGTTAAATGAAGAAAAAAAAAAACTAATGCAATCCATGTCCTAGAAACTATATTTAAGGACTATTAGTTTCAGAACACATTAGTTATTAGTTATTTAAGGACTATTAGTTATTAGTTGTTTAAGGAGTATTAGTTATTTCTTGCAACACCATTATTGAACACATTACTCAATGATGATTAATGAGTTTGTCCAGAATACTGTACAAGTGGTAACAGACACATGCATACCTCTATTTGGATACCGTTCTGTGCAATACTTGACTGATCCAGAATTGCAGACATTTTCATCTCCTTGAGATGTTGATCAGGCATCATGTTTTGTACGTGGTTGGTTGCATTTTTATTTGGTGATGGTTCCCCATGACTATCCAGAGAAATATCATCTGCTCCATCTAGATGTCCATGTAAAAAGCAGTGACCATCTTCATTTTCAAATATCTTATTCTCAGCTGTGCTGAAATCTTTATCCAGATTATTCTTAGGTTGTCCAGTGGAGCATGATGGATCATAAATTTCAATAGAACCAGTGGATGGAATCAGATTTAGCTTTGCAAGTCCATCTGGTGTTAATAATGAATCATCAAATTGCCTTTCTCTGCAACAAATAACGTTTTAATTCTCAATTAAAAAAAAAAAAGAATTGATAATATCATCATGAATAAAAAATTAGTCAAATTACCTGGAAATCCAGTCAGACAAAATGTTACTATATGGCAATAGATGGAAATAGTTCACAACAGATGTTGCCTCCAAGGTACATAAATTTTTCTTTTTCTCACCACAGGACCATGTAGGCTGCACAACATGCAGAATTTTTTAGAAGCGTTCAGCATGAGAAAAGGTCCAAAATAAAAAACATTAGATTTATTCCACAAGAATCCGTGCAGGAAGAAAAATCACCTGCAAATGCACAATCATACAGGCACTTCAATATTTGGAATATTAATTATAGATCATACATTCACTTTATGTGGACAGGTAACATCGATTGTCTATCAGGCACATTCTGGTTAATGTGGTCCTAGGAGATCCAGAGATTGATTCCAATATTAGGGACTAAATAATAAACAAATGAAAATGGGTCCATTTCAGTCAACAAAAAAAAAGGAACCTCATCCACAATTCAAACATGCTAGTTATTTAGGTCCATAACAGGCCCAGAATATTATGACGATCCATTTTAATGTATTTCAAGTCTGAAACATGCGATGTCCAGTGCTTAAAAAATAGTGTACGTCAAGTCTGGGTCAGAAAGCATGCCACTACTAAAAAAATACTGTCAACAGAAGGAAAAGGAGGAGGAGAAAAACTGTGGCATCTGGACCTAAAACCATATTAATCACTTTATGGCATTACTGAGGGTACATGTGGAGTTTCATAGTTGTTTAAATCATTTGGAGGGATCATATTATGTTAAACTTCTCTAATATTTTTCTTTTCCATTTTCAGTGATGGGCTCTAGTTGGGCAGGAGGGGGAGTATTGCTTATTTACTGCTTCTAAGTCCACTTCAGAATGTTACTTTAATCAACCCAATTACTTACCCAAAAAAAGTATGTGCAACTAATAATCTAATTCATTTGAACCCATATCAACTCTCCTCAAACAATTCAATCCTCAAACCCAGTCAAATTAATTTTTAGGTCAAGGTTCATATATTTCTTGATGCTCATTGGGGGTACAGTGTTAATTATAACCCACTTCTGTTAGTTCACATATCTCACACCATCATAAAATCAATCAAGTTAAACTGATTATCTGAATATGTGCTACATTAACATTTCGTGTATAGACAAAGTAACCTGTTAACTAAATGGCATACCTGCTAATCACATCTATGATGGGAATTTCTGACATTTCCTCACTAACTAATTTCGTGTACTGCATTAAATAAAGGCGAGCCATTGTCTTTGCTTGACTCAATGAATATGCATAATGACTTTCCAGAACTCTCAGATCTTTCTCATTAATCCCTGTCAATACACACCAGGGAAAAAAGGAATGAGAACGTCTTACTAATGAAGTCTGCCTTTTAAGGTAAAAAAAAAAAAAAATTGACACAAAAAGTATATTTATCATTAATTATTCATTATTAACCAAGTCAAGGTGTAAAGAGAGAGAAAGTAACTTGAAGCACATCTCAAACCCCAATATCTGTCATGGATTTACTGGTTGCAAATTTCACGTGTCCGATAGGTGAGGAAATGCAATACACATGATAAAAGGAAATCACAACATTATCTACATGAAACAACTGTTCTCCTGTGGTCTTTTTCACTTATCCGTTTTTTTTCTTCTTTTGAGGGATTTTTTTAATATAAAGGATGTAGGAGCAATCTTATTAAAAAACAGAGAATTTACCAAAGCAAATTGCAAGTACAATATGGTGCAAAGTCAGGGTACTTTTTTTTCTTTCATTTTTCTTACATTGCCTGTATTTCTATGTGTACTGTTTTATTAAGCTTGAATGCCTAGTCTTTAGAAAATAAAACAGAGCTTTATCTGTATGAAAACTGGATAAATTCTAGGAGGATGGGATCTAAAACACACCATCATATGAAAATGATAAAATCTAGTGAATATAATATGTGCCATGCGCATCATTTCTTTTAGGCAACTGGTAGAAATCGTACCACCATAATTTCATTAAATTTTGGAGTACAATCCCCCCCCCCCCCCCCCCCCACCCACAAAATAAAATAAAAACAGGAAGAAGAAAATATGTCGATGAGTGATCTACAGCACAAATACAAGTTACAAAACATATTGGCCTCCTTTACATACACCGGATCACCCTCAAGACAGATACTCCTATGTACATCATAAGATACATATCAATTTTGTTGGACAATAGCCAGATCCATTGATCATATTACAAGTAGCTGATATGAAGTCATCAAAGGCACTACAAATTTTTAGAAGCAAGTTACAATTTAAATGATGCTAAATCTGATACTCAGTATGCATTTAATGCTTGTAGTTGGGAGAAAGATCGGGCCTGCTTATCAGCTGTAAAAAATCAAACTCATGATTCCAATACCTCCATAAACAGCCATGGATCTTTTTGAATCCTAACCTTCTCCAAATTGACTCCAAGTACAAATTCAAAGGTTACAAAAGATAATACATTTAAATATGGATACCTTGTTACCCAATACTCTGAATTATTGGGTAACAAGGTATTAACATTTAACTCCCGTATTAAATGTGCACTTTTCATTAAAAAAATAGTTCCAGTTTAACGAATGTCTCATGGCGATACATGTCTTAATCAATCACATGTATTAAAAAAATTCAATATGTATTAACTGCATAATACATATTTCACTTTTACAGCATAAAGAAACACAAAAAGGAACAAAAATGCTCAACTAGGCTTTGCTCTACTAGATTTTAATTTTCAATGTTGTTTTACTGATGATTTTGCCTAAATTCAAATATTTGCAACTTAGGAAAATATTATAACATCATAGAGAAATCATGGATGTATTTTAATATTCATGATTTTGCATGTCATAAGTAATTTTTCTATTTTTGTAATATATTTTTATTTTTCCAATTTTTTTTATTGAACTTAACCTAAAATATACCAAATCATGATTCCCCCCCCCCCCCCCCCACCCCCCAAATTACTCCTGATTTCTTAACTGGTGACAATATCTGGATACTTGGAACAGCCCCTTGTATTTTTATATGCGTGTCATAACTTTTTGTGTCTAGATGAAGTACTTTCTCATGTCTGGACCAAATCAGAATTTGAATATATAGATATTTTCCTGATTTCAGGCATGTAAATGAAATACCTAAAAGAAGTAATCAAAATTACAATAAATTGAAAATATTAAAATTGAAATTCAGGGGTACCTGTGTTCTCCTTGACAGCTGAGTATGCAATTTTCAGAAATATATCCTTGATATGAGGAGATTCATTTCCTAAAGTCCCCTTTGTAGTTCCTTTTTTCTTATATGTCTTTATATCCTTTGCAACCTCCATTGTATGATCAAGGCGTTTCTCCACAGGTGACCAGACTCCCTGGGTTATGGAGCAGAACTGAAGCAGAAAATTCTTTTTCGTGGGGTCTATCAATAAAACCACAACTTTTGAGACTGGCCATCCTTCTGTATTTGGTTCAGCTTTTGATGCATCTAATGCTGTGCAAACAGCACATGCATCCATGATCATCATCTCCATAACAGAGAGCCCTCCACCGTCCTGTTCTTCTCCACACATATTCATGAATTTCATATGTCCCAGAAGATTGGATCTTGCAGTCGCAGAGACCTTGCAGAATTCTTCAAAATCAAGATACTCAAGCTTCGGAAACTGTTTCCGATGATAATAGTTGTAAAGAAGAACCACCGCATGCATCTGAGTCAAATACCCAAATAACAAATTTCAAGGGATTGCACGGAATAGAAGTAAACAAAAAAAAACCTAAACAGCATAATACAAAAATGAAAAAGAAAGATAGCATTGTAGATATATAAATAGAGGAAAACGTTACACACAATTACTCTTGCAGTCACTTTTGCAGCCCCAACATGTTTTATTTTCTTTTTTTGAATTATATGCATGTCTATGCTTATAAAAAAAATGAAGTGCATGCTTGAATAAATTGAATACATGCATTTTTACATGTTTCCTAATAGAGTATATGTTCACATTCTTCTACATAGTAGGGTATGTACTTACACAGTAGAGTATATCTCTGTTAGAGATATCATATACTGAGATAGGACTGCAGAAATGACTGAGTTGCATCAGTGCCATAAATAAATCAAAAGATAAATCACATCTAAAACACATCCTATTTTGACAACAAACCCAAGAAACTTAAAGCAGTCAAAATGAAAATGAACCTGCCATCTAATCCCATCCCATGAGAGATTAGAAAAGTCTTAAAAATAAATAAATACAATACAAACTTGCCCTTCTATCTCTTGGTTCAAATGGATTCCATGGAGCATAGTCACAAAGTCCGTATATGACATATTCATAAAGTGTTTAGATCGGTACAGTACACGTACATTCATAAATCATACATTATAAGTACAGTGTACAGAGATAATTCAATCGTAGTCGAAATGTGTTCTATCACTACAATGAAAAATGTGTAAAAATTTCTTTGTTGGATGTGAATTAGCACCGAAAGTTCACATTAGCTTTTTAAAATATGAAATATATAATAAATCAGCCAAACTAAATAAATACATATATTTTGAATGTACTAATCAAGCAGTTCGACGAACAAAAGTACATACATTTGATAAGTGCGGAAGGTAGCCAATCGGAGTACTTTTACAAACATTTGGAAAAGTTCAGAGTACTTTCATGCCATGGAGGACAAGACCAATCAAACACCTCAAAATGCATAAAATTCACCACATTAAAAGTCAAAAACATATGGAGAACTTATTGTCCATAGAACTCAATATATCCATTAAATAATCAGATATCATCAAAACCATAAATATCATCACAAAATACTCCAAACACACCAAAAAAAAAAAACAATAAATTCAACGAAAAGGTGGGACCTTGCATTCAAAATCTTCAAAAATAACAAAAAAAAATTCAATAACATGGATTGAATACCTGTCTGGCGACGGCCTGCTTTTGAGGGAGGGAGGGAGGGCCCGAGAACGTGTACTCGCTCAAGGGGAGGAGCCCATCGATCAGGGCATGTACGGCATCCTCCGCGGTGACTCCGCCCGAGAAGAGATCCATGAGAGAGAGGAAGGGAGGGGAAGGGAACACAATCAGAGCTTCTTTGGGGGTTTGGGATTTCTAGGGTTTCGATTGTTTTTTTTAAGGGGGGTTTTTACAGAGATTTTGGGGCGGTCCGTACATTTGTTTTATTGATGAAAAGGCGGGAAGTGTGTCTGAAGAGGATTCTTTTGAAGACACGAATACTTGCATGACTTGTCACATCTGTCACATGAAATCTTTATTTTATTATTTTATATTTATATTTATATAATATGTGTTTCATTTATGTTGTAAATATTTGTGACAAATATTTGGACTTTAGTGTATCCACGCTTATTACTTCTCAACCATCCAATCAAGCTTTTTTTTATTGAATTTAATTTAAAATTTCAAGTTAATATCCATGATTTTGACATAATCTCCATCATGCTTTTCATCAAAAAAATTCTTGATATAATTTATCACATTTAATTGAATGTGTAATTTTTTATTTTTTTTTGGTGAAAATTTAATTTTTGTTGTTGTTGCTGCATATTTGGAGAAGAAAAAAAAAACAGTTTTTTTCCATTATGCATTCCAACTTTACTTTGGTTGCACGATTTGAGGTGATTCTGTTTGCTAAAATCTCAAAATCGTGCAGTCAAACGGATGGATTCCGGCGGATTCAAAAGTTTGATTCCTTTTAATTTTTTTCTCTAAATCCGTGTTTTAAAAAGCTCAAAAACTGAGATTTTTGTCGGTTGATTTTTTGAATTGAAAAGACAAGGTATAAAATTATCTTAAAAAACAGCTTTATTCTAAAAGACATTTTTCAATATGTGTTTCCAAAAAGAGCTTTGTTCATTTATTTTTTCTTTTGTTTTTGAAAAACCTTACATATTTTGAGCAGATTTTTAAAATTACTCATGACATAAAAAAAAACTTTTTAATAAAAAGTTCTTTTTTAAAATAAAGATGGTGATATACTCATCATTTTTAAGTTCTACTTGAAGTACACGAAATTATACATATTAGATTTAAAAATATTAAAAAATTTAGTTTTGAAAAGTATTGGTAATGCTTTTAGAAACAATAAAAATAAAAACTCCCCAACCAAAACCCTCCATCTCCCTCTCCCTCTCCCACCCTCCTCTCTCTCTCTGTTCTTTTCCCTCCAGAACCAAATGCACGTCTTCTCTCTCAGGAATCCTGCACTTCGGCTTCCATACGTACAGATCACGTTAAAGATGACCAAGAACAGATTCTCCTCCAGAGCCCGACCCGTCGTTGATTTGGGTACAAATGAAGGTCGTACATCGAATCCCAACTATCAAAAGATTCTCTTTTTTTTGTTTGGGAATCCCAATTTTTCTTTAAAAAATGTTTTTTTGATGATGGGTTTTCTTTATCCGGTCTTGTTATGCTGATTATTCAATCCAAGTTGGTGTCTTGAGTGCCTTTTTTTGTTTAATTTTTGAAAGGGTTTTAGAAAAACTTCAGCTTTCGTTGATCGGTTGTAGGTTCTGATTCTTCTAACGGCGGTTCCGAGCGTGAAAATCGCACCTACTCGACGAGGAGTAAAAAAGCGAAGATGGCACTCAACGTTGCAACAAAAGATCTGAAAAGGGGGGGACCTGTTGAGAAAGTATGGCTGCTTCGTTGGGTTTGGATGAGTTTTATTACTTTTTTTTTATTTCTAGGTTTTTATGGGATGACCCACTTCAGATTTTTGGGGAAAGAGAGGGCTTTTGAATTTTGACTATCTGATCATTCATTATATGATCCATTTTAGAATGAAATGGCTTTTTGAATGATTTGTTTAAATGTGCGCAGATTGGACGTTTGCCTGATATTGAAGAATTCGCGTACAAGAAGGAGAAGGTACCTGCCCATTCAAGTAAGTAATTGCATTTACATATTTAGTCTGATCAGTATTTCTTGTTATTTAGCGTGTACTTATATCATAAGTAAATGATGTTGGAAACCTGTTTGAAGAGTCGCTTTTCACTTAAAGCTGCTTCGTACATTTGTTAGATTCTTGAAAGCCTCATTTTTTTTCATTATTTATAACTAAAAGCTTTTTAACTCTCTTAAAAAGCTGCGACCATTTGGGGTATTTAGAATCACGTTTAGTTGATTCTACTTCCATACACTACCTTAGAAGTGAATGATGATCATCGTGAGCTGCTTCTTGGACTCTAAATAAAAATACATTGTCTTAATTGATGGTAGACTAAATTGTTGAATATGATGACTTTGTTCTATTTAATTGTGATTTATCAGGGATTTCATTATGTCAGTCTCTTGTTTCTTCGTATGCTGTTTTGGTTTCTTGTTATATGGTTAAATCTTTTTGTTCCATTTTTCGATTCAAAAGCGCAGATGTTTATTTGGCAGGTGAGTTGACAGTTCGCTCGTCTTCAATTTCGGTTAGAAAAGCAAGTGTCAGTTCTGTTGGACCAAAAGGTATATTCAAAAGGCCTCTTTTCTATTAATCCCTTGCAGGATCATCTCTCTCTCTCTCTATAAAGGTTAGTAAGAAAAAGGGAATATAAAAAACAATAACAATGCATAAGTTAATATATATTTTTTGGCAAATAAAATCTCTGTTTCCATTATTCACATTCACGAGTAAGTCCCAACGGAGAAGGTATGTCTTGCAACTTTAGCACTATTGGTGTACGATAATTAAGGTGCCCGTCTTATTTAAATGCACGCACATCAATGAGTTTCCTGGTCCATGAGTGCGTCATATAAACATAGAATTGTCCTTCAATAAGCTATCCTCTAGTTTCTACCTTGGCACTAGAACACTTATACAACTGACTACCACACCACCTATGAAAGATATGAAACAATTATCCTCCAGAGGCCACTTACGAGTTTTGAATTGCATGCTTTTAACAATGTAATAGTACCGCCTGCCCATTGGGAAGAAGTCCTTGAAGGTATTCGAAAGATGAGGTCTTCTGAAGATGCTGCTGTGGACTCAATGGGATGTGAGAAAGCTGGTATGACTCTGCCACCAAAGGTAATATATAAGCCCTCCATTGCAAAATAGAAGAGATTTACTGTTTGGAATTATGTACAATGTCTTTTTAATTATTAGTTTATTACTATTAAATGAGTGTTGCATGACTACTGAACACAATGATGTTTTTGGCCTTAGTTGTTGGTTGATGTTTTCAGGTAGCATTGAAATTATCCCATCAGAAAACAGTCACTGTCAATAAGATTAAACCAGATGATTGAGGCATTGAGCATTAAACACCCACAAATTCCACCGCCTATATTGAAATGAACTGTTAATTATGTTCTTGAATTCATCTATTTTGCACATCCTTGCATATGACTCAGTTGGTTCTATTCTTCCAACTGAATGATTGTAACTACTGAGAACAAATATTCATCGTTATTTCAGGAACAAAGATTTGCTGTTTTTGTGTCTTCACTTCTATCTAGTCAAACGAAGGATCAAGTTACACATGGCAAGTTACCACAAAAAGTACATAGTATATGAAGATTCATGATAAAATTATTGCTTCTTTGAGATGATTCTGTTTGTGATTTCACTTTAGGAACTCAGGAGCTGTGCAGCGCCTCTCCGAACAAGGCTTGTTGGCGGCCGATGTCATTTTGGCAACTGATGAAGAAACCATAAGGAACGTGATTTATCCAGTAACATGTCTAATCTTAGCCTATCCAATTCACCGCTCGATAGGATATATATTTCTATTAATATGAAATTCAAAAAAATGTAGTAGTTAATGATACCTTTTTTTCATGTAGGTTGGATTTTACACAAGAAAGGCTACTTACATGAAGAAGGTCGCGGAAATCTGTATCTCAAAATATGGTGGAGATATTCCTAGTACCCTAGAGGGGTTACTTGCACTTCCTGGGATAGGTCCAAAGATGGCCCATCTGGTAAATATTTTTCTTTTCTTCTCATTAAGCATATGAAGTTGATTCTTTAGAGCATGCTTTTTATTTAATGGTATAGGTGATGAATGTTGGATGGAACAATGTTCAAGGGATTTGCGTCGACACTCATGTGCATCGCATTTGTAATCGTCTTGGATGGGTATCACGATCAGGCACGCAACAGGTATATTTTATGCCTGGCAGTTTTATCCCTCATCATTAGTTCAGAATTTGGGAATAATTAGCCAAAATTCTTAATTCGGTATAATTCAGGTTAGGTTTGGGGAAAATTAGGGAGAAGTTTGGACGAATTAAAAAAAAAAAAAAATTAATTATGGAATACAAAATCATCACTATTAAATCAACTTCAGGATCTCTTGGTGATGTCTAATATCAAAGCATTATAAAAATCTCTGGGTAAGTTATAATATTTTAATTTAGGCAAAATCATCGACAGCTGACATCAAATTTGATCAGAGCAAAGCCTAGTCAAACAATTTATTTTCATTTTTGGGTGTATTTCTGTTTCCCAAGTAAAATAAGTATTATGCGTTTGATACATATTTAGTTTCTCCAATACGTGAATTATTTAATGGGAGAGGTATTGTTAATGAAACATGATTTGAACAAGAATTTAACTTTTAACAAAAAAGCTCATTTAACATGTGAATTAATCAATAATTCAATGTATTAGGTAACAAGTGTTTTATCAGATAAAAATATCTCCTCTGAAAGATGCAACGAATTTCACATGCCATGAAAATACAACTACTGATAATCCTTTTATCCTTATAGAAAACATCAACCCCTGAAGAAACCAGAGTCTCTTTGCAGTCATGGTTGCCGAGGGAAGAATGGGTTCCAATAAATCCACTACTGGTATGAATCACTTCCCTTCATTTCTACACATGCAGATTTCATTCTCATAGTCTATTGAATGATCATAAATTTGTTACAATCACATTCAATCTCTCTATGTAATTTGTAGGTTGGATTTGGTCAGACAGTGTGCACGCCTCTCAGGCCCCAATGTTCCAACTGCAGCATAAATAATTTGTGCCCATCCGCGTTCAAAGAAACCTCAAGTCCTGCATCAAAGTCTAAGAAGAAGGCAACTCCATGAAAACAAGAACTGAACAGAAGACATCGAACGCGAAAACAGATTGTTTTGATATTGAAACCAATATATTGGTCCATTGTGATTAGTTCCTCATATGTCACCTGCCTGTGTATTTTGCATGTGTAGGACTTCACAGTTTCAACTGTATTTTTTTTTTGCTGGTTGAAAATACTACACATTGGTGATCTTAAGCTATATGGATATTTGAACTTTTATTAGAATTTTGGATGAAAGAACAAATTTCATGTTAATGGATTAGACACCAAGTATCATTTGTTACGACTGTTGTGGAGATTGAGTTGTATAAAATGGCATGTTTGAAAGTCAAATTTGAACCTCAGTTTAGTTGTATTTAGATTAGCTTTGAGGGTCACATAGGGTGGCATTCCCTAACTTTGGTTGAATTTGGGTTGAGTTTCAATTGACCTAACCCATTCGAGTTCTGACCCTACACACAAGAACCCTATGAACCCAATCCACCAGAAATAAATAAATAAATAAAAACAGAACATCTCCTTTACTTTAAAGAGAGAGAGAGCAGATACAGAGTTAAATCTCAGTCTAAGTATGAAGAAACAATGCATTACTGTATGAACACAATGATGGAATTTTACAACTGGGAGAATGCATGGTTGCAGCAAACTCACCCAAGAAAAGGTTTCAAACATATCATTCCGAAAAAGAAAAAGATGAACAGATTGATAATATATATATATATATAAATATATATGAATTCCTTTATACAAAATGAATGTCAAAAATCATTGGATCCCTGGAAAGGTGGGGGGTTTTAACTTGGTTTTTCTTCACTTGAGAAAGAACTTCCAGATCTCTTTATCGCCAATCTCCGTAACCACATGAGCTCCAAAAATGCTTTCTTCATCTACTAAGGCTCTTAGTTGACGCACTCCACTGTTGAGACCGACGTGGTGCTTCTTAACGGCCAAGTACAGAACACCGTATGGTGGCCGCAAACACTGCTTACCACAAAAAATAGAAGAGTAAGAAATGATCATAAAATATGGTCACGCGGTGATTACTTGTATGTAATATGTATAGATGGCATTGGAACATCAAAAAAGGGAGGCCCAGTTTGTTAAGGGAATAAGCATCAGGATAGTGGTTAGAAAATGACTTATTCTGCTTGTTATAAACTTATGATATAAAAATGAGGGTAATATGCATACAAATTGTCCTGACTTTTAATTTAAAAATGGGAATTTTTGTTCTGTGTAAAGGGTAGAATAACATTTGTCCTGTTTTTTATCCTATTTTTGACACACGGGACTTGTCCCCTAAAACTGGGACAACTTATCCTTAAAATTTAGCCAAACTAAGTT
Organism: Acorus calamus; assembly: GCA_030737845.1. Lineage (NCBI taxonomy): Eukaryota > Viridiplantae > Streptophyta > Magnoliopsida > Acorales > Acoraceae > Acorus > Acorus calamus. The sequence continues at coordinate 1,598,836 of CM060873.1, forward strand.
TCATTTGCAAAACTGAAACCACATTACAAATCTAAACTTGCATTGCATCCCATCACATTTTGAACATTTATATGATTTTTTTCGCATCTAGCATTTGAAGCTCGCTATTTCCATGAACAGATTCCACCAATCAAGCAGAAATAAACATGGTTCATGGACAACTAAAATATTGTGCAAATTTTGCAATAGTTGAATTTTTTAAATACAAGGGACATCAAGCAATGTGTTACTTGCGTACAGCATGCCCATATGAGTGAGGTGGTCTGCACATGTGAATATCCACTGTAATGGTAGATGATAGACATAATAGTCTGTCTGGAAACAAGTTTGAAAAAATGTTTCACTTAAAAGCAGATTTTGAAAACAACTTTATGGGAAACACACTTTTGTTAGATTCTTAAAAAGTTCTATAACTAAACACTGTTTTTCGCTTTCATCAAAAGCAGGCATTGCTAAGAGCGTTTGAAAACGAGTTTGGATTAAGTATAATTCCTGCAAATATAGGATATGTAAAAGTTGTTCAAACTCGTTTCCATAAGCTGCCTTTAAGATTCGTAAATCCCCAACATTGGCAATATACAAGGGAAAAAAATATCTTCAAGAATTGCAGGTAGTTTTCAACTCACGCATCTAGTTTTCAACTCACACATCAAATAGTCCCAGAACCAAGCCAGGATGTCCTAAAATGATATTCCAATGACCAAATCACACAAAACAACCACCATTATAAAAGACAAGTGGGTAAAGAAAACAAGTCTACTAACCTTCTTTATGAGAGCATAAAGCTTCTTCAGAGAATTCGCAGCGTACGGAATATCCGTCATCAAGATTATATCATAACCACAATCTCCCGAGTCCGTTTCACTTGCCCTCTCCCATGCACGACTTCCAGAGAGCTTCCTTGACCGCCTCCTCGACGAGGTTTCCTGCCCAATAGCACTACCATCCTGGCTACTACATCCGTCCATGAAATCCTCCTCCGAAAAGCTCAGTCTGATTGGAGGAGCCGAGTCAAAACAATCCTGCCTCACCACTGACAGGATTGTATGGAGCTCTTCCCAGTCACCAGCATAGAAGTGGACATCAGGAGCTAAAGCTTGACGCGAAGGTGTTAATGGGCTTTCGGGTTGCCGGCTCTGCCTGTCTCGCGCCTGCTCGAGGTTTGCGAGGACATTTGGTATGGTTTTGCATCGGACGGTTTCTGCATTTGAGTCCTGAAAGTGCACTGTAGAAGCACCCTGGAGAAAATGAAGAGCAAAAATAAAGATGCGTGACCTCAGGCCCCATCTGTTTTGGAATTAAAGAACAGTTACGGAAATAATAAGGTTTAATCTTTAAAAAAACACGCTTAAACTGTGATAGTCATACCTTGATAAGTTACAATAAAATCTGACACCTATACTTAGGGAGGCAGAAATAATTTATTCCTACTTATCCATCCAAAACTATAACTATATTTGAATAACACAAAAGACAAAAAATTATCATTACTGAAAAAGGAATAACAACCAAATGTTAAATCATCTAATTCTTTTATACCCACTTATAACTTTTCCATGCCCGGATAAGCTATCCGCAAGCCAAACAGAGGGCAAAAGTGATCTTTAAAAACAAAGACTAGCAGCATCTGGAATTTTTTTGATGAATTGTGTTCCTATAACCAGGCACCCACATGTCCCATGATTGATCGATGACTTATCCACAGAGTGGGTTTTGGTTAAAAAGGTGATATCCAATGAGAAAGGGTAAAGTTTAACATGCAAAATTAGCTCATACTCATACTAGCATTCTCTAAGACCCACAAAGAAAAACGTCTGTAAATGTAAATTTTCACTTCTAATTACAGTAATGTTTTAAAAAAAAGAGCATGGCCTTCAAATTCATTAAAAAAAAAGTGTTTCCTCTGTCCAGTTAGTGTAGAGGTAAAATAATGGTTATAACAGCAGCCAACTTAAAAGGCAATCATAAGTATCCCAGTCAAGAAAAACATAAATGGTTTCAATTACAATTTTAGAATATAAAAAATGAACGTTAGACATACTTTCATGCAAGCGAATATCCCAGGGAGTCCATAGCCACAACCAAGCTGCAGTGTCCAACGACGGAAAGAAGTCAGAAATATAGAACAGGTATGGTCACACGCCAAATATGTACATTTTGATTGGTTAAGGTGACTGCTTTCCAGCAAAAAAAAAAAAGAGGCAATCCATGTGAAATACAACCCAGCCTATTAATTCATGTCAAAAAGAAATTCCGTGTACGGCCAAAAAGTCTGTCAACACACTATACACCTTCAACCAGCAGACCAACCAACGTATAAACCAAGCCCATCTACCTGGGATTAAATTTACGGATTAAAGCATGACCCATCACAATTTAAGATCAATTTTTCCTACAACTGTCTCCCAAATTGATGCCAATCCGATATGGATTGGTTCCAAATTCATGAGACACTAATCGAGTGTAAGAGGGACTTGCGATACATTGGTGGAGAGTGAATGGCCCACTAGGAAACCTAGCATCCTATCCGATTAATTATGAAGTTCAAGCTCATCAAACAAGGGACCTATAACTTCCTAAGACTCAAAAACGGATCATTCTACCATTTAAGTTATAATATATTGCAGAGGTTGATCAACATCTGAATTGTTTCAAAGATTTTATTGTACCAGTGATTCAGGCTATTTTGAACCCTCCCAATACATCATTCACTCATGATGCCAACTATCATCAAAAGGAATATGACGATACCTAAGATTCTTACTTGTAAGCTTGAGATGGAAGCTACTCGGAAAAATGTAGGAATGGAGTGCATTTCTAAAGGGTTATGGTTTTCACAAAACCTAGAAACCATATTTTAAAAGTGCATCAATGTTATAATTTATGAAGATGATGAAACAAAAGCATGAAGCAGATCTCCTAAAATACAAGTTAGAACATAACAATATAACATAGATGTTGTTTATATAAATACAGGCATTTAATAATAAGACAAAGTATAAGCTATAAGAAAATGTAACTCAGAAAGTCAAACTGAGTATACCTCAAGAATTCGTTTGCCTCTGAAACTTAACTGTCCATCACGAATCTCATGTTTCAGGACATTTACAAGATCCATTGAACTATCCCAAGATTTCAAAGAACCTGCCACATCAGAAATAAAGTCAGCAAAGTCAAGTTTGGTGGCAATATCATCTTATGCAATTTGACAACCAAATCATGAAGCCACAACTCCTAAATGTGCAATGTTACCTTCAGATTTTGAAGCTATCATGTCCGAACTAGTAACCCCTATGAGATCAGCAACACTAACTCTTCCCTGCAACGTGGATCACACACCATCCAAAAATTAAACTAGAGATCCAAAGGGAATAAATGTTTGCGACCTGTCACATGGAATGTCAGTTTAAAGTACAAACTAGAAACCCTAAAGCCTAGCTTATGGGATACCTTGAATAAATTGAGTCCTTGCAAGTCAACATTCTCCCCCGCGTACTTGTAAGGATGAGCATTCTGCAAAAAGGGCACGCAAACATCAGCTAACTTCCAAGCACAAAAAACTTATGGAGTTATACCAAGCCCCAATTTAGAACCAATTTTCAAAAACAACTATTTCATAAAAGTTCCAATAAAAAAACTATTTCATAAAAGTATCTCTCAAACATCATTTTCATAAAAGCTATTTTGTTGACTTTTAACACGAAATTACAATCCGAAACCCAAAGCTAAAGTTTTAAGAACTCCCATTCTAAAAATGATTTCATAAAAGCAGAATCAGTTTGACAATTGTTTCCAAAAAGGGTCTAGAATCTTAAGCCTGCTACTACAATAGCGATGAATCACAAACTGCAAACCACAGTCCAAAAGGCAATCAATTCAACCCTTAAAAGCAATTGTACTACTCATTGAGCATTTCTTAATGCAATGTACCAAGGATGTAATCAGCTATAATTTGTAAACCTTTTTAAATTGTGATCGGAAATAATGTAATCAAGAAACAAAAACCCAACAGAGACTATGTAACATGGCAATGCAGATCACGACGGAGAACTAATTTTGTACAACCTTGGAAGCGAGGATCTCTACAGCAGGCGATGGGATATGCAAATCCCTATCTGAGAGGGCGGAGATCCCGTGGTCCCCTTTATCATGTGGCAAAAGCCCCGGCAAACACTGTGCCAGAAGTGATGGAGCCCTCATTTTTTCCCCTTAGTGTTCCCTACAATAAGCAATACCTGCAAAAAAAAAGGATTCTTGATTAATCATACAAAATCAAATCCATAGATTGAGTACAAACCACTATGGAACAATGAGAGACCCTAAAAAGACAAATCTTTTGTTAAAATTCATCGAACACGACATACCGAAACAAAAAAAGAAACTTTTTTTATCCCAAAATGCAAAATAATTAAAAACCCACAAAAAATAAACAAAACCCATTGATTCATCCAATACGATCACAAACTTACACTAATGTATTTCTCCAAAATCACATTTTTAACACAAAAATGAAATCAAGACATAAATCAAATCAAACAATGAAAGAAGACTTACCCAGATCGCCAAATAATCAAATTAGAATCCCCCAAGTTTTAATTTTTTCTTGAGATTCAGAGGTTCCGATCGGATGAGACTATATAAGGAGAGGAGAAGAGAAGACTCGGATGGAAGCTTCAAAGAAACAAAACCCTAACCTTCGGCGGCTCTTCTTCTTTTTGTTCAACACTTCCAAATAAAGAATTTTTTTTTAATTTTAGAAATAAAAAAAAGAAAGTCAAAGCATCAAAAAAAATTTGAGAGAGAGAGAGATGCCTCCATGACTTGCACTACTGCAACTTGTTTTTCCTTTATTGGGGTTGCTTTTACGTTTGTACCCTTGTTATTTGCAAGAAATATCACAAATGGGATGTTCATAATTAAGTCAGTGAATATCCAAAAATAATAATAATAATAATAATAATAATAATAATAAATAAATAAATAAATCCAGATCCGATATGAATGTGTATCCGAAAAATAAAAAATATCTGATATTTAAATATCCAAAATGCGGATATAGATATCAGTGTATTCGATCAGAAAATATCAAAAATTTCTTTATAACTTACGCGACACAATAAAAGCTTTTTCGATTCTTTTAGTTACTAATTTATGCATTGGATTCTATTCACCCCACGATTGGAAAACATATATTATAAAAATCAACAATAATTTTCATGCTCCATCTTAGGCCATCTTCACCCTTACTTAAATCTATGCTTAAATTTTACTTAAAATTTGAGTAAAATTGATTTGATATTATGTGTCTCTAACCATCACTTTATGTTTTACTTAAATCTTTTAAAAATTTCACATATTCTTCTAATTACTTTTATAAATATTTTCAAAGTCTTTTCTCCAAACATTTTTACTACTCAATTTTTTTTCCTTCAAAATATTTAAATTAAAAATTATTTTTTTTAAAGGTAAAAGTAATATTATTTTTTACTCGATTAAAATAAAGAAGTTAAAAACAAAGATGAAGACTTAGAAATAAGACTTTTTTTTATTTCAAGAGACAGTGAAAATTTTGAGGGTGGGAAAACATTTAATATAATTAAATTAAAGGTAGAGTTGAATAAAGAAAAATGTCACATTAGAAGAAAATGTGGAGATAAATGAAAAAAAATGTTAAAAATTTGGGTAAATGTTTGAGTAAAGTTTGATTTAGTATGAGTATGTGTAAATGATTGGAGAGGATTTTGGGTGATTTTTACTCAAATTTGAAGTTTGAGTAAAAGTTTGGGTATAGGATTGAAGATGCTTTTATAGGCCTCATTGTAAGCTCCACGAGGTGACAATCGGACATTACCTATAATATGAATAATGTTTTTAAAGTCCCAACTTATAGGCTCTATCACAGGCCCCATGAAGTGGCAATGGAGAATACTTATTATATCCTTTTGACAACCAATTCTTTAAAATGTGCGATAGTTACGATTTTCATATTTGCATCCGTGCAATATTTATAGAAGCTCAAATCTATCACACCTTAGGATCTATTTAAAAGGTCATACTGCATCGCTCATGACATTAGGCCATAAGCATAACACCATCTTAAGCTAGGCGGATTACATCCATGATACGTTCACACCTCCATGGCAATATGCACACCCCCTCCCATTATAAATAGGAGGGTATCCCTTTCATCAAAGGGGATATACTTCTTCTTCTTCCCTAAAAAAGATAACCATAAACCCAAGCTTTAAATCTCATTTTAGTGGAGATTGGACTTCATCGTTAGAGGTTCTTACAAAAAAATGAACTACGTGTGGCTTGATCCCTCCAAAAAGGATACGTAGACAGCCTAATTTACATTAGGTTCAGTCCAGACAAAGCTCGTCAATTTATCCACGGTGGACCCTCATCGTCGTTTTTTCACAGATCTACCCAAACCAAGCCCGGACCGTCCTCGAGTCTGGTCCAGTAGGAGGGAGACCAGAAATCACCCCCCACAACATTAATTACCATTTTTCTTTTCTTGGAATGTTGAATTGAATTTTATTCTTTCATCATTAATTCATTTTTATTTTTTTTTTGAATTTTTACATGTAGAACACCTAGTAGCAAATTTGAATCTCTTTGGAGGAATTTAAAATCACAGATTTGGGTTTTTTTTGGATTTCGTCTAAATGTTTATCGGATCAGATTTGACATGTATTATGTTTAAGTTTGACATTTAGTGTTTGGCTTTGAATATGATGTTTTTCTATTTTTTATAGTTTAGATCGAAGAATGTAACAAAATTTATTTTCTTATGAAAATCAATGTAACATTGTTAAATGTAATACACAACAAAAAAAGTGTTTAACATTTTTCATAAAATGTAACTGATTATTGAAGAGAGGATCTGTTTTTAAATTGTTTAAACATTGTATGGAATGTAAAGCATTTAAGTAAATATAACGGTTATGTTATTTATGTAAATGTAACATTTGTTTATGAAAATGTAGCAAATAGTTCATGTAATATTTGTTAAATATAACTCACAATGAAAAAGGTGTTTGACATTTTCATAAAATGTAACTGACTATTGAAGAGAGAATATATTTTTAAATTATTTAAATATTGCATGAAATGTAAAACATTTAGGTAAATGTCACTGTTATTTTACATTTATGTAAATGTAACAGTGTTTATGTAAATGTAACAAATAGTCGTGAAAGATATAAGCATTTAAGAAATGTATTTGTATTGTATGAGATATATCTCATTCATGTAAATTGAAAAGACATTTGTCAAATGCTAGAATGTTCAGTTAATAATATTCTTCAAAAAAAAAGTGTATAATATGAATGTAATTTTAAAAAAAATGTAGGTCGTTTGAATGATTTTGACAAAAAACTATTTAGGTAAGTTTTGGTATAACTGAAATAGAAATTTAATTACTAGGTAAAGATTTCAAAATTCAAAATAGATAAATTTTAGTATAACCAAGATTCATGCGAAAGATTAATAACTGAATAGATAAAATAATAGGAATTTGGATTAATGAAACATATTTTTAATGAAAGGAAGATCAGTATTTTATTTATTTTTTTCAAAAATTCAACGGTCATCCAATAATATCATAACATATTGTGAATGGGGCTTATAATTTAAGAGGCTTATAATTTGGACTGGATACCATTACTGTTTTATGAAGCCCCTTTTTTGTTATTTTTTCTAACAAGGTTCAGTCAACCTCGTATGCGATATTTTCCATCCACAATTCCTAATCGTCCACCCATTTCGAACGATATTCACCGCTCCTTTAGAAGAACTGGGCAAATACTGTAAATTAAGGGGTGACGATAGTATCCATTCGGTGAGGACCGACAGTGCACCCATCACACGTGACAACGCACACGGACTTTTGCATGCTTCACCTTATATTACATTCACTCTACATCACCCGACTAGAATTAAAGTTTATACGATGATGATCTTCTGAGAGGCTTTTCAGATGATGTGAATATTATTTAATTTCACCGGAGGTTATCTTATTGATCTCGTTTACTTGCTCCTCTTCTGTCCTTTTCAAGCCGTTAATGGGTAGTTGGTTTTAGGTGTTTCCAATTAAACAAAAAAAATCATGAAATTAAAACTCTATGTCTATCTAGATGCATCTAGATACTATAAATAACATTAATCCCCTGTTCGAGAATAGGGTCCGGAATAAGTGAAAAGTAGTCTGAACTGAATAGTTTTAAAATGAAATGTTTAGATGACTAAAATAAATAAAAGGGTTAAAAACATTTGCATCCCTACAAGTATAGATAATCTCCGTACAAGTCCCTATGAAAGTTGGGGCAGACACACGAGTCTTTTAAAACTCACAAAAACCCAATTATCAATCTTATCATCCTTGGAATAAATTTTATTCAAATTTGACAGAATATTTTATCATCATGTAATTGTGTAGATATTATAGTGTCCATAAATAATCATAAAAACAAATTAGTTCATACAAAGATCAAATTATTCTTGTAAGACTTTTTATATTTCTTTCATTTTCATTGAAGCATTGATTGAAAATGGTTAAAATAATTTAATCATTTCATGGTTATTGGTTATAGTTAAATAAGATAGGTTGGGTTATGATTCAATTTTTATTGAAATTAAGGACGTATATGGGTTTTTGTGAGTTTTCAAGGACTTGTACGTCTATCCCAACTTTGATAAAGACTTATATGAGGATTACTCATGTTTGTGAGGACTTGGATGCCAGAATTAACCGGTATAAAGTGATATAAAGATTTCAGCCAACCCCTTAAGTTATTTCAGATTATTCAACCCAAAAGAAATAAAGAATATGTTGTTAATTGTCAAATCAACTGTCATCACCTCTTATAAATCAATTTTCATCATTTTTTCATATTTTATAAATTATTATCTATATCTTATTCACATTTTATCCAAACAACATACTTTATTATTACGTTTTCTAACTGGATCCCTGCTGTCATCCTAATTGGATGTGAAAAATGTGTTCTTATGAGCCTTGGGCCCCTGTCATGACTTGTAGGCTTCTCTACCCAAAAATACAAAAAAAAAAAATTTATACATGTATGAATCCTACATGCATACACATCTTTTATAATAGAGCATATTCCATCGGAGAGACCTTTCCATTTAAATTTGAAATTTAATACATCTCAAGAGAATCATTTGAATTAAATCTCTCTTATGCATATTCATTTGGATATGTTTTTCATCAATTTGAAATTTATTCGTTTTGTTAACTCTACCAACAACAGTGCTAACAAATGATGTAACAGTTGACAAAGAGATCAACTGATTTCACATAGAGAAAAAATGTGATAGATGTCAAAATTCACATATCAGTTCCATGTATATAAGCAAAACTACTCCTTCCACTGTTTTCTTTGTTTTGGCTTCTATTTTCTATGTATTCTGTATATCACTTGTTCACATACACTCTAAAAAAAACTACACTACAAAAACCAAATGCATAGAGTGTATAGTATGGCATGAAATGATGGCACCAAAACTCACCAGAACAGCTGATCATACACCATCTACATCTCAATAAAGTCGATGCAGAACCCTCTCTCATTGAACTCTCCATCGATCCCTTCATGCCCATCGAACTCGCACAGCCCGACCATCTCCTCTATTGGAACTTCATGAAACCCCAAAGCCTCCCCTGCTATTAACAAGCCATGGATAGGGTCCTCCCTGGTTGATTCCGTTTTCAAACTGAGGCTTCTTTTGTTCAGAAGATCTGTATGTAGCCATCGTCGATCTGCCCAAATTTGAACGGCTTTTAGTGATCTTTGGGAGCTTGTGATCATTTGAATTATTCGATTGAACTTGTCTGCGTTCAGAGATACTTGGCGAAGTTGGTTTGGGAGCTGGTGTGACCTTTCTTGTGGTAGATCCTTTCTGGGGAATAGCTATTCTTTGGTGGAGTCTATGTTTGATGGATTTTGATGCATGAGGTCCTTTATGAGCTCCCAATCCAGATAGCACGTCGTCTCTACGAGGTGAAATGCATAGACTGTCCCATTTGGATTTAGAGAAGGAACTGAAATCAAATGGCCAGAAGAGAGGCTCGTCCGCTTCGGAACCGTCCAAATTGTCACCACTGGCATTTGGAGGAGTTTTTGTTGCCTTCTCCATGTTCAAATTGCGCCTGATGTGGAATGAAGGGCTGGGAAAATCAGAGTCAAGGATACTGGAGCCTTCTCCATCATCGGATGGCCATTCGAAATCTTTTGACTCGAGATCAATTAAGGAGACCCGGTTACCCATTGGGCTGGAGTCCGCAGTATCAATTGATGTTGAAGAGTTCACTGAAAACATGGATTCATACAGTGACCTTCCATTCGAAGATTTAGTGCTCTCAGAGCATGTTGGAGAAGCGCTACTCTTCTCTCCCTCCAAATCTTCCTCATGAACCTTTTTAACACTACTGGTTTTGACAACTGGAGAAGTTTCTTCACTGGAAACACAGTAGCTTCCAGATATTAAAGACATTGTGGAGAACTGATGGAGATCCAACCAGTCCATATCCCAAGCATCATTTGATTGTGAACGATCATCTGAACTGAGTAGAGAAGGAGATTTACTGTCCGAAGAAAACCACATATGCTCGCTCTCATCAGACTGATCAATGATGAAATCTCCATTTCCCAGTTCAGGAAAAATGTCTGCAAATTTCTTTTTAGGCTCAGCAGCCACAACCATTTTCCTGCCTTTCAATCCACTTGTTGGAGGCATATGGCTAGATTGATTAATGCTACACAAGTGATCTTTGCATTTCTGAGATGAGTTGCTTATCTTCTTTGGGACTATTTTCTCAGAGGAAACTCTGTTTGGGTGTTTGGAAGATATTTGTTTCCCTTTGAAAACCATTTTGTCAGTCAGATCAAACAACCTGCACATTGATCTACCCAATCAATAAAAAAATATGGGAAAGAAAAACATAAAGAAGACCCAGGGAAACCTACAAAAACCGGCATCAACAGACAACAATAGAATTTCACTTGTACAAACCAAAATATAATATATAAACAAAGAACATGAAAAAGGATCAACACATTATCTTTGGGTATTCCAATATAAAAAAATCAATTGAGATCACATACCAATGAAAATCAACTATATTATTTAAAACGAATCACTAAGGTCTAGTTTGGTAAAAGGATAAGACTTTCAAGATGACCTATCACAACTTTAGGAAATAAAAATCAACCTTACTCACATTTGTCAAAATCATGATAAAAAGAAGGAATTAAATTTTATTCTAGTTTTTCTGTATAAAAGAAAATTCTCATTTTCGGATTCAAAATTAGGACAATTCCTGCATTTTACAGAACAAAATTTCTAATATAGCAAATATGATAAATTGTTCCCAAACCCCTTGTCTCAACACTCATGCCCATACCAAACCAAGCCTAAAGGATATGGGTTTGAAAGTGAATGACTCGATCGACTGCAAGATTATATGAACTGAACACTGTAGATGAAGAAGTCATTTCACCGTCTTCAGTCCTTCAACAACTAGATACTGAAGTTCTAAGGTAAATTTGCAAGTGAAACATATACTCATGTAAACTCAAGAATAAAAAATATCAAACCCATGTGATTCTCCTGTACTATCTAATAGCTAAGCCTTCCATTACATATAAATTAAAATCCCAGCTCTACAAGCATTCCAACACCTCAGTTGATTGCATTAAACATACGGATTGTTCATTCCATTTTGGTCCATACATCTCAATCTCATAGGACTTTATATCTAACATTGATCTCAATTTTTGTGAGACCTGACTTGCCTTTCAATTTTGAACGACACACATTGCAAAAGTCTGAGTTAGTTGTAACAAGATAAACAAGTCAAATCATTCTTAAATATGTGGGGTTCCAATATTTGAACATAAGCCAGCAGGCTAGATTTAGTCAAATGGCAATGAGATCATTCTTGACTTCTCTTTAAGCCATCACCACATGAAGGACAAAAAATGTTTCAAAAGTAAGTAGGAACAGTCAAATCCCCTCATAAATTTATTATTCAGAGACCAAGTAGAATCAACTTTCACCATGTGACTTGGTATTCAAATCCAAATCCCAGGCAGTACTAACATGCATCAGGTAGAACCTTGTTAGCACTAGTGATTGGAAAGACATCAACAAAAAATTATATATTCAATGTCTTATAAACAGCGATAAAAACATCATATCATAAATACAAGACAAATGAAGTACCACAAAAAAGTCCACAATGCATGTGACTTCAGCGATATCACATGTCACCACTAGTGATTGGAAAGTCCTTCATCAACAACAAAAGATTATATATTCAAGGCCTTATAAACAGCGATAAAAACATCATATCATAAATATAACACAAATCAAATGCCACAAAAAAGTCAACAATACATGTGACTTTAGAGATTCCACAATTTCACAGGGGACACAAATCAGAGAGCCGACTGAGTCCACCATATATGATCCATGATTTCTAAAATCCAACCGTCGAGGGTGGTAAAAATCACAACTTTTCCCCCGATTCAGCAAATCAAGCAAAAATCACAGCTTTCGAAAGGATCAGAGACATCGAGAGATATTTCAAACACGCACACCAGGTGGAACCCAAAAATAACCAAATCGCATGAAAAAGAAAGTAGAAATCAAAATCGGGATCATGAGAAGAACTAAAAATTTCAACAAACCATCAGTAATTGATCCGATCGAAATCCCAGAAAGAAATCGAAGCCACGAAAGAGAATCCAAGAATCTGAAGCAAGAAATCGACGATCTGGAGATCAAATGAGATTGGAAAAATAAAAGCAACACAAGATGTCGATTTGTTGGAGAAGGTCTTACCGGATTTGGAAATCGTCGACGGAGGAGGCACCGAGAGGGACATTTTGGGAATTCTGAGAAATCCGGGGTGGTCAAGACAGATTTTTCGAATTTGGGTTTCTATTTATGTACGAGAAAGTTCCCGCGCGTGGAAAAAGCGATGGTAAAATGCAGTTGGACCCCCTGAAGTTTTTGAAACCTGCAGACATATCCCTTAAAGTTCAAAAACATACAATTACACATTCTACTATTAGATTTTTTATTAAGATGGAACAAAAATACTTTAAAATTATTATTTTATATTGTAATTAAGTTTTTAATATCTAAAAAAATGTCAATGAATTAATTTTGGATATGCTTTAAGAATATTTATTTAAACAATAATTAGCTTTTTAAATACATATATAGGTATTTTTTTTGTAAGAATTAACTCACATAACAATTAATAAAGAGATGAAAATATGATAACGATTTAATTCAAAGAATAAAATCGTACTTATGTCTTTTCTTAATGAAAAATCTAATCATATGGGGTGTAAGTGCATGTTTTAGCTTTCAAGGGTGTTTTTGCAGGTTTTAAAGACTTCAGGGGTCTAAACGCATTTTATCCAAAAAGCGAAGGGTGCGGTTATTCCCACCACCCTGATTGCTAGTCCCACCATGCAATATTACCAAAATACCTAGTTTCTCATTTTCATAAAATGGCATTAATCCCACCACCTAGTTGTCGAGCTGACTCCATCGGGTTGACAGAGAGATCGTCGATCAAATATCATCGGGTTGACAGAGGCTCTGTCGAGCTCACGTCATCTGGTTGACAGGGGAGCCGTCGAGAAAACACTATTAGGTTGACAGTGGAGCCGTCGAGAAAACACTATTACGTTGACAGTGGAGTCGTCGAGAAAACGCTATCAGATTGACAATGGAGCAGTCGAGAACACGCTATCATGTTGACAGTGGAACCATCAATCAAAACTCCTGCTGGCCTTCAAGTTACCATGCAAACATTGACCTTCTAGAGATCGAGAAATCTTTATCGTGTTGACAAATAATGACAAAGCATTCCTTAAAGAACAATATCAGTAATGGAGGTATTCTTTCATGAGTATAAAAGAAAAAATGATTACCCATAAGGTCTTAAGTGTAAAAATTTAGTGGTTATGAATGGTATTGTATCATAAGTTCTAT